>CM044431.1:189252582-189283770 GCA_024363595.1 Xenopus borealis | reverse complement strand
CATGTCAGATTTCAAAATGAAATATAAAAAAAATCTGTCTGCTCTTTTGAGAAATGGATTCCAATGCATAATTCTTCTGGAACAGCACTATTAACTGACATTTTGAAAAACAATTTTTTCCCATGACAGGATCCCTTTAAAAAAAAAAAAAAGATCGAACTTGATGGACGTGTGGCTTTTTTTTCAGCCTAACTTACTATGATACAATGATTGCAGTCCAAACTATAAGCATGCCAACAGGAAGACAATATTAGAAGAAAAATAGTGGAGGAAAGCTAGTTGTTTTAATCATAGAAGAAAATATTTTAGTTAGAAGTACTTTATATACAGCAAATTGACTTGTAATACTTTAATGTAAAGGGGTTGTTTGCTTTGAAATTAACTGTTAGTCTGGTGTTGAGTGATAGTCTGAGACGATGTGCAACTATTTAATTATGGTTTTTTTTTGTAGTTATTTAATAATTAATCGTGTTGGTAGAATCCAAATTACCCTAGCAACCAGCATGGATTTAAATAAGAGACTGGATTATGAATAGGAGAGGCCTTAATAGAAAGTAAAAAAAAGTAGCAATAACTAATACAGGGTATTAGTTTGTTAGATGGGATCAGTGACCCCCCCCCCCATTTGAAAGCTGGAAAATTTGAAGAGCTACAAGATATAGATATATAGCTATATATAACTATAAGCTATACATAACACAATTGAAAAGATGCTTCAAACTGCCATTCTTTAACATATTAACATACATATTAATACATATTAAATGTTAACTTAAAAGTGAACCACCCCTTTAAGAACCACATTTATCAAAATAATGAAAAAGAGAGCCCATCATAGTTTGCCAGACAGAAATTTCACTGTTTTTGATTTGCTTGCATAAAATGTTTTACAGTCATATTTCATAAAGGAGGGGCGTGACTGGTGGCTAAAAAAAAAAATCACTTTCTAGATAAGACAAAAAAATTGCAGAAATAAGTGTGGTATTTATACAAATGTCCTGCTGGTGTCACTGTGCACATTGCTTGTACTATGCATACTCAGTACTTTCTGTACAGCTTGAGCGTGATAGAGTGGGAAGTTATGGTTGTGTAATGGCTGCATGAGCCTGCTAATAAAGCCCTGTTATACTCTACTAATTCTCAGCTACCAAAACACAACAGATTAGCAATGAGATGTCTCTTCTACTTCTGCAGCTTTTCTTCCAAACCCTGGTCAGCCTACCATACCTTTTACTGCTTAGATCCGTATGTTTTGCTCTGACCAAGGGGAGATTTCTGCTGCAAGAAAGCGTGCTTTACTTATTCACTGCCTGGGAGCAGAGGGACCGCATATACAATATTCTATACATTACCATCACCTAATGCAACTGCTCTTACTGCTATTAAGAACTTTTTCGTGCCAAGAGTAAATGTGGTTGCTTAAAGGTATCCAAGGTATCCTGTCATGGGAAAATTTTTTTTTCAAAATGCATCAGTTGAAAGTGCTGTTCCAGAAGAATTCTGCACGGAAATCCATTTCTTAAAAGAGCAAACAGATTTTTTTATATTTCATTTTTAAATCTGACATGGAGCTAGACATTTTCTCAATTTCCCAGCTGCCCCAAGTCATGTCACTTGTGCTCTGATAAAATTCTCACTCTTTACTGCAAGTTGGAGTGAGATCACCCCCCCCAGCAGCCTAACAACAGAATAATGGGAAGGTAACCAGATAACACCTCCCTAACACAAGATAACAGCTGCCTGGTAGATCTAAGAACAGCACTCAATAGTAAAACCCATGTCCAACTGCGTACTATTCAGTTACATTCAGAAGGAAAAACAACAGCCTGCCAGAAAGCAGTTCCCTCCTAAAGTGCTGGCACAAGTCACATGACAAGGGGCAGCTGGGAAATTGACAAAATGGCTAGCCACATGTCAGATTTCAAACTGAATATTCAAAAATCTGTTAGCTCTTTTTAGAAATGGATTTCAATGCAGAAGTCTACTGGAGCAGCACTATTACCTGATGAGTTTTAATAAAAACATGTTTTCCCATGACCGTTTCCCTTTAAAGATATTAATTCTGCCAACGTGGATAACAATGGTGAATCCACAGAACATTTGAGAGCAGCTTTGAGAGAGCTGGTTGTTACCTGGGAGTTTGGGAATCTAACAGATGGAATACTAAGACTAAATAGTAGAAAAAACAAACTAGCATCGCGTTAGAGAGAGACTGCTCCTAGAGCAAGATTTAGCCCTTGCAAAGGCTCTTACAGGTGCAAGCCAAATTGAAACAGCAGTGGCAGAGGCTAAACTCTCAGTCTGGGAACTGCTGGGAATGTACAGACTGTGAAACTTCCACTAAATACTGTTGCAAAAAAAATCTACTGCTAGGGTTGCCACCTTTTCTTGAAAAAAATACCGGCCTTCCTATATATTTACCTTTTTTCCCTATTAATAACATTGGGATCAGCCATCAAAAATACCGGCCAGGTGGCAACCCTATCTACTGCGGACATTGTCAAACGTCAACAAGACAAATGCAAGGCTTATACTGACAGAAAACACAGTGCAAGAGAAGTACACTTTCAGCCTGGCTCTTTAGTCAGAATTAAGAAACCAGGAATACTGAAACAAGGACAATCTAAATTTACTACACCACTTGGGCCCAAATTCACTAAAGTGTCCAATGCTAGCGCTAATTCGCCAGCATGACGTTATTTAGCAACTTCGGAAAGTCACTAACACCGACTCTGGCGAATTTTCGCTAGTGAAGTAGATAGACTTGAGCAACTTCGCACCCTTACGCCAGGCGAAGTTGCGCACTGACGAAGGATCGTAATTACGCAAATTCACTAAGATCAAAATTTTACTGAATGTTACCACTTATGCTAGACTTTACTTCGCCTGGTCAGACCAGGCAAAGTTCAATACAATAGATAGGAGTTTGAAAAAAAAAATTGGAAAAAAACACTGGTGTGTTTTACCATTGTAGGGTGATAATCTGAAAGAGATTGAGTTTTTTTTGGTGGGGGGGGGTTACCCTCCTTCCCCCCTACATTTCCCAACATATGGCAACACAACTATATAGGGGGCACATGTAGGGCAATAGGACAACTTTATTTAATTTATTAGATTTCCTGGGCTTGTGTAGTGGAATGTAGTGCCTGTAACATATACTTCTATTATACGTTTAAATTCCCCCCCGTATGAAATTAGGCATCGCTACTGTAACTGTGCTTTGCCTGGCGAAGTAACACTAGCTAAACTACGTAACCGTTCCACGATGTAACTGTGTACTTCAGTGAATTTGTGTAGTGCTGGCGAAAATTCACCTGGCTTAGTGCGGCGAACGATAGCAAATTTTCGGATCTTATTTTCCCCTTAAAGTGAGATGCCAGAGAGGACCATACACATATGAACTGTCTGATGGACGCATATGGAATGCAAGTCGTCTTCCTCCTGCTAGATATGACTTTGGAGAAGCTCCATTTGATGAAAGACATTTTCCTACGCCTGATGCCAACTGCAATGGGCCTGAAGAAAGTGAACCTATAAGACGTACTGAGAGAATCATAAAACTACCTGCATGGACCAAGGACCATGTAATGTGAAGAATGTATATTATTGCTTTAAGATACATACTGTTTAATTTTTTTAAAAATGTAATTACTGCTCTACATTTGCCCAAATGCTTTCCTACTATAGGAGGAATGTGGTGTTTATATAAATGGCCTGTGAGAGTCACCGTGCACATTACTTGTACTATGCAGATACACAGTACTTTCTGTACAGCTTGAGAGTGAGAGTTGGAAGTTACTATTGTGTAATGGCTGCATGAGCCTGCTTATAAAGCCCTGTTATACTCTACTAATTCTCAGCTATCAAAACACAACAAATTGGATTTGCCAGGAGACGATTTAGAAAAAAAAGACACAGTAATTAACTTTTTAAAAAAGTTGCTTTATTACATGACATCATTATTTTCTGTAGATCTAAAAGAACAAACAGTGATTAGCATATAATATTTAAATGGAAACTTAGTACATTCAACTTTTTTTTTTATTTTTTTTAAATACAGTCCATCTATGGGATCCATTATCTGGAATACTTGGGCCCAGGGTGTTGCATATGATGGCTATTGCACTATTGTGGAGCACCATGCATTAAGGCGATTAAAAACAGCCACTATGATTATTTTTGCCATTGCTTTAAACTGATTTATGTAATAACTACAAGGTACAGTCTTGTAATTATTGATAAAGAAAAAAAAAGCGATCAAAATAAAATATGACACAGCAATGCCATATTTCAGGGCCTTCTAGTCAACGGGCTTCCAGATAATATACCATATCTGTACGATTACTGGAGTCAACACATTTATGGTTTTAAAAACAGGGACATACGCACAAATGACAATCAAATAAAAGTTGCTAAATGAATTGCTCAATCACGGTAGGAGGATTGTTTTCCTTCTTGTTGGATAAGCCACTACAACAGGATGATAAGCGTTATCTTATCGAACTTAACATGAACAACAGTACAAAGAAACAGACTCATAAAGATACTTTAAAAATAACATGGGGATGAGCATGCCAAATTCATAGGATTGGTGTTTTTCTTGTCTAAAAATATTTTGATCAGAAAATGTACGTTGCAGTGAAAGCATTCAAAACTATACAATAATTCCAGAAAATTCAAGGATATTCAGCAGAAATTGCCAAAGTTTCACAGGAAAGCAGCTTTACAAAAATTAAAGAACATTCTTCAAAAGAAATTTCCAATTTGAACGAAGAGGTTTCTAATTTCAAAGCATCGCATAACTGTACAGTTCATTGTAAAATGGAGAATTAAAATGTTAATTACTATTAGAAATGCCGACAGATGCATATCTCTGCCTTTTTTTTTTACAAGTTCTACAGGATGTACAGGTACAGTTTGGTCACATCAGCATTGGGCAAATCTAGAACATTTCCAAAATTCCTCAGGTTTTTCCAGGGTGTCCAGTGATTTGGATCCAGTTTAGTTATTTTCCTGTGACTGTGCAATTGCCTACAAAAATCACACAAAAAGTACAAATAAAGTTATCACATTGACATGACACTACAGACTCAGATATACAATGACAGATGTAAAGCTTGCTTGGACTATTACTAATAAAATTATATTACTATTACTTGATCATATGTACACCCCGCCTCCAGTTTTCATATGGTGGAATTGAAGGATGATAAAGCTACAGTAGCAGACATAATCAGCATAATAAGCAGACAGTAGCAGTGCCTACTTTATTACAAACAAACATAAACAAACATAAATTTTCTATTTTGTGTTTCAAATACTAGACGTAGTAAACTGTAGCAGTTGTATATAAACGCACCTGATGGTTTATTATCTACTATAAAGGGCCATAGGGAAAATTTTAAAAATAAATACAAAGTATTCATGAAATATAATCGCTCTGTAAAAAGGCTACAGTTGGAAGTTGCAATTGATTGTTACTACCCAAACCCACCTGCTTTTTGTAGGTCTGAAACTTTACCATTTTCTGTATTTGTCTGCTTTTGGGGTATGTATATATTTTTATCTGACACTGATGTTAATTGTACCATGTATATTTGTCTGCATTTTTGAGAGCAAATTAGTAAAAGATTTTTTGCATACACCCTTGGACTAGAATCTGTTATTTTGAGTGTGCATGCCCATTTGGACATATTGTGTATGAAGGGGAGAGTTATAGGTACACTCCCGAGCATAGCACCTCTTTGAGAGTTTAATCATTTAAATTGAATATAAGAGTGGGAGTGCCCTCCATTTATGTATTTTTCTACCCAAACCCACCTCAGGGGTCCACACAGTAAACCTATGAACACCATATTTTTGGGATATCCCGTGTTCTATGTAAAAAGAGTTGAACATCACAGTTCTGCCCCTGGGGTGTTTTTCTGACCAACTCCTTTACATACATAGGGACAGGTTATAACAGGAACATTACAATTATTTCACTAGCTATCAAGGTCAGCAGTTACTCATGGGTTGCCTCTGAACTCTTGACAGCTGAAAGGACAGTCTTAACACATTAGCAAAAAAAACAAACTTAACCAGTATTAACGTGTATTATGCAAAAGCAAAAATAAAACAGTCTAATTCTTATCTTCATTTTCAAAAAAAATGAAATTCAAGAAACTCAGATTAGAAAAAGAGCTTACTAGTGATGGGCGAATTTATTCGCCTAGGTCGAATTCGCGGCGAATTCCCGCGATTCGCCGCTGGCGAATAAATTCGCAAATCACCAGCGAAATTTCGCCGGAAAACGAGTCACGCATCAGTCGCGCGTCGTTTTTGACGCGCCGAAAACGACGCGGCGCGAAAACGACGCGGCGCACGCCGAAAACGACGCGACGCGTCAAAGTTGCCGCGACGTGCGACAAAATCGTCCCGCGACTCGTTTCGCTAATTTTTCTAGGCGAAGCGAATTGCGGAACATTCGCCCATCACTAGAGCTTACATCTTGCCAGGGACAACTCCTATTGGCTTGAATTTTTACATTTGAGCTTTTGGCACTTAATCTCAATAATATGAATTTCAGGAAATCGAATTGAAGTTTGTACTTGATAAACGTGTCATACCTGTCTTTTAAAGGATTGTTCACCTTTAAGATAACTTAATTTGTTCTAGAATGGCCAATTCTAAGCAACTTTTCAATTTGTACTATTTTTCTTTCTTTCTTATAGATTCTTTTTTTTTTTTTCCCCCTTTCCTACTGTTTTCAGCTTTCAAAAGGGGGCATTGACCATTTAAAAACACATGCTCTGTAAGGCTACAAATGTAGAGCTCCTAACAGATTTAGAGCTTTCAGACTGTTTAGCACCACTGTGCCATAAAGTAGCCCAACAGCATTAATGTATCGACCAGTAGAAATGTAGCATCACAACAGTCAGGAACTACAGAGATGACCATGGTTATTGCACAGTTTTTACCACAAATATTAAGCATGATATGCCACATTTATCTCATCTTTTTCCATCCCAGCTTCTGCCATTGCTACTGGCCCACTATCCTGGCAGAATATGATGTGCACTAAAGCAAGTGGAGTATAGGATTTCTGACTGCAAGAGCTATGGTGGTACAGGTACATAAGGTGCACAAATGGGACCAAGTACATTTTAAAGTAAAGTGTGCTTAGTTTCTTCAGTTGCTAGCTGTAAGCAGGGCATAGATAACCAAAGAGTGAATGATGTAATGGCTAGCCAGTCAACAAGTAGCCAAACCCCGAGTGTGTAGAGAGAAATTCTTTAACACTTTAGACAATGCATTCATGCATGAAGGTACAAACTAACAAACATGTTACATGTCCTATCAATAGGCCTGTGATCTACTTACAAAGGGAGTCCTATCTCCGTATTTGCTCCAAAATGTCATCTTCACTGAATTTGTGTGTCCTGTTCTTTGATCAAAGGTGTGGCACTCACTAAATGGTGGGCTGTATAAATGGAGGCTTACAGCAGGCTCTGTGTGGCTTGGGTTCTCTACACGATGGAGGCCAATGGAATCTATGGTTGTCCGAAAGAAAATAAAAAAATTTAAATCAGAAACATGCTTGACTGAACTTAGAAGAATACATGCACAACTGTGTTTAAAGTGAATTCAGCTAGGTTTTTTCTTATGAACAAAATGCAATTAAATTAATAAAAGGAAGACACGAAGAATGAATTCTGTTTGCAGAGTCCAGCCTGTGTATGGGACTTTGTGTAAAGTTAATGTGAGAGGAGGAAAAGGTGGTTCATGGGGGTTGTGCTCCTGTTGCACAGTTATTCAGAAAAACCACACATTTTTGTTGCATAGAGAAAGAGATAGACATAATCATGGTGTCAATGAAAGTGATGAGGCAAACATTGAAAGTCAATGGTAAACCGAAGTAGAATCAAACCACAGACCAGACTGGGTTTAGATTTTTATTTGTGGTCTACCCATTCATTCACTTTTCATGGTGCTTGAACTACAGTGGGAATCGATGCATAAATTCAAACGAAGTATCAGCCCTCTACACAATTATTAGCATGGGCTGGCAGCTGGACTCAAGGTTACTAAGAGAGGAGCCTCTATTATTTGAAGCCCTGTGTTGTACGTCAGACAAAATAAAAATATACATACAAATACAAGAAAGTCCAATCTTATTAGGAAAAACCCAAAGCAATAGATAAGGGAGTCCAACTTGACTGGCAGTTAGGTTCAGGTTTGTGATACATGCTTGCTGAAGTAAGGAAACTGGTTTCTTTTTAGTGTCCACTGCAACAAGTTTCCTGTTTATTCGAGCAAGTGGTTTGAAAACAAATAGAAAATGGCGATTCCCATATATTTGCCAATATAAAAAGTTAATGCGATAGTGAAGAATCCATTTCAGGTATTTAATAAAAAAAAAAAAAGTTCAAAATGAAAAACAAACCAGGGTTGTGGTAAACAATGTGATTGATATTTGTCGACAAGTGAGTGATTTGCAATTGGAGTAATATGCCCCAGAGTAATATGCCCCAAAGTACTGACACTTTTCGTAACAAAGTGCACGTTTACTGTACAGAGATTAGTGAGGAATGTCTGAAAGAAAAAGCCTTGAACTTAAAGCATGTTACTAATGATTAAGATAGAGAAATCTATACTCAAGCTTTTCATTGTAAATAACATCTACAGTAGCTCTGAGATGAGCAAATAACTAAGGGGCACCTTTACTAATGGTCGAAGTGAATATTCAGTTAAAATTTCACAGTAATTTTGGGCTACTTAGATGATCGAATAGCCCAAAATTCAAACTGAAAAAATTTGAATACTCAACAAGTCAACTTTTCCAAGTAATGGCCCTTTAAAATTCTTTGACTTTGCCACATTTAAGCTACCAATTTGCTATTTTAGCCTATGGGGGACAGCATAGAACTTGTCCTGAAAGTTTCCAAGAATTCAAAGGATTTTGCGCAAAATCGTTCGAATCATTCAATTCGAATGATTCGAAATAGGTCAGTTTTTCATCGAAAAAGCCTTTTAAAATAACTGAGGGTCAAATTTCGCAGTTTTTTCACTTCATAAATTCAGCCCTTAGTAAATCTGCCCCTAAATGTTTACAAATATTGTACTTTTTTTGCTGAATATAATGTATTGCCCTTGGTATGCAGATGCTTAAAAAGAAAATATTCCCACTAGGAGTTATCCTACATTTGATTTCCATACATTTGTAATAGATGTTTTGGATCTATTATTTGTAATAATAAAGGGTCGAAGTGAAAAATCTAATTTTCGCGTTTTTTTTTTTTAAAGTGAAATTTGACTAGGGAATAGGATTTTTTTAAAAAAAATTCAATAGGATTTTTGAAATGCATCATGTACTGGCCCTTTAAGAATTCAAATTCGACTATTTGCCACCTTAAACGGGTTAATGTCAATCACCTAAGTTTGAAAAGTATGATTTTGAGGGGCATGCACATGCAATAAAAGTAAAAAATATAAAATAAAATGTTTGGGTCTGGAGACTGTATGTCCTCTTAACAGAAAGGCTATTTAAATATTACCCAAATGTTCTTTTTATTTACATTTTTTTTTATGAAGTTTAATTACAAGTTCCTAGAATTTTCGTATTTCATGCCTTCATACGTTTATTAAAATTAGGGTTTTTTCCCCCAGTGAGGGTGTCGAAACTTTGGGAATAAAGCATCATTTTGTTTGATTAGACTTTAGAAGTCTAAAATGCCAGAAACCTCTAAAAATAGAAAACTAAGTTGCAGAAGTCATCACAGAAACAATAATGGGGCCATTTAATAACATTTGTATTTTTTTCTATGAATTACTCTAAATCTAAACCATAATTTTTTTTTTAAATTTATTAAGCGATAAACCTACTAAACACTAATGCAAAACTTCACATCTAAAAGCAGTCAAGGTCATGTACAAGTCCATGGGAGTTGTCCTTTTCCAGTTGGAAAATCAAAATTCAAGCTTTGAGATTTTTAGTATTTTTTTTCGGAATTATTAGGTTTTCATATTAGTATTGGGGTTCATTGTGCATTTTTGTTGGCACGTGCTTTATATATTTGCAGTTCTCTATAAATTACTTGGCATTTGTAAGAGAAAACTATTTTTTTCCCGTGGTTTTATTAGTTGAGAATGTTGAGAATTGGGCCTCATCTAGTTAATTTTTGGATTTAGATCCCCCTTCAATGCAACTGAGTTCTGAAATTTGGTATTGAAAAAAAAAAATTATGAAACTTTTGTTTCACAATTTAGATTTGAAAAAGTTCTAGTCTGCCTCCTATGGTTTGTGTTAGCTCAAACTCCCTGACAAATGAATGATAACCGGTCTCTGAATTTGAGCATTTTTTTGGGCATAAATCCAGGCAGTTGCCCTTCACGTTAGTGGCAGGCAACCAGAGCAATGACCAGGGCCTTAAAACGGTAAAGTTCTGTTTATATTTTATTATATGAGGGTGCATATGCAAGCACCAAGATATTATAAATGCAATATTAGACACTGTCGAAAACATGTTGTGTCTGAAAACTGTGGAATCCATGATATACATTACCATTCATATAGGCACACTGATTCAGCTTCAGAACACCTTCTGCCTTCTTCACCATCTCAGTGTTACTTTTTTTCTTGGGCCACTCATACAGAGTTTCTTTGAGGCTTCCCTGAAGGATCTTCAAGAAGCAGTGGGAGTTTGCATGGTCATGGATACTGCTGTAGATGGGGGGAAAAAATAATCGTCTCAGTATTTACAGAGTACGCTACAAAGTCATTACTTCTACTCATCCTGTAGAATGAAGCCATTACACATGAACTGAATGAAAACATTTTCATCCAAGTAATGTCTCATCATGGATAATATTAGAGGTGCTCTCACCACATTTCTGATGCACACTTCTCGTCACTCTCATATCAGCTGATCTTGCACACAGATTCATTCAAGCATCTAATAATTCACCAACTGCATATGTAATAATGATATGTTGGATGTAGGGGAGGTCCTACAGTATGGGGGCCACTTTAAAATTTGAATTTCGTTTTTTTCACAAAATGTAATCTTAAAATTGGTGTGTTTTATTTCTCTAAAACCAACACAAAAAAAAAAAACACAAAATGGTGCCAGATAAAAAGCAGTCAAGGTCCCATAGAAGTCATTGACATTGAGCATTTCAATCAGATTTGAAAAACTCAAACTTGTACAGATTTTGGTGATATTTCAGTTTTTCCCCTCCATTTCTTAATTTCTATATTTGGATATTTTAATAACTTTCATGACATTCATGGTTTTAGAGAAAAATATAAAGTTGTTTCAAAAAGCTCCAATACCTCTAAAATTCAACCTTCAATAAATTGACCTCCCAGGGGCTTAATATTCATTCCCATTTGATTTTTAGAAGAGAATTGTTCAAAAGGGGAACTTTCACCCATGCATAAACAAACTTTTTAAAATCCCATAGGGATGAGTTCAAAGTGGGGGTGTTTTTCTGTGATGAGCTCTAATCTCACACTTTGATAAAAGTGCCTCCAAGGGGCATATTTAATTTCAAATTTCGAGCTTTTTGTGTACTTCGGGAATAGGGAATAGTTTAAATTCGATTTGCAAAAAAAAAAAAAAAAATTAGAAATTTATCATGTACAAGCTCTTTAAAAATTAGACCTCCACCATTTTAAAGAGACTTTCACCATTCGCCATCTAAAACCTGCCAAATTGCTGTTTTAGCCAATGGGGACCTCCTAGTAACTATTTGGAGTCAATTGATGGACCTGAAAAACCTAAGTTTTTTTTTATTTTTTTATACTTGAATCAAATATGATTTCACTTCGATTCTAATGAAAACTGACTATTCACCTGAAAAAAAAAAAAAATTCTAGAAAATAGATTTTGAGGTAATGAGTTTTAAAAAAAACTCCCGTTACATTAAAAATCAACCCTTGATAAATCTGGGCCCAAATGTTGAATTCAAGTATGTACACCGTATTGTTCCCCCTGCATGCCCTATTCATGTAATGTGTAATGCGTCATGTACAGTGCTGCATATACCCTGGAGTCATCTTTGGTTAAATTGAATGTTTAAGTGTATCGCCAAGTGAATACCATAACAGGATAAAAGGTTAAAGTCTTTATAAAAACCTTTTAGGTGGTTTTGGTAAAGGCATATGGTCATGGAATATTTTTTTTTTTTTTTAATGCATCAGTTAATAGTGCTGCTCCAGCAGAATTCTGCACTGAAATTCATTTCTCAAAAGAGCAGATAAGATATTTTTAATTTGGAAATCTGACATGGGGCAACACAGTCCTTTTCCCAGGTGCCCCCAGTCATGCAACTTGTGCTCTGACAAACTTCATTTACTCTTTACTGCAAGTTGAAGTGATATCAACCCCCACCAGAAGCCTAACAACAGAACAGTGGGAAGGTAAGCAGATTACAGCTCCCTAACACAAGATAACAGCTGCCTGGTAGATCTAAGAACAGCACTCAATAGTAAAAGCTGTCCCTCTACATCACATTCAGTAGGAGAAACAGCCTGCCAGAAAGCAGCTCCATCCTAAAGTGCTGGCTCATTCTGAAAGCACATGACCAGGCTAAATGACCGGAGATGGCTGCTTACACAACAATATTAAAACTTAAAAAAAAAAAAAAAAAAAGTACACTTGCTGGTTCAGGAATGACATGTTATATTTTAGAATGAATTATTTGCAATGTAATTTAGAAATAAAAAATACATCAAAAATCTTGACAGTATCCCTTTAAGCTTTGCGGTCTCTTTAAATATCATGAGATTGACGTTGCTGATTTTGAAATACTGATAAAGTGAAAATGCATGTGCAAAACTTCTGGGTGATACATTACCACTTTTATTAAGTTAATACTAAACTCTGAAGCCTTTGAACTTGGTGTTGGCAAAAACACACAGTGGGTGGCAAGGAAAACAAGCAAGTGGATACTTTTAAGTGAAACCTGATCTTCCACTTGAATGGCCAAACTGAGTCATCTTATTCTGGACAGAAGGGAAAACTATTGGTAAGATTATTCTGGGAAAAAGGGGGGAAAAAATAAGTGGACCATCAGCAATTACAGTATATGGATGGATTGAAAAACAATCATCAATGTGGAGAAAAAACAAAAGGAACTCCAAGAGCCCCAAAAGTTTAATATGTATTGGTAAGGGATAATGAAATAAGAGTAAATAGCATATACTCACAAACCAGGGTTACCAATCTGCAACCACTGTAAAGGCAGGTGGAGAAACTATTGATATTGTCACCACAAGTTGTAATATACTTTATTGTATGTTGTTAAAGGGGTAGTTCACCTAAGTTAACTTTTAATAGGTTATATTTGGTCAATTCTAAGCAGCATTTAAATTGGCTTTTTATTAGGGGGAATAGAAAAGCTAGTGATACAGAAGGGGTCTATACTGTAAATAACAGAAAAAAAAAACCTTTTTAAAAAGGATATAAAAAGTTTCCCCTATATGTAATAAAAGTCACTAAGATTGCCCAGGAGCAATAGCCCAGAGCAACCAATGAAATGTTTGCTTTTAAACAGGTGACCAGAAAATGCTATATATATATATATATATATATATATATATATAAGCTACTGCAAATATGTTGTATGAGAGTTAGAGATTTTACTTGGAACTAGTGAGAAAGAACCAACTACTTGCCATGTGCACAAACTTGTAGGGAGGGAGGCTAAAGGCAACTGAATATTGACTTAAAAGCAGGAGCAGAGCTGTGTACGTGAAGGAATGCACCAGAGACACCAGCTGAGCAGCTCAAGACAAAATATGAAGAAACTTTTGAAAACAGATTGAATGGTTTGATTTACCTGCCATGTCCTTCTCCCCAGCATAGGATCATTAGATTGAACTTCCCATTTCCCTCATCCACAAGATTTCGGGTGTACCTAGAAACCAAGGGTATTGGAGAAATACTTGTCAACTACTCAAGGAAAGCATGTAAAATATAATGGAAATGTTATATGATAAGATGATCATGCACAAAGCAAAAATATACTAAAGGATAACTAAACCCTAAAAATGAATAGGGCTAGAAATGCCATATTTTATATAATGGACTTAATAGTACCAGCCTAAAGTTTCAGCTTCTAAGTAGTAGCAATAATCCAGGACTTCAAACTTGTCACAGGGGGTCACCATCTTGGAAAGTGTCTGTGACACTCACATGCTCAGTGGGCTCTGAGCAGCTGTTGAGAAGCAAATTATCAAGCAGAAAATGAGGTTGGACTGTAATATAAGCTGATGCTACAGGGCTGATTATTAAATTCTGATGCTAGTTGCACTGGTTTCTGTGCTGCCATGTAGTAATTATCTGTATTAATTACTAATCAGTCTTATATTATGACATTTCTCTTCAATATTTTTATTGTTTCACAAGCGAATGCAATACATATATATCAAAGTTTTGACAGGTTATCGCAAATAGTGCAGACAATTGAAGTTGAACATAAGTACATTTTCAATGCACATTAGTACAATGTATTATGCCAACATTTAGTAAACAAAAATAAAATTGTTACAACTTGTCATAAAACAATATGAGTGTTTTATTGCATTGGTTATATTGTGTTATTTCTATTCTATGTGTACTGTATATTGTGAGTGGGTCCCTAAGCTCAGTAAGTGACAGCAGCACAGAGCATGTGAATCAGTGAATCAGCAGAAAAGAAGATGGGGAGCTACTGGGGCATCTACTGGGGAGACACAGATCTTTACTGCTATACACCTGTGGTTGCCTTGGGCTGATACAGAAGCACAAAACATAATGTACAACATTTCTAGCTACTTCTTTAGTTTAACTTTCCTTGACCTTTAAAGGGAAGGAAAGGCTCAAATAAAATAAATCTGTAATTATTGCCCATTAAATGTATATATTCTTGACAGCAGGCATTTCCCCGTTCAGTTTTTCACTAATTTTGTAGTTGTAATTCTTTTTAAAATAAGTGGCAAGCTGAAGTGAAAAGGGTATCCTTACTGCAGTCCAGAAATACATCTATTCAGGGCACACGCATGTGCAATTGGTCTCAGAGGTGCCCTGCGCAAGCTCACATTCTCACAGATCTTCAGGCTTTCCTTTGAAGAGATGACGTTTGGGTCACGTGATCAACCCATTCGTCATCAGTGACCTCTCTGCTCCTGCCTGCATTTACTCACCCGCCAATGAAATTTATGTTTACCTGTTGCCTGGAAGCAAATCGTATCTTTGAAGCGGCTGCCTGTGCTGGCTCGGTTTTTATTTACAGCGTGTCAACACAAGCGGAGGAGCAGAGCAAATGTACCCAGGGACGGGTCTGTCTGACTGAGGTCTATAATACAGTATTATTATTTTTTTTTTTAAAGTGCAATTTCAGATCAAAATAATGCTTCCTGTAGTTTTTTCATGAAGACACAGGGCGGAAGTGACGTGGCAGTTTGCAAATGGCGGCGCCAAAGTTTAAACTGTTGACAAGTTTCATTATACTCGTGCATGAAGAGGGTAATAATATTGCACTTTTCAATGTGGCGTTTCAGGAGAGGGTGTAATGGTGAACAGAAAGAGAGGGGTCATTTTTTTTTTAAGTTTCCTTCTCCTTTAAAATATTAGATTTAGGGGTTATTTATCAAAGGTCAAACTTTTGCAAGCTTTTTTTTTTTTAAACCTTGAATAAACTCACAATTTGAATGTTTTAAATTAAGAAAAAAACTAACCAGCAAGTTTGGGTTAATTAAGAGTTTTTGGTGAAGAAAAAAAACTCGAAAGGTTTGAGTGAAACCCACCCAAAAAAAAATAAAAATTCGATCATGAAGGCTACAAACATCTTCTAATGGTTCAAGGGACCTCTGCCATTGACTCCTACAGGACTTCGACAGGTTTTATATGATATATTTTCAGATTCAAGCTATTTCCAGGGTATATTAAATCTTGAAAAAATTCTTTAAAAAAAAATTAATTAGTTTAAATGAACTTGAATTGACCAACTAATTTTTCATGGAAAACACAACTCAAAGTAATGCCACTGTAGTTCTTTTAATATGTATGTGAGCATAAAGCTATACACAGTATACACACATACAGAGAGTCATTTTGATGGAATTTGAGCTTTTAACCCAAAATTAACCATAAAACTACAAATATGGCCTATGCGGACATTGTATATTTATCATAAAAGCTATGTATACAGTAGAACAGTTTTCCCTCATTTTACATTGTTGTTTTGTGGTCTCACCTATATATTATGCATAATACATTTCCCTTATTTTACATCTTTTCTGGTCCCCTGAAAAACATAAAATGGGGGTTCTACTGTATTTTAATAGGGCAGATTCAACACAAGCTCAATCCCTAATGTCCCTGGGGAACTAGATGTGATTTTGTCAATGGCCCCCAGTTAATTCACTTGAATACATAATCACTCCTTTACAGAAAGAGTGGAAATAATTATAGCTCATCATCTTCCAGTGCGCTGTGAGGAAGTTAATTTAATAAGAATTCCTTTAAAGGCCAGTATGGCTATGCAGCAATATAAAACAGAATCGAATTTTATTTAATTAAAAAAATAAAATAAATGAGTGACCTGTGCCAGAAGGGATAATCCAATCAGAATTGTTTAGGAAGTGAAATGTGATTATAGTGCTCAAAAGAAAACAAACTATTGTTTGTATCCGTACAATATCATGCATTATCAAGGAGCAAGTCTCAAGTACAGGATTAATGGCTTTTTATGAATCAGTGAAAGATAAATTGACCTGAAACTGTTTACGAGGCAGTGAGTTGAAAGATGGTCAAGATGATTGCTGTACATGAAAGAGATAGTGGATGAGTTACAGTAGCACCTTGTAGTGAATTTCTTCACCATATTATCTGACCTGCGAGTTCTTGTACGGGTCCAGCCAATAAATAAGAGGATTCTGGGAATTTGTCACCCACCTGCTGAGCTGGTAATTGCGTGGGTGCAAAACACTGGGAATCTCCCCCTGTGTTCCAATGGCCTTACACTGGTCATACTTCCATTTGTAGGAGGAGGATTATGAAGTTGATGAGGAAGAAGAAGAGGAGAATGAAAGTAGCTTTCGGTCAGCCTGTATTTGCCTGGGTACAGAGTGGTGTGTATGCAAGACATCAGGGGACTAGCTCTATAACAGCTTTTGTATCAAGTCATGAGAGAAGAATTATTCTAAATGCAATAAATAACCATATTAGGTAATGTTTTTGTTGAAATTGTTACCAGCATTGCCCCCTGGCCTTCCCACATGGGCAGAAGTCACAGACACAGCAGGCATGTCTAGCACAGGGTTTGGCTCAATGCAATTACACAGCTGCCAGTTTTGATATGCCTTTCACTCAGTATAGGTGACAGGCAGTTAATACAAGTTTATTATTTCCAGTTACAGAATAGCTGTTTTTTTATCCTGCATGATTCACATTTGGCAGAACCTTTAGAACTTTGTGTAATAATGGTTTATGATGCCAATGCTATTAATAGGGAAGAAAAGTAACAAATAGAAAAGCCTGTATTTTATCAGGATAAAGTGGCAAGCCCATGTTAGGTCACTTCACTGTGTACTGGCCAACTCAATCATTCATAAAAGTTAAAATGGAGGATATTTAGGCAGGTGCATGCCTGCCTACGGTCATCTCAATTTTTGCTTCAGTGTTAAAGTTTGCTCAAGTACCAGTTTTTTTTTTTACTGGCACTTCTGTGTTATGAGATGGAATACATTAAACAGATGTTGTTTGGCATCTCTTCAGTTCTGTAGTTTGGTTTTATGACCTTACAATGAATGCCCAGTGTGTAGTAGAACTTTGTGTTCTTAGTGTGCAAAATAATGGAAGAACAAGCATTAGCTCTGTCAGACAAATAAATCTGACCTTACTGGAGAAAAGATGTTTGCCAAAACAAACGAGCCTCTTGAACACAACAATAAGGTCTGGGGTGGGAAAGTAAAGTTTTGGCCAAAGAGGCAGGTAAAGGTCTCTTGTATGCAAGCCTCATTAGCCGTGTGGGAGTGTACCGCCCCCTCATGTGATCAACAGCACCCTCCTCTTTCAACGTCAATCGGATGCTCAAATTCCTATGTAAACCCACTGAAAATAAAGCATTTGCAGAAGAATAATATTTTTCATTCTAAAGCTTAAGTAATGGGGATCTACAAGCCAACATGGAGAGTGCTCCCTTTTATACGAATACCAGGCATTTGACTCACTTGAGTCAGCAACCCCAGGATTAACTAAATACAGCAAGCCCATAAAGAGCAGTTAAAGGAATTGTTCAGTATAAAAATAAAAACTGGGTAAAGAGAGGCTGTGCAAAATATAAAATGTTTCTAATATATTTAGTTGCCCAAAATTGTAATATATAAAGACTGGAGTGATTGGATGTCTACTATAATAGCCAGAACACCACTTGCTACTTTTCAGCTCTCTTGGTTTCCACTGATTGGTTACCAGGCAGCAACCAATAAGTGACTTGAGGGGCAGGCCCAGATTTGTGGGCAGGCTACAAAGGTTCAGGCCTAGGGCAGTAATAGGCTGGTCCTCACCTGGCACTCTGAACCCACACGCTACAGCATCTGATCCCGCTAGGGTTGCCAACTTTTCTGGAAAAAAAATACCGGCTTCATATATGTTGTGTTTGGTAGCCGAGGATGAGATATATATTTTGCTTTTTTCCCCATTAATAACATTGGGATCAGCCATCATTTTTACGGGTACAATACAGGCTAGGCGGCATCCCTAGATCCTGCCCTCAGAGTGCTGGCAATTGGGAGAACTGCGAAGGAGATAAGCGGGTCAGAGGGTGAGCTGGCTGCCGGTGAGGGGGGGGGGATGAGAGGGTCTGGCGGTGAGCTGTGCAGGCTATGGGTGCACCTTTTAGAATCCGGCCCCGTTGAGGGGTTGGCACATGGGTCATAAGTGTTGCTTTTTAATCTGAGCTGAATGCGGAGGATCAATTGCAAACTCACTGAACAGTTATGTCCCATGTGGCCCCCCTTCAAGTCGCTGACTGACTCAGATTTAGAGAGCTGAAAAGCAGGAAGTAGTGTTCTGGCTATTATGTTACACATCCAGTCACTCCAGCCTTTATACATTTAATTTTTTCCTACATTAGAAACATTTTATTTTGCACAGCCTATTTATTTATACAGTGAACCGTTCCTTTAAACTTAACAACTGAACACCTGCATTATCAGTCTAAAACGGCCAATATCACATTAACAACCTCAAATAAAACATCAATATAAATCCCAGAGGCGCTCAGGGGACACACTGGGAAAATGTACATCAATTAAACTTTTTAGCATTTGTTTGTCACAGCTTAATTACTGGATAAAAAGGTATTTTATAGACTGCCTTATTGCACTGCAGACCAAGTGTTTCTTTTGGCACATTTCACCGTCTGGCCAATATTGGGTGTGTATGAATTAAGGGACAGATCTATCAAAATGTGAGATTAAATCTTACCAAAGAAAAACGCACCCACTTTCGATTCATTCCTATTGGGTTTTTAGAATCATATTTATCAAATGGTGAGCTCCGACTTTCACTCACTGAAATACATCCCATATGAATAGAAAGTGGGTGAGTTTTTCTCTGGTGAGCTCTAATCTCACATTTTGCTAAATCTGCCCCCAACAGTCCTGCAGCAGGTTGGGAAAAATGCGGGTGTTAGAGGATCACAATAATTTACGCCTTTTAGTTAACGTTTCACCTTCCCTGCCTTTGGCTGATGAGGTCACTTCTGGTATGCTGGCCAATGGGTCAGGTTGCAGGTAAACCAGTTGCCGGTTGATCTGAGAGCAGGTAAAAAGGTGGGTTATAGGTCAGGTCAAGATATACCTGACAAAAACCACACAGGTCTCTAACAGGAGTAATATTTCCTACGGTTCCAAACTAATGAGCAAAAAGAGATAGATAATTTTAAAAGATTTAGAAAAATTGCTTCAGATTCATGAACTCGTTGCCCAAGTATTTGATTAAGTTAAATTAATGTCTCAAAACTCAAACTGGATGGTAAAAAAAAATCACAGGGATACCTGGCACAAGTCTAAACATTGCAGCACTACAAGAAAGCATGCCTGGCCAGATTGGTTTTTAGAGGGGAGGAGCAGCAGCTCAATGTAGTAGGAATTTTAGTTCAAAGGGAGGGTGGGTGACTAACAAAATGGCAGCCTCAGTTTTTTTGTACTTTCATTGAACTTTAAACAGGATAATTATGTGATGCTGCTATCCTCACAGATTAGACAATTAGGGGCAAATTTACTATTATTCCCCAAACAATATTCGTTTTTCCTCGATATTCGATTTTTGAATGCTAATCTAATAGTTTTAGGCTACCCTTTTATTCAATCTTTGATCATTCGACGATCGAATAACGATCATTCGAATGAATTATTCGATCATTCGAATGATTCGTACGATCGAAGACTTCGATCGTACGAATCCTATTCGATCAGGACTTAGCCTCAGAAGCCTATGGGGGGAGGGTTCCCATAGGCTGCTATTACAATTAGGTAGGTTCAATCTGGCGAAGGAGGCAGTCGAATAAATTTAAAATTTTAAGCTCTTCGATGATCGAATATTCGATCATTCGAATCTATTTGATCGTTTGCTATTTGATGATCGAATAAGACTAATTTGCATATTCGACCAATCGAATTAATCCTACGATCAGAATTCGATCGAACTTCGATCTATTCACGTGAATTTAGTAAATTGGCCCCTTAGTAGTTTAGTGTGGCATCATCATCTTTTATTCCAGTTCTTCTTTGCAGATTTCTCGAAATATGAGATGAACAGTCACCATAGAAAGAAAAAAAACAAAATAAATGCATGGTAAATAAATCATGTATATAAAGTAAGCCCTGTTTATAAATAGGGTTAGATTTCTGTTGTGGATGTTGCTCAATAAATGGTTAATTGAAGTTGTGCATGGAAGGATATTATAGACAAGCAAGAACAGGACCTTCAATCTGTCAGAAAACCAGAAAATGCTTTTAAAACAGCTTAAGGCAAAATACATTCTGGCTGACAAACACTGTAAACTGCTTGCGTATAATCACCCTACAGAAATAGAATTGATATTGAAAGTAGGGTCTGTCTGGCGCATTATATTCTCTGTAGTGCCGTTTCTGACTTATGAATCTATGTAGTAGAAGAAAAAAAGCAGTTTAACAGATCTGTAGGAGAATGGACTTCGACTACATTATTTTCAAGTTAATTTCTGAACCAAAAAAGTGAGGATAAACATAAAGGCAGATTTACTAAATTTGTGTGAATGATTTGAAATTCGATCAAATTTTTAAAAAAAATTAGAATTTAAGTTTTCTAGTAGTTTTTGTGGCCACTTCGACCATCGAAATTCGATCGAATGGAATGATTAGAATATATCGAATAAAAATCTATTCGATCATTCGATGGTGGAATTACTTGCTCTTTGAATTTTTTATTTGATTGCCTAATTCGCCAGATTAAACCTACCGAATTGCTGTATAACCCTATGGTAAGCTCCCATAGGGTTTTTCCTGCTTTTTTTAGATCGAATAAAAAATCGTTGATTCGAACGATTTTAAAATAATTTTTTTTTAATTCGATTGTTAGATTTAACAAATTGCGTTAAAACCCTTCGAATATCGAATTTGAAGTGTTAGAATTCGGTAAAAATTTGACGGTCAAATTCGAGGGTTTTTTAACCCTTGAATTCAACCCTTAGTAAATCAGCCCCAAAAGATTGAAAATTTTTTAGTAACTTTAGGGACACACAAGCAGATTCAGGGAGATTTAATCACCCGGTGACAAATCTCTTCTTTGAGGCAACTAATTCTCCCCGAACTGCCTTTTTTTGGTTAATACAACATTGATATTCCTGTGTATAAAGCATGTACCTTTAATGACAGGAAGGAAAGAAAATGTATAGGGTAAAAGTGAAGTTAGTTGTCTGTAAGAATGCCTATTGGCACGATGCAACTCTTGCATAAGAGATATCCTTACAAGTTGGCGTGCCAACGGACTACTGATACAAGCCAGATTTCATTATAAAGGGTATTTAAGCTACCTGAGCAAAAAAAAAGTGATTAAGTCAAGCAGTTAAGATAAAAGGAGACCTTTTAATGTGAAAATCAATAAATACATGTAATCATAAGCAAATAATTTACCAATAAAATTTAAATGGGTATTATCACTCATGGACGATATCCTCTATGCAGTTTTACTTTTAGGTTTCACAAACTGCATTATCAAATAAGTAGTTTATTTTTTCCTATAGATTCAAAAGCAACGATATGAAGGATAATTGTATCAATTAGTATTCAAGTTGTGTGGAACATTTCCTGGATGAGGCACTAGTGCAAGAAGATTAGGTGGCCAAAATGGACAGCCAGAATAGCAGAGGCCACACATTGGTACAAATTCTTATTGGCCAGCAAAGAAAATGATGAACCAGCACATCCATGTTGGATAATCAGTCATCTGGAAATACAGTTGTATGGCAAAAGCTTTGCTAGACTTTATATTTACACTGAATAACAGAGAAACTTGGCTGAGACCGAGAAAACATGTCTGAAATTTAAAGGGATACGGTCATGGGAAAACATTTTTTTTTTCAAATCACATTAGTTAATAGTACTGCTCCAGCAGAATTCTGCACTGAAATCTCATTCTCAAAAGAGCAAACTGATTTTTTCTATATTTAGTTTTGAAATCTGACATGGGGCTAGACATAGTTTCCCAGCTGCCCCCAGTCATGTGACTTGTGCCTGCATTTTAGGATGGAACTACTTTCTGGCAGGCTGTTATTTCTCCTACTTAGAGCTAGTCCACATGGGAACATTCAGGGAGATTTGTCGCCTGGTGACAAATTGCCGCTTCTTTGGGGTGACTAATCTCTCTGAATTGCTTACCCATGTTTTGCGCCTGTTAAAGGAAAAGTCGTCTGAGCCTATTCACACGCGGTGCTGCAGTTTTGCTAAGTCGCCTTGCCAGGCAAAAAATCTCCCTGAAACTTCCCGTGTTGGCTAGCCCTTAATGTTACTGAATCAGTCTCGGTGGGACTTGGCTTTTACTATTGAGAGCTGTTCTTAGATCTACCAGGTAGCGGTTATATTGTGTTAGGGAGCGGTTATCTGTTACCTTCCCATTGTTCGGTTAGGCTGCTGGGAGGGGGCGATATTATTCCAATATGCAGTACAGCAGTAAAGAGTGACTGAAGTCACATGACTGGGGCAGCTTGGGGAC
Source organism: Xenopus borealis (assembly GCA_024363595.1). Taxonomy (NCBI): domain Eukaryota; kingdom Metazoa; phylum Chordata; class Amphibia; order Anura; family Pipidae; genus Xenopus; species Xenopus borealis. The sequence goes on along the minus strand of CM044431.1, from coordinate 189,260,545 downwards.
TGACAATATGTCTTGAATATGAAAAAAATCTGTTTGCTCTTTTGAAAAAAAAATGGTTGTCAGTGCAGAATTCTGCTGGAGCAGTGCCATTAACCAGGAAAACTCCCGGTGGGCCAAGGTGTCAGTGGGCCCTCATGCTGCTAAACTTTTGGCCTATTTCATGGCCATTCCCTATTTCTATGAGAACAAAGAGGCTAAATAAATAGAATAACTGATTATAGTATGTAAAGAAACAAACTAGGAGAATAGAGCTTGATTGAGGAGATGAAGAATATTAGTACTGAGAGTGGGCCCCTGGTCTAAAGTTTTATGGTGGGCCCCTAGTCTAAGGTTTTTGGGTGGGCCCCTGGTGTCCCAGTCCGACACTGCTATTAACGAATGTATGTTTTCCCATAACAGTATCCCTTTAAGAAGATGCCCAACAAGGGCCATAGGACCCGTCAAGTTACTTCTCATTCACTCTTCGCAGGATCCCCAAAAATTACCCAACTTCTAATGTAATCATTTGTGTTTTCGGGTTGTTTAGACAGGAAAGGAGTGAGCTAATTATAGGGAAAGCAAACAAAGTCTGTTAGGGGGATCCAGCGGAATGATTATCTATCTATGCAGGCCCGGACTGGCAATCTGTGGTTTCAGGAAAATGCCCGATGGACCGCTTGCTTTAAAATGTAAATGGGCTGCTCACCTAAAAATGCTAATTAGGTCTGTGTTTAGTATGTAAATGAGCCAATCACTTTAGAAATTTAAAGGAGCTGACCATAATAGCCAGCCACAGCTAAGCCAATGCCTGCATTTGTTAGTACTCATATGTACTGGCATGTGGGAGGAACCAGGAATTCTGACCAACTTCAGTTAGTAATATTAGAGTTGCTATATACCCAATCCCTTATGGTTATGATAGGTATGTTGCCAGCAGGAGGATTCGTGCTCAGAACAGTTACTTCAGCCTGTATTTGTGATGTGTAACATTAAATCCATGAGACAGCCTAGTCTATTCAAGTATGCCACACTTTGGCCCTGTGAAACACATGGTAATTACAGTCCTCTTAATAATCCAGGAAAGAGTCTGAATAAAACACTTTGTAGCAGGTTATCTGCCTTGGATTGCTCTCCTCATTTCCTGGATTATTTAGTTTGAAGATTTACCGTGAAGCCTTAAAGAGGAAAGAAGCATCCCTACTTGATTAAGCTTGGCAGTGCGCTGCAGTATTTGGTTTTTGGACTCAATTACAGTCCTCTTATCTGCCAGGTTGCATGGTCTAGCTGGGGGCACACAACAGAAAATTTAGAATATACTGTAAGTATAGGGTCACTAATCCATCTGATAGAAACTAGGGTTACTTGTTAAATTGAGGAATGTTGGCCTGGAACATAGTATTTGTAACTGGATAGAGAACTGGCTAAAAGATAGACTTCAAAGAGTGGTGGTAAAAGGAACATTTTCTAATTGGACCCAGGTCCGGATTTGTGGAAAGGCCACCTAGGCCCGGGCCTAGGGCGGCAGAATTTTAGGTGGCGGCATGCCGCCTAGCCACACCCACATTGGTTCAGAAACACTGGGGATATGCAGGAGATACAATAGTTGCTTCAGTTCTGATAATGAAAATTTGTGAATTAAGTGCAGAGTATGGGGGTGATGAATGGCAGTGGGCCTAGGGTTGCCCGCTATGCAAATCCGGCCCTGATTGGACCAGTGTTGTTAGTGGGGTACCGCAGGGCTCTGTACTCGGTCCCTTGCTTTTCAACTTGTTTATTAATGACCTGGATGTGGGCATTGAAAGTACAGTTTCTATTTTTGCAGATGATACTAAATTGTGCAGAACTATAGGTTCCATGCAGGATGCTGCCACTTTGCAGAGTGATTTGTCTAAGTTGGGAAACTGGGCAGCAAACTGGAAAATGAGGTTCAATGTTGATAAATGCAAGGTTATGTACTTTGGCAAAAATAATATAAATGCAAGTTATACACTAAATAGCAGTGTGTTGGGACTTTCCTTAAGTGAGAAGGATCTTGGGGTTTTTATAGATAACAAGTTGTCTAATTCTGGGCAGTGTCATTCTGTAGCTACTAAAGCAAATAAAGTTCTGTCCTGCATAAAAAAGGGCATAAACTCAAGGGATGAAAACATAATTATACCTCTTTATAGATCCCTAGTAAGGCCTCATCTGGAGTATGCAGTGCAGTTTTGGACTCCAGTCCTTAGGAGAGATGTAAATGAGCTGGAGAGAGTGCAGAGACTAAGTGCAACTAAACTGGTTTGAGGGATGGAAGACTTAAATTATGAGGGGAGACTGTCCAGGTTGGGGTTGTTTTCTCTGGAAAAAAGCCGCTTGCGAGGGGACATGATTAGAGGGCATTATAGACAAATATCAGGGGACCTTTTTACCCATAAAGAGGATCACCGCACCAGAGGCCACCCCTTCAGACTAGAAGAAAAGGACTTTCATTTGAAGCAGCGTAGGTGGTTCTTCACAGTGAGGACAGTGAGGTTGTGGAATGCACTGGCGCGACGCACGTCAAAAACGACGCGCGACTCGTTTCGCGAATTTTTTGCCAATTTGCGAATTTCTCTGGAAATTCGCAAATTTTTCGGCAAAGCGAAACGTGGGAGTTTCGCCCATCACTAGTTGTGATGGCTGATTCTGTTGATGCTTTTAAAAAGGGCATATATGGTTTGTGTGAAAGAGTGGAGATGTGTGTGTGTGAAAGAGTGGAGATGTGTGTGTGTGTGTGTGTGTGTGTGTGTATGCTGGGTTTTATTTTGGAGGGGTTAAACTTGGACCGTCTTTTTTCAACCCAATTTAACTATGTAACTATGAGATATTTGTTGCAAGGGCCAGTTCCAGCACAATATAATATTGCTGGGGATTATATGGTATTGGACTCTTAAAATATCTATTAATAAACACTAGTTCTAGTTAACCTTGGGGTTGGAAATATATATCATACTTTGCATGCGCCTGAATACATGGGCTGCTTTGATACTTTTGCCAGGGCTGCTTTTTACTCCCAGTCCCGCCCTGTATCTATATATATTACACACACACACATTTTTAATGTCTCATTTTGAAAGGTTAGGGGGTTTAAAAAGGTTAATATTGTTGGTCCCTGTAATATTATATATATCTATAGCAATCTATAAATCACAGGTAGAAAAAAAAAAGTGCTTGTTGTTGCCATAGAGTATACACTGCTTCTGGGCTTCAGGCTAAAAATTTGCCGCCGTTGCAGAAATGGGAGTCGCTACATCCTTTGCGTTATTAGACAGTTATGCAATCGAACCACGAACTCGGGCTGATGTGGCTGCTGCAGCCTGCGCGGTTATCAAGCCTCCGAGACGCGCGATTGGCTCGCATGCTCACGCCCCCTACACACCCCCGGATCGGCCGGGAATTCGCAGACTCTGCGTGGCAGCCAAAGGAGAAGAAAACAAATGTAAGAGCGCGACTTGCTGCAGCGCCATTGTCGCAATCTCCACGTTTTTTTTTTTTCGAATACTGCAATAACACCAGTGTGTTTGCTCATTTACATGCTTAAAGTTTCTTTTTGCGGGTCACAGGTTAAAGAGCCCTATATTTTGAGCAGGTAAAGTATTTACCATCAGATGATCCCATTGACACCCACGGGTCAGCAGCTGCACAAGTATTACATTTAATAGTGTTACTAATTAACAGGGCGGTCACACTGGCTGCCACAGGTCGCACTAGAACAGGCGCAGAACTGTGCAAACGCAAAGGGGTCTAAAAGGAGAAAACAGACTCACAATGCAACTAAAGTAACCTGTGGAGCCAGCATTGAGCCACAACTGAATAACAAGCAGCATTTTCTGCCAAACAAGTTGTGCCTCTGCAGTTACACCCAATACTTGTTGTTTTGGATCACACTTTGTTCCCTGTTGTATCCAACACTGGCGGATTGTTTTAGAGCCCCTGCCCTTGCCAAGTCTGTGCCTATAAAGTTCATTCAGCGGATTGCCAGAGAGACCACAGCCCCCCCCCCCACCATAAATTGTAAATGGCACATGCCATAGTATTTATTTAATTCAGTATGTTGTGTCATGTATGAGATACACTACAGGCAAATGGCAAATTAAACAAAGAAAATAACTAATGCAGCCCATATGGCAGCTTCTGCACAGAGCCAGAGCCCCCCCACCCATTGATTTAGGGAATGCAATGTACACATAAACATGTATAAGGCTTAGCTGCATGATTGCAATTACCTGTACTGGTCAAACTTTGCAAATTTCATCCATTCCCTTGGATTGCTTTCATAGGACTCCACTATATTCTGCACCTCCTCTATATTCACTTTATCACTGGCAAATATCTCATGCAGGATCTGGATCAGCTCTTCTAGGGTATTGGGCTTTAGCACTTCTGTCTGGTCCATATTGCACTGCTGATAGGAGAGGGAACTTGCACAAGCTCATTCACATGGAACAATTGGACTGCCTTGCAGCCTTTCTTCACTATTTATGCTCTCACACTTACAGAGGGCTGTACCAAGTTTCCAAGGGGTGGAAAGGAGAATAAATCCACTGTTTTTCTCTTGTTGCGCTTATCCCTTTCTGTTGGCAACAAAAGCGCATTCCTTGGCCAGCAACTGGGCTTGTTCTGAAAAGATCAATTTGTTCTTTATTGCATGGTAATACATGGACAGGGGTTGCTGTGAGACATCCACCTTCCCCACATGCAATGATGCCTTTAACCCTGGTAGCAATCCCACAGTCCAGCTCTTGCTGTGCTCCAATACACTTCTAACACCAACCACAGACCCCCTTCCCTGCTGCAGTCTCAACAACAACAGGACTCCCTTGTGCACAGACAGACCTGAGAAAAACACAGAATACAGAAGAATAACATAGAAGAGACAACTCTCCATGTACTTGTTTGTTAAAGGGTAACTCAAACTAAAAAAAACTGATATCATTCTAAGCAACATACATAACATCTTTTTAGTGGTTGTAAAGTTTTCTTTTGTAAATAGAATTGCAGACAAAAATAATGTTTTTTTTTTTTTTTTACCCCTTACTGTTCTCTGGTTCTGATGTAGCAGAGGTCAGTTTCTTACGGTCTGCTAATCAGTTGCTTCTGCTACATTTTTCCAGGGGTCAGAGTCAAGAGAGCAGGGAATATAAACAGACAGACAAAGTCAGATTGTGCATTGACAAATCACTTTAAAACTATTGAAAAATGTGTAATGTATATTTTCTTTCATTATGAGAAAAAACGAAAACTTTGTTTTGGGTGGAGATCACCTTTAAGTATGAAAGCTTATTGAATAACCCCTTCAATGCAGTGCTAAAAGCTGATTTCTTAGGGGTAATTCCGCCTAGAAATTAAATTGTAGCGTGTTGTAGAATGACCTGTTCTTAGAAAGGGTTCAGGTTGGTCTTTTTTATTTTTTGTTTATTATAGTTTTTCAATTTTTTGCTTTCCTCGTTTGTCTCCAGGGGTGTAACTACAGAGGAAAGCAGAGTGGCCCAGGAGGTATAAGGGCCCCAGGAGGTATAAGGGCCCCATGACGCCCTAATTCATATACAGTTTCAATAAATATCAGTAAAACAGGTCTACCACTAGACCTTTGTGGGGCCTGAAAAATAATTTGCTGTTGGGCCGAGTAATATCTAGTTACGCCACTGTTTGTCTCTTTTCAGTTTTAAAATGGAGATCACTTACCACAACTATAATTCTGCAATGGTTTCTAATATAAATTGGTCCCTAGCAACCGGATAGCTGAGAAATTTACAAATTGAAGAACTGCTGAACAAAGAGCTCAAAGAGGATCAGATAATATCCAGTTTGGGTGAAATCTTCACAAAGTATTTCATGCTTAGATAGGTTTCTCCACAGAGTAAATGGCTCAGCCAAACCACCAAATTTCCAAGATTATCGAATAAAGTTCACTCTGGAGAACTGGAAATACATCAGTGTTGTTTATTTTTTGCACTACAAAATTCACTGATGTATTTACTCAAAGAGGCTCACTGTAGCACCCTTCACTGGGCAAAGCCAACTGCAACATAAACCTCCATGACGCCTTGCACTGCCCAACCCTGCCCTACACTGCTGGAGGGCACCTCAGGTTATGTTCAGGTGCTCATACAACAGAGACAAGCACTCAATAAAGATTTAGGGGTTTCCCCTCCTTTGTAATATAATTTACCTTCACATTACACAAAATGTGTGCTGTCATTGCAACTGTACAGAGTTGGCAGCCATCCAAACTACTGTGCACTATTTGCACTTTGTGTAATATGTATCTATAGAATATTAAAGAAAAGAGCAACAGCCGTGAATTTGAATTGCAGTGCTTATTCTTTGAACAGTTTGTGCTCAGTTTGCCAGACTATGGATACTTACAGTACCTAGGTTACAAAGGACTCAGGGACTGTGGCTGTGGGATAGCAGGTATAGTAGGGTAGAGTCCTGCGCGGGTCCATTTTTTGGGACCCGAACCCGACCCGTACCCGAAACCCGAACCCGAACCCGCGACCCGCATTTTTACCCGCTTGGACCCGCAACCCGTGATCCGCAACCCGGACCCGCGACCCGCTGACCATCAAGAATCTGGAAGTGCTGTCATCATAAACAGGAAGTGACATCATCGGAAGTAGCCAGGATCAGAAAAAAAAGGAGTAAAACAGGAAGTGCTGTCATTGTAAACCGGATGTGACATCATCAGTAGTGGAAATGCTCAGAAAAAGGAGTAAAAATCCCTATAGCAAGGATCCGCGACCCGACCCTCAACCCGCCAACCTGCAGGACCACCGACCCGCTTCTATACCCGCACCCAGAAATTCTACGAGCAACCCGCAGGGTACCGTGGGATTTTGCGGGTAACCCGCGGGTACCCGACCCGCTGCACGACTCTATAGTAGGGAGAGATGGTGTCTATAGTAGCAGTGATGATACGTCTCTGGGAAGGGACTGTGGGACAGCAGATATAGTAGGGAGAGATGGTGTGTATAGAAGCAGTGGGATAATAGTCTCTGGGAAGGGACTGTGGGACAGCAGGTATAGTAGGGAGAGATGGTGTCTATAGTAGCAGTGGGATAATAGTCTCTGGGAAGGGGCTGTGGGACAGCAGGTATAGTAGGGAGATATGGTGCCTATAGTAGCAGTGGGATAATAGTCTCTGGGAAGGGGCTGTGGGATAGCAGGTATAGTAGGGAGAGATGGTGCCTATGGCGCGGCGTGAGCGTGATGTCACTTTGGGCACTGTTTCTGCACCTCTACCCCTTCTCCCCCCCTGCTCCATCACCTTATTTCAATAGGATATCCATGTGGAGGCAGGGTGTTAAGGGGATTTAAAAACTTTTTTACAAAAAAAAGCAGCACTAGTTTAGGCACCCGACGGCCACCCCCACAATTCTGCCGCCCTAGGCACAGGCTCTCGGGTGCCTATATATAAATAAGGCCCTGGAGATTAGCAGGTGTAGTAGGAAGAGATGGTGCCTATAGTAACATTGGGATAATAGCTACTGGGAAGGGACTGTGGCTGTGGGATAGAAGGTATAGTAGGGAGAGCAAAACAAAAAAAACAGCCAATTGCAGTAGTTCTTTGCACACTGCCTTCTCAACCCCTAGGGGCACATTTACTGAAACTCAAATTAATGTAATTGTTTAAAGGGATACTGTCATAGCAAAACATGTTTTTTTTTAAAAAACGCATCAGTTAATAGTGCTGCTCCAGCAGACTTTTGCACTGAAATCCATTTCTCAAAAGAGCAAACAGATTTTTTTATATTCAATTTTGAAATCTCACATTGGGCTAGACATTTTGTCAATTTCCCAGTGCTGGTCATGTGACTTGTGCCAGCACTTTAGGAGGGAACTGCTTTGTGGCAGGCTATTGGTTTTACTTCTCAATGTAACTGAGTGGAATGCAGTGAGACGTGTTTTTACTATTGAGTGCAGTTCTTAGATCTACCAGGCAGCTGTTATCTTGTGTTAGGGA
>CM044431.1:189213677-189248985 GCA_024363595.1 Xenopus borealis | reverse complement strand
CAGTAAGAAGTTTTATTACATTGACAGCGCATTAGCGCAAAGTATAAAATTCGCAAACGGTCTTCCACTGGCGGAAGTGGTCGCCAAAGGTATATTGCATTCGCACAAAGAAAAATTTGATTGTGCAAAGGCTTAACTTTTCGGATTGTGAATCTGTTTGCATTACCACTTAAGAAAACGCAGCGCCGCGTGTGAATAGGCGCAGGTGCCTCAAATAAGTGGCGATGTGTGGACTAGCCCTTAGGGGCAGATTTACTATATTTAGCCTTTGGGGACCTCCTGGAACCTGTACTAAAAATTTTTCTAAGTCCTAGGAATTCGAAGGATTATGGCCAAAATCGTTTGAACCTAATGATGCATTCGAACATTCCTAATGATTTCAATTTGATTGAAAACGGTTCTATTAGATCCATTTTCTATCGAAAATGCCTTTAAAAAAAATAAGATGTTCGAATTTTGAAGTTTTTGAACTTCGAAATTCGACCATTTAATTTTTTTTAAAGCATCATTCAATTCGAACGATTTTGGCCAAATCCTTCGAATTCCTAGGACTTAGAAAAAATTTTTGTACAGGTTCCAGGAGGTCCCCCATAGGCTAAAATGGCAATTTGGCAGCTTTAAGGTGGTGAAGCATTGAATTTGAAGGATTTTAAAGAGACACTACTTCGTTATTCAAATGTTTACATTTTCAAAATTACTTTGAAATTCTAATTTTAAAAATTTGAATTTTATTCTAAAATTCACTTCGACCCTTAGTAAATGTTCCCCTTAGTGTCTGCACATTTTGGCTTGTTATATGAAAAGCTAGAAAACAAACAAGTGTCACCTGTAAACTGGTATTTATGTACAAGAGAGGATTAACCAGTTTCAACACTATAATTAAAATTCAACTTGCAATTAGTTGGAAAAATGCAAGTTGGCATGCACTCAAAGGCAAATACTCCAATAATCTTTTTTTTTTTTTTTTAATTTGAACACAAGTACTTTCAGCCTTACATATTTCATAGGTAATAATGGTCAACCTAACCCAAAACAGACTCTACTAGATGAATCAAGGGAGGTCTGGTGTAGGAGAAGGTACATTAGCTTGAAAAGAAAGTTTTGCTGCTTTTTACACAGATTTTTATACCCGTTTTAAGTCATTATTTCTTTACCACCTGAATTTGAAAAAAAAAATCAGTATTTCAAAAATCTCAATCTGCCACCTTGGCCAAGAGACCATCTGAGGAAGAACATGCGTGCTGATCTCAGCTATGAGGAGAAGGCTGAATTCCAAAGCTCAATGTGTGGGACAGGTCAGCTGGAAGACTCCCAGAAGTGACTAAGCACTGTAAGTGCCAATTCCACGGCGCTGTCTGTGATCATATGTAACATTCTTTAAATGGATGAAACTGAAACCTGAAACACTCCCAAGGGAGACCAAGACCATATTGTCGGTGTGAATATCTAGCAAGACATAGCAACCTAATCTAAGCAGGGACAGGGGCAATGTTTTAGGTACATGGGATACAGTAAATCATAGTGGAGGAATTTCACCATACACTGTGCTCCCTGAAATTTAGTGAACCTGTTTGAATGAAATGCAGGGCTGCCATTAGAAATCACGGGGCCCCGTACAACAAAATTTTCGGGGCCCCCTGGGCCAATGACTTAAAAACCTAGCACCCGAGCCCTGCCCACCCTAGCACCCGGGCCCCGCCCCTAATCCCTGCCCACTCTACATCAAAGTTAAAAGACCACACAGACATCAGCACTAAAAACATAACCCCCCCAAGGCTCCCTTATAAGTTAGAAAATAATTTGGCGCCAGGCCCCCCCCCATTAAAAAAAACGGTTTTTAAAAAATTGGTGGTCAGGGCCCCAGACAAGTTAAAAAAAATTGGGGCCCCAAAAAAATAAATTTTTTTAAAAATTGGTGGTCAGGCTCCCCGACAAGTTAAAAAAAAACTGTTTTAGTGACTTCGGGTATTTTCGCCGCTTCAGGACGTCAGTGTCGGCTCCTTTCGTGACTTCGGGTATTTTCGGCGCTTCAGGACTTCGCAAACGTTCGGCACTTCCACATTCTGCGCAGGACTTCAGCGAGAGGTGGGCGCTTGCTGCTGTGCTCGTAATGGGGCACGGGACACTTGTCCCCCCTGTCCCCCCCTGATGGCGGATCAGCATGGGGCAGATTTACTATGGCTCGAATTGTCGAGAGATTTTAGCCCTCGAATTCGAGCGTCGAATAATTGGTGAATAAATATTCACAAAAATCGTAAAAATTATTTGCCGGTTTTGAGCGCTTGTACAATCGAACGATTTTACGAAAAAATGGTAAAAAAACGTTCGATTGTTCGAAAAAAAACGTACGATTCGAACGGTTTCAAGCGTTCGATCGTACGATTACTATTCTGGAACAGACAGAAAAAAAATCCTATGGGTGATTCCCATAGGCTTCTCTTGCAATTCGGTAGGTTCAATCTGGCGAAGTAGGCGGAAAATTTAAATAGAAATTTAAAGGGCAAGTTCTTTTTTTTCTCAAAAAAAAATTCAGCAAATCCAGTTGTTTTTTTTTTTTTTTTAAATTAATTATATTAGATATACTATGACTTGGATACATGAAAATCTTCATAGTCATATTGCCCCTTTATAGGTCCTTCCACAACAGTTGCATAAGATTATATCAGGATGTTTTATTTGGCCATTCCAAAACTCCAGATCTAAGTATATGGACTTAGATTTTATTGACAAACCAGTCATGGCATGTCTGAATCTGTAGTTCAACTGGAGCTGGAGAACAGGATGAATGGAATACATTTGAGAAGTGGAATGTACATGGTGGAATATAAGGAGAAGATGACACTTGGGGAATTAAAAATGAAGAAGGGGAGGGTGGTACATCAGGGGGAAAAAGATGGATTGGAAATTACATGGGGGATAGCAAGGGTTAAAAAGGAGAGGATGACACTTGGGCAGGTCTGGACTGAGAAATAAAATAGGCCCTAGCCTTTCAGGTGACTTTCTATGGGACCTTATAGCAGCCCCTCCGGCATTTACAAGAACCCACAGATTGCCAGTCCAGGCTTGAACGTGGGGCAGAATTATTAAGGGTCGAATTGAAAATTCGAGTTTATTTTAGTGTAATACGATGAGGGAACAGTCCAAATTCAATTTGAATATAAAAAAAAGGAAAATTTTAATTTATTATTTATTGTCCCTTTAAGAATTCAAATTCGACTATTCATCATCCAAAACCTGGCGAATTTGTGTTTTAGGCTATGGGGGATCTCCCACAATTTATGTTTTTAAAAAAAATTTTGGTGAAAAAACTTGAATCAAATTCGAGTCTAATTCAATTCGAGTTTGAAAATCGATCGTATTCTCTTTAATTAAAAAAAATAAAAATAAATTTTTTTAAATACATTTTGAGTTTTTAGAAACTCCTATAAACTCGAAATTCGACCCCTTAATTTGTTAAAAAATGCAAAACTTTAATTTCAAATTCAAATTTGCCATCTATAACCTGCCGAATTGCTGTTTTAGCCTATGGGGGACCCCCTAGAACCAATTTGGAGTCATTTGGTGGACTTTGAAAAATCAAAGTTTTTTAAAAAATACCTTGAATCGAATTTCATTCAAATTTGGTTTGAATTTTCAGGTACATCCCGAATTCAAAAAAAAAAAATTTTCCCCGAATTTTGAGTTTATGTAAACTAAAAATTTGACTCTTGATAAATCTGCCCCTTAGATTAGACAGGGAAACAGCTAATTAAATTGTAGATTGAGAGAAAAGAAAACTGGAGGGTAGAAAAACAGTAGGCTACTAAGAATATGATACAAATGAAAAGAAAGAGAAAAAAAGGAGGAAACAAGATGGAAAAACATAGAAACCAATCAATCAGCAACTGATGGGGGATAATTTCAGGAAAGGAGAAACATTTGCTACTGGTCTAGTAACCCGTAGCAACCATTCAGCTGGTAGCACTTATTGAAAACACACGTTTCTGGATTAGGCTACTCTACGGGGCAAATTAATCAACATCATGGGGCAGATTTACTATTGGTCAAATTTGAGGGTTAATTAACCCTTAAATTTGACCAATCAAATTTTAACTCTTCAAATTCGATTATCGAATTTGAAAGTTTTTAGCTAAGTTCGATCTAATTTTTTTAGTCGATCTAAAAATGCTGAAATAACCCTATGGGAGCTTCCCATAGGAAGGGCAAGTAATTTCACCATTGAATGGTCGAATGTTCGAATAGTTTTTTATTCGAATCGATCACATTTTTTAAATTCAATGGTCAAAGTGCCCCAAAAATTTATTCGAAAAATTCAAATCTTTTTGAAAATTCAAACAAATTTCGAATAATTTACGCAAATTTAGTAAATCTGCCCCTAAATTTTGAGTCCTTAGTGATGGGCAAATCTGACCTGTTTTGCTTTTCCAAAAATATGCCGAAATGTATTGAAGTCAATGGGTAAAAAACCTTTTTGACGCGCAACAATTCTTTTCACTCATTGGGAATTACTGTCATGGTGAAACTTGATGAAAATTTAGATTCAATCGCGATTCAAGTTTTCTAGATTCAAGTATTTTAATAAACAAGCGCACATTTGATTTTGCTGAGTTTTAATTTTTTTCAACTAAAAAAAATACTAAAACGTTCACAACGGTGAATTTCGATAAATATGTCTCCTATATGTCTCAGATATAGGGGAAGTTATTAAAGCTGATTATGATGCATTCCATTTCTATTAACTCCAGTTATTAGAAATTCCAAACATGTCTTAATAAGTTAAACCTAATATCCCCTGAGCCCTGGGAAGAAGAAAAGACAGTGCTGCCTCATGGGAATCAGACACGTTAGTTAAATACTTTACTAATTCTTTACTTACTTTAACAAACAACAACCCCAAAGGTATTGATTACCTAGAATCTTTAGCTTTAAGTGTTGATCTTTTACAATTTGTTTTCTTTTTTGAGTCTTGAATAAAATTCTATGAAGTTACTGCAAAGTATGATTTTCAAATCACTATAACAATCAATATAATACTATATACAATAATCTTTGCCAATACTTATACTTGGCTCTGGTTTTTTTTACCATTTTGGCTGAAAATTTGTGTTTTTATCTATCTCACTAACCCGGCCAGACAAGATTCTATATATAACCTGAACACTGTGTCTTTTCTCTATCTGCCTGCTCTGCAAGTTTCAAGTATACAGTACATGGACTAACAGACAGGTTTAAGCAAGCTCAATAAGGTAAATACCAAACAATAAACTACAGTAGCTGTATGAGTTGAAAGGGAGCCAAAAAAGCACCATGTTTTTTTAAACCATAGTACACCTGTCCCCCCCAGGTACATGTTAATTGGCCTTATATTAAGTTGTTGTGGCTTAGCTTTCCTCCACCTCATAACGATGCAGCTCTTACAGCTATGAATGTGAATAAAGTGCAAGGTGAAGCGGAACCAGTGTTTCATTTATTTCTGACCATGAAATGTTGTAAAATTCTGAGTTGTGAAACTGTTCACCCATGTCTTGCCAATATGGTTGTAGTAGCAAATTGTGAATAACTACTACTAATTTCTAAAACTTGCAGCAGACACCATAGACCACACGGGAAGATTCAGGGAGATTAGTAGTAGATTTATTCTCCCTAGGTGAATTCATGGCGAATTTCCGCTGAAAATTCACGAATGTTTCGGCGAAACGAAACGCCACAGATTCGCCCATCACTAGAGATTAGTCCCTGAATTGCTTGCCTGTGTCTCACGCCTGCTAAACTGTAAGTCGCCTGCGCCTATTCACACACAGTGCTGCGCTTTCCTAAGTCGCTGAAAATTGCCTCGTGAGTGTGAATAGGCGCAGGCGATTCTTCATTGAAGCAGCTGGAAGGCAGGGAAAAGTGGTTCGGGGAGATAGTCGCAAGGTGATTAGTCGCCAGGCGACGAATATCCCCAAATCTTCTCATCTGGACTAGCCCTTATGAGAACAAATGCAGTGTGCAAAGTGCAATTTTAGATGCAAGTTGCCATACAGCATTTTTTCCCACAATCCCAGTGTAATTGCAGCCGCAAGGGGGAGACGTGCCTGATGCAGTTTGTGGCTAATGTGTCAAAGTGTGCGCCATTGCCCTTGCGCTTCACCGTGTATTGGATGCAATTCTGCTGAAAGTCTAAAGGGCAAATTCACTAAAGCGTGAAGCTTCTAACGCTAGTGCTAATTCGCCAGTGTGACGTAATTTCGCAATGTCTCCAATTTACTAACAGTGTCCCTGGCAAAAATTCGCTAGTGAAGTAGATAGACTAGTGCAACTTTGCACCCTTATGCCAGGTGAGGTTGGGCACTGACAAAGAGACGTAACTACGCTAATTCACTAAGCTGCCCATTTTACTGAACGTCACCTCTTGCGCTAGACTTTACTTCGCCAGGAAGTGCAATACAATAGATAGGAGTTTGAAAAAAAAAAAAACTTGACATATTTTCTAAGTCCCAAAAAAAATGCTAGCTTCTTTTACTTTTTTTTTAGGATGATAGTATGAAAAATAGTGTACTTTTTTGGGAGGTTACCCTCCTTCCCCCTTACATTTTCTAACATATGGCAACTCAACTATACAGTGGGCACATGTTTAGGCTAATAGGATTAAAGCTATTAACTGATTATGATGCATTTCCTGGGCTTGAGTAGTGTAATGTAGTGGCTGTAACATTCTTCTAACATACTTCTATGATACTTTTAACTACGCGTCGTATGCATTTTAGTCATCGCTTGAGTTAATGCGCTTTGCCCGACAAAGTAATGGTAGCGCAACTTCGCTGCTTTTCGCCTCCCTGAGTGCAAATTTGCATTTTCATGAATTAGCGGCGGACTGGCGAAAATTCACCTGGTGAAGTGCGGCGAATTGCAGCGAAGGCGTCGCAAGCAAATTTCTACACTTTAGTGAATTTGCCCCCATATGACTCTTTCGGTGCAAGTATGGTGCATCTATTGCAGGCTGCTGGAGTTCCCCAGTGTCAGCAGCTACACTTGAGCAGTTTGAAGCAGCACAAGGTATGCAGTGGTGTTACGTGCAGCTATGTGGAAATGCAATGGACAGCTCTGGTTACAAGTACCATTAAGGGAAGTTATGCAACTCCTGTATCAATTTGCTCGACAGTTGCAGACATTCAGTGGCATAACTAGATCGTACTGGGCCCCACAGCAAATTATTTTTTAGGCCCCCAGATAGGGTTGCCACCTTTTCTTGAAAAAAATACCGGCCTTCTTATATATTTATCTTTTTTTCCTATTAATATCATTGGGATCAACCATCAAAAATACCAGCCAGGCCGGTAAAATACTGGCCAGGTGGCAACCCTACCCCCAGATTGTCCAGTGGTTGACCTGTTTTACCAATATTTATTGTAATTGTATATGAATTAGGGCCTCTTGGGGCCCCTATAGCTCCTGCAGCCGCAGGGTCTTTCCTCTGTAGTTACACCCCTGAGACATTTATATGCCTAAATTCTACATTGTGGAGGAAAAAAATTCTGGATTGCATCAATTTTTATTGCACTTTGCATTTTTAATGAGGCATATTACATAGTTTGGGCTGACTTGTGTTCTAGCTTGGGACATATAGGGGGAAATTCACTAAGAAGTGAAGCTGCATTAGTGCAGCGTTCGCCAGACTTCGCCGCACTTTGCCTGGCAAATTTTTGCCAGTGCTCATCCAATTCACTAAAAAGCAAAGTTGCGTTCATCTAAGCGAACGGTAGCGAAATTGCGCTAGTGAAAATTCACCAGGCAAAGTGCAGTTGCGATAGCGAAGGCTAATTTGCATACGGCGGGAACTTGAAAGTTTGAATAGAGTATATGTTACAGTTCAAACATTACACTACACAAGCCCTGGGAACGCTAATAAAGCCTAATCTAGTTGTTTTATTGCCCTACACATGTGCCACATGTTAGGAAATTAAGTGGGGAGCAGGGTACCCAAAAAAAAATTTTCGTTGATTTTTTTTTTTATCACCCTACGCAAAGGAAAAAATGCCAATGTTTTTTTGGGACAGAAAAAATTTCAACAATTTTTTACAAAATCTCCTATCTACTCTATTGCACTTCACATGCTCTAACCTGGCGAAGCGAACTCTGGCGAAGGGGCTAACGTTCAGCAAAATGACTAACTTAGTGAATTGGCGAATTTCGCCCCCTTCGCCAGAGTGCAACTTCTCCAGCGTTAGGGTGAGAAGTTGCGCTAGACTATCTACAACGCTGGCGAATTTATGGACTTAATAAATTTGCGAAGTTACGATTTGCAGTAACGCTGCCGAATTTACGTCAGCTTTAGTCACTTTGCGCTTTAGTAAATTCCACCCATAGAGAGCAGAGCTTGATTGGTGCATATGTCCCTCACACTCCTGATCACTTGCTTCTGTCCTCATCCCCCCCACCCTGTTTTTTTGTGCATATGCGTTGTTCCATTTGTGGGAATTACCATGCAGGAGATTTAAGATGCAAAATCTCCTACCCTATTTTAAAAGCTTTGTAATAGCTGCAACTATCCCACCAAAATCATATGTAGTGGTATAATTTACAGATCTTTCTACATGTATTAACACCACTTAAAATGCTCCCCATATGGGACATTGATAGAGATCATGGAGATCTCTAATTCCATCCTTTATATAGGTGCTTGTTTAGGATAATATAAATGCACAATAGAACTTCTGTTCTATTTATTGTTCTGTGCCCTTTTGTGTACTCTTTTCATCTAACATACTATGGGGCAGATTCAGTAAGAACCGAAAATTCGCCAGCGTAGGCTTTGCTAGCGTTCGCCGCACTTCGCCAGGCGAATTTTCGCCAGCGCTATGCAAATCCAGTAAAGTGCGAATTTACGCTCAGGTAGGCGAATGGTAGCGTAGTTGCGCTAGATTTACTTCGCTAGGCAGAGCGCTGTTACGCTAGCGAAGCCTAATTTGCATACGGTGGGAACTTTAACTTATAATAGAAGTATATGTTACAGCCACTACACAAGCCCAGGAAACCTTTAATAAATTATATAAAGTTGTCCTATTGCCCTACATGTGCCCCCTGTATAGTTGAGTTGCCATATGTTAGTAAATGTAGGGGGGAAGAAGGGTAACCCCCCCAAAAAAATTATCAATCTTTTTCAGACTATCACCCTCCTATGCTAAATACGCCATCTTTTTTTTGGGACTTAGAAAAAATTGTACTTTTTTTTTCAACCTCCTATCTATTGTATTGAACTTCACCTGGTCTGACCAGGCGAAGTAACGTCTAGCGTAAGTGCTAAAGTTGAGGAAAATGTTCATCTTAGTGAATTTGCGAAGTTACGATCCTTCGTCAGTGCGCAACTTCGCCTGGCGTAAGGGTGCGAAGTTGCGCAAGTCTATCTACTTCGTTAGCGAAAATTCGCTAGAGTCCGTGTTAGTGAATTTGCGAAATTGCGAAATGACGTCATGCTGGCAAATTAGCGCTAGCGTTAGACGCTTCGTGCTTTAGTGAACCTGCCCCTATCAGAGGCAGGATTCAAGAAGGCACTCTTGAATGTTCATCAGATGCTGTTTTTGCCACACACATATAATGAACATGTGACAGCCTTCTAAAATTCTGCTCTTTTTAATGTCCGGCACCATCAATCTGATGTCCTCATGAAGCAGTATTTCCAAGCTGTCATATTTCATGCATGCAATGTGAATTACTGTACTTGCCAACACTGACTAGCATAACAGATCAAACAGTGGAACAGTTCACATTTTGGAAGACCTGTCATGTTGAGTGATAGTTAAACGATGTGCATGCTCTTTGCACTGCATCAACAATAGATTGCTGTATTGTACAAAGGCACAGCTTCAACACACTGTATATCTATATAGGACTATATTCTCCCTGTTTTGCAGTGCTGGAGACCAGCCAGGGTGCAAGCTGCATGGAGTTTATATGTTCTCCCAGGGGTGGCTTCCTCCCACAATCCAAAAACTTACTGACAGGTTAATTTTCTCCTTATAAAACTGTTTGTGAATGTGATTGGGACTTGAAGTGTAAATTTCTCTGGGGCGGGGAAGGCTGTGAATAGTATAATAGTGTAAAGCACTGCTGAATTTGTGTAGGAATAAAGCATAATAATTGTACTGTGAATTAAAGGTATATTAATGAGTTGTTCTGAGAAATCACTGCAGAGTTCTATGAACGTTTGAAAACAAATATCTTGATAGACTTTATATTTCACATTGAGGAAACATTCTTTTAGCAGACAAGTCATTATTGTGTACTGTACTGTGTTGGGAAGAAACACAGCTCAAACAATCTTTGGCAACAACTGTGAGAGTCAATACTGGAATTTTTATTTTAGTTTCAACTAGAGAAAAGATTTACTCTTTTGATGTGCCATCCACACTGTTAACTTTCATTTGAAACTTAATTTACATGACACAGGTCAATGGCAGCAGTTTTGGTAGCTTTGGTGCTGTGCTTTTGGGTAACTTAAAAGCATGCTTTAAAGCACCAAACATAATTTTATGTGCCATGATTGGAAGCCAGAGAGGAGTTGTGTGATCATACAAAGCTGCAAGGCCGGAGGTTATAAAGGTCAATTAACTTCAAGATGATGTCTTCTACGTCTTAATAAAGCAGGGGGTACATTATCACTTATAATGCATAACATTTTCTGCTTATCATGAGATATACTTCAATAATATTAATCAGTGAGCAAATACAGGCCCTTTCCTATTTTTTTATGCCAATTTTGCTTCTCCTTCAAACTTTCTGTTTGACTTGTGCTGACAAAATCTTCATCTGAGTCTGAAGGTGGATAATAAGAATATTGCCTTGTTTGCATAGAGACATGCTTTTGTCTGTGTTTACTTTATGTCGGTAGGTTATTCCAGGCCTTGCACATTACATGTATTTCATCTTTACAAGGTGCTAGGTACAGTGTCCCTGTGATATTATCTAATTTGTGCATAAAGTATGAACACAATCTCAGCCAGTGATTGATTAGAATTGGAGAATTGTGCTGAATGTGCAGTCTACACTCTGACGTACACAGAAACACAAAGTATACCATATCAAAGGACACAGCAACTCAGCATTATGCTTGTGAAATTACTTTGCAGAAATGTTCAGGTCAGCACACCTAAGCCTCTCAATCCAATCCACTGCCTGGTATAAGAGGGGACTGCCTCCCCTTCCAATTAAAGACATAAAACAAAAAATCCTTGCACACACAGTAACTGCAGGGAAATCCCTGCTGTATACTCAGCCATAATGTGCAATTTTGTGACCATGCCTCTTAATCGGTTGGCATGCCCCCCAAAACCTCCCATCGTAGCTGATTAAACAAGCAGAAGTGTGCCATATATGTATAAATCTAAACTTAGGTGCTGAATTGTTGTGAGATAGAAGAGGCGTCTCTTTTTATTTATCAAGTAAATTGAATTGAATACTGAAAAGAGATTTCACACCACAGACTACTGGTATAAGCATATCATACTTTTTTTTTATTTAATAAACGGCCACTTGATATAATGAGTCTAGTCAAGGAGAATGCATATGGGGACTTAATTACAAAACCGCAATTCTGAGAAGGCACACACTGTAACACTTGTCAGGCAAATGTACAGACTAGATGAACACTTTAAACAAATGAATGGACAAATATAAGAATGATTTAGAAGCATTTACAAGAGACTATATTGGTTTATATGTCACAAAAAGACCTGTTTATAAACCACAGACATGGCAAAAATGTATGGCATTTCAAAATATTGTTGAATTATAAAACCTTCTTTTATTTGATTAAGGACAGGAGCACAGCATACAAGCATTCCTGACTAGGGAAAAAAAAAGTGGCTAATAAAGGTTTAAAATACAGATTAATATAGATTCAAATATAGATTAATATAGATTATAAAACTGGAGGTGCAGTACTCCCCCTTCTTGAGCTTGAGTTCAATGTGGTAAACAAACGTTGTGCCTACTGTTTTAATTAAGAAAAATCTGTTATTTTTAAAATATATTTTAGGGGGTTATGTAATAAAAGGCAATACATTTGCCCAAGATAACCAATAGCAACCAATCAGAAGGGAGCATTTATTAGTTACCTGTTTTAAAGCAAACATCTAATTGGTTGCTATAGGTTACTGATCCTGGGCAAACAATGGGGCTCATTTATCAACACTGGGCAAATTTGCCCATGGGCAGTTACCTATAGCAACCAATCAGTGATTAGCTTTTTGAAGCCAGCTGCAAGTAGAACAATGAATGCAGCAAAAACTATACAACCAGAATTAATGCTTAATCAACAGATTTATATATATTGCCCTTTTACATCTTTTACCTTGAGCCAACCTTTTTGTGATTATATGTGTGCTCCCTCAGAGATCACCTGACTGTAAATACTGCAGCTTTAATTGCAACAGGAAGGAGTATGGGAGTAAAAGACAGAACTTTGTCTGTTAATTGGCAGATGTGACCAAGCAAGTATGTGTGCCATTGGTTTGTTTGATTGCACCGTGAAGAATATGACCCCAGGGGGTGACCCTTAATAATTAAAATTGCAAATTGGAATCACCCAATGGCACATACCACTAAATAAATGTTTTATTATCCAGAAAGCTCCATTTTATCCAAATATTCAAAACTATTTAATTTTTTGCTGTAATAATAAAAAAATGACCTTGTACTTGAGCCAAACAAATATAATATGAATCCTTATTCAAGGCAAAACCAGCCTATTGGCTTTATTTAATGTTTCAAAGATTTTATAGTAGACTTAAGGTCTCATACCTGTACAATATTCACAGTGGTTGCACAATGTACTAAAAGTAATGAGCGATCACATACCAAAACAATTTAAATCCATAAAGATATGCCAGGTTGACATAAATTACTTCCAAAGTAAACTTTTGTAACTATGATTGATTCCAACTAAGAAATAAGTGGATAATGGAAAGGATTGAAACACTGTAGTGTTGACCAGCTGCTACATTTTCAGCACTCCGATTAACCTGCACTCTGGGGTTGACTAACTGCTACCAACCATAGACAGACACTATTTGCATGCACAGAGGAAAAATACATATATCACATTACAGTGTGAATCTCTTTAAATACATTTTGATAAAACTGAGGTGTTAGTACCACACTTTGGAGAAGATATTTAAGGCCAACACTGCCTACTGTGTACTACATATTATAGTACATTAAAATCATTAAGCCCCTGGCAACAATGTACAATATGTGTACTGCGTTCTCTTACCCTTTTAACTCATATGTTATAGAAGTGTTTACAATTATTAAGCCCACGGTAACAATGTGCATAATGTGCAACTGAGTGGTGAAGCCAACTTACTCATTGCTCAGAAACACTAGTGAGACAAGCAATGAAGCTTTTAAGTCCAAGAAAATGAAGATACACCTCTGCCTGAATCTTTTTCCTATAGGCTGATTAGACAGAGGAGGGTTGCAAGGATAAAGCCCCATCTGGAAATAAAATCTCCGCAAAAAGCTGCAAAAGATCATCTAGACTGCAAAAGACACAACATTAGGGGGGTTATTTATAAAAGGTTGAATTTTTTTATACCTCGATTGAACTTGAATGAACTCAAAACTTGAATGGTTTCTAATTTAATAAAAACTAAAATGAGCAAGATCAGGGTTAACAACCCAAAAACTCGGATTAATTGATTTTTTTAGACGGGAAAAATTTGGAATGGAGTTTCTGGGAAAAATCCCTCTGAAAAAACCTTGAAATGCATGAACAGTTACACCATAGAGTTCTGCAGCAGGGCGGGTACCCACGGTTTACCCGCAAAAACCTGCGGTACCCTGCGGGTTGCAGGTAGAAGTTCCCGGTGTGGCTATAGACGCAGGCAGCATGACAGCACTTCCTGATTCTTGATGGTCAGCGGGTTGCGGGTCCGGGTTGTGGATAAGGTGCTTGCAGGTCCAGGTGGGTAAGAATGCGAGTCACGGGTCCGGGTTGCGGATTGCATGTTGTGTGTACGGGTCGCAAAAAATGGACCCGCACAGGTCTCTATAACACCAAAAAATGAAAGCGTTTCAAAGTAATGAAAATATCATGTAGTGTTGCCTTGCACTGGTCAAACTGATGTGTTTGCTTCAGAAACACTACTATAGTTTATATAAACAAGCAGCTGTGTAGCAATGCCGGAAATTGAAAAAAGGCTATATGGCACAGAACCTTGGTTCTTTCACTTTAAGACCTGGTGGCATCCCAGGGCTCCTCCTGGAACGAAAGGCAGACCTTGAGTCTGTTCTGGGTTTTGGGATACCATACATGACACAGGGTTGGATGATAAATGTTTTACTTAAGCCTCTCCTATTACTAATTAGCTCAAAATAGCAGCTCTATTTATTGGCCAAACCTTTGACCATGTGACCAGCAGCACTAGCTAACAGCCTCCCAATTTTTTTAGTTCCTCCCACTTCTATGGTCCAAATTTCATCTAGGAAGTTAAGTCAAGATATAAGTCCAATACATCCTTTGCAGACATTAATAAATCTCACTTCAGAAATTAGTAAAATGGATGTTCCAAAAGAACCCAGAATATGTTGCGTAATAAACAGTGCTACTGCTTCTACCAACGCAACAAACACTCCTTTCCTGGCATAGGCACAATCTCTATTTGAATTTTTGAACTTTAACAATTCGAATCGAATTTTGGGCTATTCGATAGTCGAAATAGCCCAAAATTACGGCGACATTTTTGCAATTCGAATTTTATTCGAATTTTCACTCCAGCCCTATTTGACCCTTAGTAAATTAGCTCCTTACTCTAATCAGATCCCTCTGTATTGAGGGTAGTAAAAAAGGATTCTTTCCTTTGACTTCAAAGATATTTCCTGTACAGTCTTCAATATCTCAACCCTGCTGTGCAAAATGTAACAATGGACATATGTGAGGTTCATGAGGTTAACTTTCTATGAAGAGAATTTATAAAACTACATACTGGAGCAAAACAAGGTCTACTTAACTCAGTGGCTATCCTTAAAGAACCAGTAAAATTAAAAAAAAAATCATTAGTATATGGTTTAAATAAACATCAAGACAAATAAAACTTTTAAATCCCAAAGCCTTAAGAAATAACTTACTGAAACTCCGCTTCTGCTCCTCTTCAGAAAAGGCGAACAGGTGATCCGTCGTGCCGTGCTTGATTTCTCCTCCCTGCCTTCCTTATAGGAGATAGCCAGGGAGGAGAAATCGAGTACTGCACGATGGAGTAGAAGTGGAGTTTCAGTAAGTTATTTCTTAATAAAGGCTTTGCAATTTAAACGTTTTATTTGTCTTGGTGTTTATTTTTTTATGCATACTAAATAATTAAAAAAACAAAAAGTTATGTTACTGGTCCTTTAACTGTACCCAAACACAATTCCCTCATAGAAGAACTTTCAGACTTGTAGTAAACATCTGTCAATTTGGAGAAATTTCACATCAGAGCAGTAAGAAGGTCCTCATCTGTAATACAGACACAGTACTAATACATTTACTAGAGCTCACGGCTACCAAAAATAGCAGTTCAATAAATTGAACTTCCCCCATATTCAGCCAGAGTACTTTTCAGACAGGCAAAAGGACAGCTGAATCACTTCTGTGCCAAGAAGCAGTTTTGTATTGGTGCCAGGTCCTTAAAAGAAACATATTGCTCAGAGCAGAAAACATGCCGGGAATGCAAAAAGAAATAGCAGGCAGACTATTGCTATAAAGATATGTTATCCATAGAGAGTATCTATTATGCTATATGTAATCTGCCTCCACAAACATCTATTGCAGAGGATCTGGGATTCCTGAGATTTTGGTGAAGCCTTACCAACATCTACTAAAGCCAGCAATGTGATTCATGGATATTATACTGGGGGCCTGGTGAATTACACGTTTCTATTTCACTTGCCAGATCCTGATGTGCCTTATATTTTTCTTCACCTAACACTGATTCACAGAACACTTGTGAACATACAGTACATCAAAGCATGGCAACAGAAGTACTTACAGTGTTTCCATTTAAAGGACATGTAAAGCCTACATTTTCCTACCCTGTATATAAGGTCGGCAAATCTTCCGCACCCAAACTGCATCATTTGTACTGCATGTATCCCCTCTGTTTGCCAGCGCCATCACATTTTCCTTTAACAAATAGCAGCTTTCACCTGGCGGCCATTTTCCCTCTGATACATTATCATCTGAAATAAGACATGTATGCTGTTAAGTCCATGTAATGCAGAATGGTTTACACAGGCACAACATACTTTGATAAAAAAAAGTTCTGCTGGGTTTGAGCACTGTAATTATTACGCTGAGCTCAGGAGAGGTGTTTAGGAGAAAAAAATAGCATCAGACAGTTTCTATGGGAACCAGGGATGCTCTCTCTTCATTGGCTGTTAGTCTGGAGGGTGTGTTATGTAATCTGAGCTGAGAGGAACTGAGCATGCTCACTGAGCCAAGAGCCAAAGGAAATTCCTGAGGGAGGGGGCAGAGTGGTTTAGTGTAGTAAAATGATTTGTAGCTGATTAAGGGGATACTGCAGCCTTACTGTTAACCTTTTAACAACCAGAGTGGCAGTTATCTAAAGATTTCAGAGATGCTGTTCATTGATTACATTTTTGTGAAAAGGGTTGACATGTCCTTTAACTTTCCAAAATGTGTTATGATATCCTGCAAAAAAATGCTATCTTCCCAAAGTTCCCTTAGGTTTACAACAGAGTTTCTACAGAAATTCATCTATTCAATGAGCCTAAAAGGAATAAATATTCATTCATTATGCCCCAATATATCTAATCAGTCTTAGAATTTTCATCTTGCATTTTTTGAAAAATATAATTTTACAACAAAAACAAGTTACAAAACACAGCTTGTACAAGAAACTATGAAGAGTTTCTTTTCTTCAGAGTCTTGCTAATTAGCGATGGGCGAATCTGGGCTGTTTTGCTTAGCCGAAATTTCATGAATTTATAGTAGAAAAAAAACACCGCCACATCTCGTTTTGGAAGTGGGCGAATTTTTGCCAGGCGAATCGCGGAATTCGCTGTGAATTTGCCCCAAGCGATTAGATTCATCCATCACTATTGCTAATCTGTGAATAAATATAGGACATCAAAATCATGTTATCTTTTTTATGAAAGGTTTCCGATGGCCAGATTTGAGCTCATCCATCAAATTAACTTGTCTTTGAGCCTGAGCTCAAATACATTTCTGACCCTTGGTTATTAGTCCCATATACAATTACGAATTGTCCTCAAAACTTGTGATTACTCACCAAGTATAGAGAGGGGCCCAGGTGCACCGCCCGAGCCCTCAGCTAAGGGAGTGGATTCAAACCGTAGGCAGCATATGATTAAGTGTTGTGAACATAAAATGCGTAAAGGCTGTACCATCTAAGATACAATAAAGACATCTTTTACTGAATCACTCTTGCCTGGTGGAGGATTGCTCATTTGAGTGCCTGCTCTACAACGCTTCGCCTTGGTTATTAGTGACAGCTCAGGTCTGTCACATTATTCTGGTTGAATTACACATAGTATAAGAAGACACAAATTTTTGTGTGTTTAGCTAGATGCCTCTCAGTTTATGACTGCCAAAACAGTTGATTTCTGTCCACTATAAAATTGAAAATATTGATACCTTCCTGTTCAAGGGACCTTCTAATACAGCAACAAAGGTTTCAGGGAGAGGTCTCTACCCTGCTATTATAAGTAGTCTAATGGAGAGCTGAATTCATAAAAGCAACGAGTAAGTGTGTGCTACTCTCCTGTTAACTGTTGTTAGGTGGCCATCTCCATGGAATCTATGACCTGCAAACAACATTTGTTCTAGGGATAGCATTGCCACCTAGCAACAATACCCACTCTTGTCCCGTCCTTAAATTATATCATGCAATTCCATCCAGATTTCCTAGCAGTTGTGATTATCTAGTAGATTCTTCTTGGTTTCTCCCTGGTTTCAGCAAAATCCTAAGAAACTTTTGAATCATTATCCCAGACCCAAGTATAACTAGAAATCATGCTACTTTTTTCATTCTGAAACTATTAAAAAGTCTTTGTTCATACGGCAATGGTTATTCCCATAATAAATGTTATTTTACTGGTAGTAAAAATTAGGGATGCAACGAATCCAGGATTCGGTTCCGGAATCAGCCTTTTTCAGCAGGATTCAGCCGAATCCTTGTGTGTGGCCGAACCAAATCCTAATTTGCATATGTAAATTAGGTGTGGGAAAGGAAATCATGTGACTTTTAATCTCAAAACAAGGAAGTAAAACATTATTTTCCCACTTTTTCCTTCCCACTCTCTTATTTGCATATGCAAATTAGGATTCGGTTTGGTATCCAACCAAATCTTTCACAGAGGATTTGGGGATTTGTCCTAATCCCAAATAGTGGATTTGGTGCATCCCTAGTAAAAGTGTTGTACTGTAGTGTTACTTGATGTGTTTCATAAACCATTGATTTTTATGAAACGTTTTATTTAGTTCTTCGATAATACAATTACTACTTGAAATGCACATTTGTCTCTAACTTTTCTTTTACATTTCTGCTCTTTTTTAAGAACAATTCCCTTATCTTTAAAATAAGGGAGTTTAAATAATGTTCAGCTCCTCCTCTTCCTGTTCCTGTGATGTCACACGCCTCACTGAGCAGACCTATTCTTGCTCTTTCCCTTTTAAGGTGTATGCACATAAGAAGGACAGAGTTGTCAACCACCTCTATTTTTTCAGGAGTTACATGATTTTGGCCCTCTCCTCCTGGTCTCCAGTCATCCTATCATGTTTTCCAGAATTTTAAGCATTTTTTATGCAAGTTCTCCTTAGGTTCTTAACATTCATGCACAATAAGCATTCAGGACATAATTTGGAGTGTGCATGCAGTGGCGTACCAAGCAAATGCCGCTTCCCCCCTTAAAAATCTTTATCGCGCACAAGCAGCTTCTGGCTGCAGCAAATCCCCCTCAGATGCGTGGCTGCCTTGTTGTGCTGCTTCATGAGAATATTTAATTAATCAGCATACAAAAAGCAGTCGCTGGCAGTTGTTCAATTTTATGTGGCATTACTATTGGAGCTTAGATAGGATCAGGTACAAGGTACTGTTTTATTATTACAGAGAAAGAGGAAACCATTTTAAAAACCTTTAATTATTTGATTATTTGTGGTTTCATGATAAAGGATCTCATACCTGTATGTTCAATAACTAATAGATAAAAAATTAAGATGAATTGTCCACAGATTTGTCACTGTAGTCACTCTTCCATATATATGCATATTGTTGTATGAGTGACCTCTAGTGGATATAAATGGATATGTTTATACTGCAGGGAGGGTTTAATCAGGTCCATATTAATTATTAATATTTGCATTTGTGTAATAGTGGCACTAACATTTTGCTCACATTCGGGTGACAATTATCATTTTAGAATGTAATTGGCCTTTGGCCTGTTGTGTAACTAACATAACAATGAGAAAAGGCAAAGCTCACCCAGAAGTTGATTAATACTTTTAGACATATTCCATAGTATGATTACCTAACCCTCTGATTAGATTGAAAGGTGCCATATAGCTCCCTTTTCTACTGCTGACCTTTACATACTTCCAGCATAGCTTCCAGACTGTACCTAGCTCATCTTACTGTACTCTTGACTGTACTTAGCTCATCTTACTGTACTCTTGAGTGTACCTAGCTCATCTGACTGTACTCTTGACTGTATCTAGCTCAGGTTACTGTACTCTTGACTGTACCTATCTCTTCTTACTGTACTCTTGACTGTACCTATCTCATCTTACTGTACTCTTGACTGTACCTATCTCATCTTACTGTACTTTTGACTGTACCTAGCTCATCTCACTGTACTCTTGACTGTATCTAGCTCATGTTACTGAACTCTTGACTGTACCTAGCTCATCTCACTGTACTCTTGACTGTATCTAGCTCATCTTACTGTACTCTTGGCTGTACCTAGCTCATCTGACTGTACTCTTGACTGTATCTAGCTCTTCTTACTCTATTCTTGACTGTATCTAGCTCTTCTTACTCTACTCTTGACTGTACCTATCTCATCTTACTGTACTTTTGACTGTACCTAGCTCATCTCACTGTACTCTAGACTGTATCTAGCTCATGTTACTGAACTCTTGACTGTATCTAGCTCATCTGACTGTACACTTGACTGTATCTAGCTCTTCTTACTCTACTCTTGACTGTACCTAGCTCATCTTACTGTACTCTTGACTGTTCCTAGTTCATCCTACTGTACTCTTAACTGTACCTAGCTCATCTTAATGTAGTCTTGGCTGTACCCAGCTCTTCTTACTCTACTTCTGACTGTACCTAGCTCATCTTACTGTACTCTTGTGCAATCTTGTCCATAAATATGCTGAAAGATCTCTGACTAGCTTTATACAAGTACACATATTAGGCACATCTACAAGTCTTTTGCACTATTTAAGGGAACACAGGCATCATGATTAAAAGCAGCAATTTGTTTTGATATTTCTGAGACTGTGATATGAATTCTTATGACTGCATGTAAAGCAAGAGTTTGACACAGTTAGCATAGAACACCACTGACTGACTGACCACAGCATCTATGTGTCTATTAGCATTTTCCTTAATTATTATTATTATTAATAAGTCCCCTCTACCAAATGCAGCCCAGTTGACATCACATGTAATTTGATCACAGCCTATCTTGGACATATAGCCCCCATTCTCTTGCACTTTTCAGTATCCACTAAGGACGAGCCCTGAGTCCTCTGCCCTGTTCTCCCTGGTTATTATTTTCTCAACATGGACCATACCACAGGTTTCCGTGAAAGCCTGATGGTATGATCACATATGTACTGTACTGACCCTTATTTTAACAATTTAAAACAAACAGGGGTCTTACAATGATTTAACACATAAGGGTTACAGAGTGACAAATAGGATCAAAGGGCTCTATTTGCATTTGACACAAAAGGAACATGAAACAGTTAGTGATTTATGGTAAGTGGATTTCTGATTAATCAAGATCCACTGGATATGCTTTCCTAAACAGGTGGGTGTTTCGGGAGCGTTTGAAAGTTTGGAAGGAAGAGACTGATAGATCAAGGCAAAGTTCAAGAGACAGTGAGAAGCTTGAGAAAAGTCTTGCAGTAAGGAGTGTTAGGTGAGGCGAAGGTCACAGTGCCTAACATGCACTGTTCCAAAGACCAAATGCAATGACTTGGACAGCACGATCCGTACATTTTAAATAGTTTATGGGCCAAAACAATCTGAAACACCTCACACAGTTGACATATTTTCCTGTTACACACCACATAGCTTGCCCCATCTAGTGGCCAAGTTAAATGCTTACATTTCTAAACATAACTGCATTGTATCTAACTATAGTAGTGATGTGTGGGCTGGCTCAATACCCTCAGGACCCGTGGGTTTACCCACAGATCGGTCGTGTTTGGGCCGACCTCGCACTTTCTTTGCGTGTGGCAGGCAGGTTGGGCACTTTTCCTGCTCTCCCGTCTGTTCTTCTTTTATAGATACTGTGCCTGCTCGCCCGCCCCTTTTCTGAAGTCATTGGAGGGGTGGTGCGGGTCTATAAAAGGGACCTGCAAGTTGGGCTACAGCGGGCACAGATGGAGGGAGGGCTGATGGCGGGCGGCTGCTGGTCGGGGAAATCCCAACCCGCACCTCACTAATCTATACCTCTTCTATCAGTTATTGGTTATGTTTTTGTATATAATCTGTATGTTCAATGTATATCCCTATTTATTGTACAGCACTGTGGAATATGTTGGCACTTTATAAAGAAGTAATAACGATAATAAAAAATATTCAATAGCCGTTGCTACACTGTAGCACTATACACTGTTAATTATATCATTGCCTGTGTTTAAGTTTTGTTGTTATATCACATTATCTGATCATAATTAAAGCCATTAAATGGTATTCTTTATTTAACCCAATTTAAATAATTTCCTAATCGAATTCTCTCTCTTTCAACACAATTTCCATCTTGAGTTATTTTCTGTACGTCTCTTATTTTTTTGTGTTTTTTTTTAATTCCAATATACAACATGGTAATACATGCACTGCAACCGCAGATGTGTATTGTAACTTTTATTTGGAATTGGTTTCTTTCTTCTTTTGTATGCCAACCACGTATATTCTGTGTGGTAAAAACACGTGGGTGATAAGATGCTGTAGAGAGCAAGTTTTGAGTTTTTCATAAGTTTGTAAGTTATATTAGTATGCAGGTTAGGGTTCCCACCTGTTTGCTTTTGATCCGAACAGTTCAGTTTTTCTTAGGGCTGTTCTGGCCACAACTTCCTTTTTGGGTTTAAGCCACCTTGTAAAGCCTGAACAATAATCTGGCCAATCAGGGTTGGACTGGGACAGCAGGACATTGGGGAAAACCCTAGTGTGGGCACTGGTGCTTGTGGGGCACTTGCCCAGACCACTTTCTCTACTGACACCTTGTGAGCTGTCCCCTGACCTTCCCCCCTGGCCCTGATTGTGGCCGCGAGAATAGTAAACAAGGTACACCCAGGGTTGGACTTGGTCGGCAGGACACCGGGAAAAAACCAGGTGGGCCCCCACCATCCCAGATTCCTCTTCCTGCCTGCAGAAGGGTCAATGTCCCACGATGAGGAGTGCTACTACAGGTCTTTATACACCGGATTGGTGTCAGGTGCTACGCAGATTACGGACCCTCTGCCCAATGGGGCCCAAAAGTAGTATAGCAAATACAGGAGTCTGCGGCACAGCTGATATAGTTGAATCAGTGGTTGGTGTTTATTAAGCTCTTAAGCAACATGGCAACGTTTCGGGCCGCCACTGGGCCCTTTGTCAAGCCTGCAGAAGGGTCAATGGTCTGAATAACACAAGAACACAGTGCGGCTTGCGTACATGCAGCAGGGCACCAGTAGGCCAGGGGCCCTGAAACAGCAGCCTCGGTGGGCCTCAGGTCCCCCAGTCCGACCCTGGGTACGCCCCGGGATAGGGAGTGAGAGGGGGGTTACAGCTGGGACAGGGGTTTCAACTGGGGCAGGGGGCATGTGAGGAACTGTAAGGCGGTAGCATACCTCCCAACTGTCCTGTTTTCAGCAGGACAGTCTCGCTTTTGACAGCTCAACCAGCAGTCCTGCGTTACTACTGAAACGTCCCAACTTATTCTGCATTGAATGGCCAGAAAAAGAAACAATGTTTCTAACTTAATCGGCTTTTAGCAGAGAGCCCAGAACAGTCACCAGGTGTAGCTAAGATACTTTGTAACATTTTTAAGATAAGCAAATAAGTAATTGTAACAAATTAGATAAGGAGTTCCCTTGGGACAGCTTCACCTTCATTAGAAAAACTGTAATAACTAAAAAAAAATATATGTTCAAACGTTCATAACCTGCCAAATTTTGTAAAATAAATATGGTAATTAGGGGTGTGGTGTGGATAGCCCCAATTTTTGGTCCCTTTTTTATTTCCAAAATGTTAGGAGGTGTGCAACAGCACCGGAGCCTCCAGACCAACTCTGCGGCCACTGGCCAATACCCAGCTCTAGGGTTGCCACCTTTTCTTGAAAAAAATACCGGCCTTCCTATATACTTAGCTTTTTTTCCTATTAATAACATTGGGATCAACCATCAAAAATACCGGCCAGGCCGGTAAAATACCGGCCAGGTGGCAACCCTACCCAGCTCTGATTTGAAAACCCCACCCATATAATGCACAAGCACGCCCCAAGTATCATAACCCCATCCCCATATGTCACTTCACCCCTCCGAGCACATACTTCCCAAGTCTAGGGTTGCCACCTGGCCGGTTTTTTACCGGCATTGCCGGTATTTTTGATGGGTGATCCCAATGTTATTAATAGGAAAAAAAGATAAATATATAGGAAGGCCGGTATTTTTTTCAACAAAAGGTGGCAACCCTACTCCCAACTGTCCCTTTTTCAGAGGGACAGTCCCTCATTTGTACTGGAAAATCCCTCTTTTCTCGCAGTCTGTCTGAACAGCCACAAAAAGAAACAAAGTTTCTAACTTAATTGGCTTTTTTTCAGAGAGCCCAGAACAGCTGCTAACAAGTGCAAATAAACTACTTTATAACAATTTTGAGATTAGAAAGTAATTGTAACAGTTTAGATATACAGTAGAGAAATATGATCAAACTTTTATAACTTTTTATCATTTTGTAAAATGAACATGGTAATAAGGGGATGTGGGCACCAAAACAGGCATGGTCAAGAAATTTAGCTGGGCTAAGTGCGACAAAATGTTTTGGCCCTCTTTTTAATTCCAAAATGTTGGGTGGTATGCCCCGATTCCATCATCCTGCCTCCTTATTTAGTTTTTTTTCAAAGGTGGCAACCCTAGTGCAGATTCAGAATAAAATAATTTATTAAAATGGGTAGAACCATATTATGTGGCAGTGGCACAAATCGGGGGCCAGTTTCATTTTTTTTTTATTGAAACGGCCCTTCCTGTCTTGCGCCAGTTTGGTAGATTGACCCTTTTTCTCCCCGTCTAAGCTCCTGTGACGTGTAAATCCCGCGAGGCAGAGGCTATCATGACTGAAGCTTTGCCAGTAATGCAGGGATTGGCCATTCCGTTTGTTTGTGACACAGTGACGTGTCTCGGGAAGTGGCAGCTGGTGCTAGTAGTATCGGTGTGAGGGCGACTCGCTAATGCGCAGCCCTGGAGACCAAGCTGGGGGATAAGGGCTCGTGTGTCAGGCGAGCATTAAACGAGCGGTTATCGGTACCCGAGTGCTGAGGCTGTATCTTCATTGCTAGTCTCTGGTAGCGCCTGCAACGCAGCAGCATCATCATGATCAAAGCTATCCTCATCTTCAACAACCATGGCAAGCCCCGGCTGTGCAAGTTCTACCAGCACTATGTGAGTCCTGTCTCCGCCTTCCCTGGGGTCTCTCACCAACCTGCCCTCCCCTTTATATTACAGCAAAGACTGCCTGGGGGAAGTGGGAGCCCTTTTAAAGGACCAGTGTAGCCTATAAAGTGTAAATGTGTTAACCAAAATGTAATGTCTGTCCCACCAGCACCTGGGAATTAACTGAACCTTCATAAAATATGTGCTGTTTTATATGGGAGAGATTTTCATTGTATAGTTCTTTATGGCAGCCTGTGATTGGCATTTAACTCCTGTTTATCTTCATGATTTTTTTTTTTCTTCAAAACACATCAGTTAATAGTGCTACTCCAGCAGACTTCTGCACTGAGAGCAAACAGATTTTTTTCTATTCAGTTTTGAAATCTGATATGGGGCTTCACATATTGTCAGCTTACCAGCTGCCTCAGTCATGTGTCTGCTCTTTAGGCTGTCAGGCTATTATTTATCCTGAATCAGTCTTTGTGGGACTTGGCTTTTACTATGGAGTGTTGTTGTTAGATCTAACAGGGAGCTGTTATCTGTAGGGATGCATCGAATCCAGGAATTGGCCAAATCCTTGTGCCTGGCTGAACCAAATTCAAATCCAATAAATGGTTACGTATCGTCGCAAAACAAGGAAGTAAAAAAAATTATTTTGCACTGCATTCGGGAGTTCCGCCGAATCCAAAATAGTGGATTCGGTGCATCCCTAGTTACCTGGTTACCTTCCCATTGTTCTGTTTTTAGGCTGTTTGCGGGGGGAGGGGTGATGTCATGTCAACTTGCAGAACAGCAGTAAAGAGTGACTGAAGTTTATTAGAGCACAAGTCACATGACTTCGGGGCAGCTCGGAAACTGACAGTATGTCTAGCCCCATGTCAGATTTCAAAATTAAATCTAAAGAAATCTGTTCGCTCTTTTGAAAAAATGGATTTCAGTGCAGAATTTTGCTGGGGCAGCACTATTAACAGAAATAAAAATATGTGCAATAAAAGTAATTTTCAATTGAAACATGAACCCTACATTCTTTTTACTATTTTTACTATTAAAGCATCCATACCTGTTGTATAATCTTTGCTGTCAATCATATATCGCATACACCTCCTCTATGCTTTAGTCACCTGCCACCACATCTGCCTGTCCCATCTGCCTGTCCCATCTGTGATGCTTTTGAAACTATTCTCTCTGCAGTGAGAGCCATTTGGAAAGGAGCACACATTGCAAGTGTGAGTGACATTACTGCTAGTGACCAATGCAGAAGGAATTTTTTTTTTATTCTTCCTGGGAAGCCTTTACTTCCTCTTTAAAATGGTTTGCTTAATGATGAATCAATCTGTATAGAAACATGTTTGGGACGTGCATGGTTACCTTTCAGCTGCAAACTACCACCCTCGCACTGTATTGGGACTGTCAGACCAATAGTTAAATGCTAGTGAAGGACCAGCAAAAAATCTGTGTGTTTTATTTGTATACTTCTGATTGCCATGGCACCCCCCTGTTAGCCCCCTTTTAATCTCTATGTTCCATCCAAGTTACAGTATTCCAGACTAAATCCTATTTGCCGTAAGAGGTCTGCATTGGATGCATGTCTAGTATACATTGGCCACATTTCTTCCCTAAATAATCAGTATCTATTTTTGGTAGGGATGCACCGAATCCAGGATTCGGTTTGGGATTTGGTCCTTTTTCAGCAGAATTCGGATTCGGCCGAATCCTTCTGCCCAGCTGAACCGAACCCTAATTTGCATATGCAAATTAGAGGCGGAGAGGGAAATTGCATGACTTTTTGTCACAAAACAAGGAAGTAAAAAATGTTTCCCCTTTCCAGCTCCAATTTGCCTATGCAAATTAGGGTTCGGTTCAGTATTCGGCTGAATCTTTCTCGAAGGGTTTGGCTGAATCCAAAATAGTGGGTTTAGTGCATCCCTAATTTTTGGTGTTTTTTTCCCTAAATTTAATAATTCTCTATTGAAATGTATCTGGTTTGTCATGTGCTTTTGTTCCACGTGTTTTAGTTTGTTGCTAACTACTCTGCTACTCTCTCTCTCTCTCTCGCTCTCTTTCTCTCATGCTCCTATTATGAAAAAGAATAACCAGTTAAAACCCTAACATTGAAATGTCTAGAGGGGCTTGGAAAGACATCCCGTTAGCTGCTGTTTCTCACATGACTCTGTAATAGGATTTAGTGAGTTCATGAACACAAAAGACTGAATGTGTTTCCCTCTGGGATTATGATTTATGGCCAGTGCAAAAAAATAAATAAATCAATTCTTACACGTCTGTGTATTGCTTAGGGCATCTTATAAAAGGCAGCCATTGATGTAAAAGTGAAACACACAGCATCTTAAATGCAGAGCAAAAGAAACCGCACATGTGTATTTGCCCTAATAGTTCTGTTTGATCATAAGGGAACCACTCACCCTGGTTATGCTTCATGTGAAATAAGGCAACACCGACATAATGTGAAACAATATTCACAAAGAAGTATTGTCATGTTAGTCTTGGAATGGATTGTGAAAATGAAAATGCTCTTCTAGGAACAATGATTTCCTCTGAGACATTCATTAGTCTTGGCTATTTGTTCTCCAATGGACCTTGTTTTAATGGATATGGATGAGTGACCAGCGTTGACATGACAGTTATTTCTTTGTGCTGCATCTGTACTAAATGAGACTTTGTAGTCAGCAGTGCCGTTATTACTGTAATTCTAACCTCCTTTTTACCCAGCTGTGCTTGCCGCTTTGGCAAACACCTTCCAAAAGTAATTATCACTAAAACAGGACATGATAATTGCTTTGCATATAAAATAAAAGCTGCTTTTACTCTCTTACTGTCATGCGTCCTCTTGGCAGTTTATAAATAAATTATATTAAACTTGGTTTCAGCCTTCTGGTTGTTACATGCTGCATTATTAATTCATGTTATTGCCAATGAGATTCTATGAAAACCTACTCCGCTAGTCAGCGGTGTACAGTAACCTTGATAAAGGCTCTGGAATCTGAAACCATCTGACTTTATAACCTCTGTTTCTCTGTTGCTTCCCTGTATAGAGTTCAATACATACATCTTTTAAATATTCCACAGATATTTATTATATGCTCAGTTATCTAATGTAATAGATGCATATACATGTCTCTATAAAAATATCTGAAAAATATTAATTCTGGCTGTACATTATCCACAACTGTACCAGAAACAGAACAGCATGGTTTTAAATGTCTGATAGGCTGGGAAAGTCCTAGAGGCCCTCCCTGTCATGGACAATTAAATGGACAATAATAAAAAAAAAAAAACATAATGTACTGTTAGTCTGCAGTTGTAATTACTGTGTTCAGTCCATTATCTTAAATACTTTTTTAAAGGGCAAGTCAACCCCAAAATAAAAATTTGCCTAATAAAAGAAAACCTTACTTTGCAATATACATTCATTACACATTTTCTATTATTTTTTATTTATTCGCATATGTATTGCTATTGAAAGCAGTGTTCTATTCTCTACCCTGATGGCTAAGACTATTGATAGAATGTAAGACAAGCAGCTGATTACCAGACCTGACTTTGCTGGTGAACCAAGACTTTTGCAACATTGTTTAAAACGTAACAAGCAGGAATTAAGCAAATGCTGCTTTTAATAGCAAACATTTTTACAAATAACTTTAAAAGTTCCCAAAATGTTTAATAAATATTTATTGGAAAGTTGCTTAGAGTTGTCTTTTCTTTTGTTAGGCATTTTTATTTTGAGATTGCCTTGACTGACATGGGGCTAGAGATAGTCCGTTTCCCAGCTGCCCCCAGTCTTGTGACTTGTGCTCTGATAAACTGCTGTACTGCAAGTTGGAGTGGTCTCACCCCCCCAGCAGCCTAATAACAGAACAATGGGAAAGTCACCAGATAACAGCTCCCTAAAGGTGGCCATACACATGCTGTTAAAATCTGTCGATAGACCGAGTTGCCAGCTTATTGGCCCATGTATGGGGCCCTCCGATGGGCTTCCCCGATCGATATCTGGCTGAAAGTTGGGCAGATGTTGATTGGACAGGGCTAAAAACTCCAGTCGGACCACGGCTGCATCTGTGCGATAATGCCTGTTAACACTTTGTTCTGATCCAATCTTTGGGTCCTAGGGCCCACAATCTGATCAGCTCCATATCGTCCACCTCAAGGTGAGCATATCGGAGAGAGATCCACTCGTTTGCCAACATTGTCTGTGTATGGCCACAAGATACACAAGATAACAGCTGTCTGTAAGATCTAAGAACAAAACTCAATAGTAAATAGCCAAGTCCCACTGAGACTGATTCAGTTACATTAAGTAGGAGAAATAACAGCCTGCCAGAAAGTACAGTAGTTCCATCCTAAAGTGCAGGCACAAGTCACATGACTGGGGGCATATGGGAAATTGACAAAATGTCTAACTCCATGTCCTATTTCAAAATTGAATATAAAAAAATCTGTTTGCTCTTTTGAGAATATGATTTCAGTTCAGAATGCTGCTGGAGCAGCACTATTAACTGATGTGTTTTGTAAAAAAAAAAAAAAAAAAAAACATGTTTTCCTAAGATAGTATCCCTTTCAGGTGGCCATACATGGGCAGATCTGCTCATTTGGAGGGGTCACCACATAAGCAGAACTTGCCCCAAAAGGCCCACCTTGTGTGAGCGATAGTATGCTGATCCGATTGTGGGCCCTAAGGCCCAACGATCAGATCACCATACCAGCAATGCAGGCCGTCTGAGTGACAACCACATCAACAAAACAAAGCAGTCTTTGATCAAATGGGATTTTTAAACCTGCCCCATTGATATCTGCCCCATTTTCGGCCAGATATGGGTTGGGTAAACCCGTTGGAAGACCCCATACAAGGGGCAATAAGCTGCTGACTTGGTCTGTCAGCAGCTTTTATCAACATGTGCATGTTCACCTTTACAGGGCTCACTTTGCAAAGCAAATTATTAAATCGAATACTCTGCAACCATTGTTAAATTATCAAAACACCCCTGTTTGTTATTAATCAAAGTAAAGCACTGTGAACCTTGCTGGCGCTGTAAAAACAAAAATAATGATTTTTTTTAATGCTCCTAAATATAGTGTATCCAATACAATACACAGGGCACTATTCCTTGAGAATTAATAACTGGGAATGAAATGTTCTCTATGGCTTTCTACAGAGCCAGGGTCAGTGTCAAGATGTTTGACTTAACAGCAAGATGCAGTAAATGCCAAAGAACAGGTCACAGTATGTGTCGCTCCCTACATAGCAATTGTTCCTTTTTGGGAGTGAACCAGTTTGGCTACTGCTTTAGAATTTTTGAGGTAACAGGTGAGCTGCCAGCATAAAGATTAATTCAAAGGCACATCAACATACATGTATGGGACCTGTTATCCAGAAAGCTTAGGACCTGGGGTTTTTCTGGATAATTGATCTTTCCATAATTTGGATCAGGCCCTCAATCTACTAGCAAATCATGTAAACAGTAATTAAATCCGATAGGCTGGGTTTGCTTCCAATTAGGATTAATTCTATCTTAATATGGATCAAGTACAAGGTACCGTTTTATTATCACAGAGAAAAAGGAAATTGTTTTTAAACATTTGCATTATTTGGATAAGATGGATTCTATGGGAGACCGCCTTTCTGTAATTAGGAGCTTTCCGGATAATGGATTCTATACCTGTACTCCTTGAATGTGTATGGATAGGGGCCCCTTTTCCTGGTTTGAGGATTTCCCTCTGCGTTAATTGTCTTTAAGATGTCTTGGGAGTTGAAATAAAGAGTTTGTTTTATGTGTAGATTTGATAATGTAATGCATATAAAGCCTTTTCTTTTATTGACCCATACAGAATTCTATATACTGAATGGTTCTTAATGTATTTGAAGGTGGCAATTTTAACCGTGACATTATGTCATTTTTATCTACAGAGTGAAGATACACAACAACAGATTATACGAGAAACATTCCACCTTGTATCCAAAAGAGATGAAAACGTTTGCAATTTCTTAGAAGGAGGCTTGTAAGTGTTTTTCCTGTACATGGATATTTTATTATTTTGATTATTGCATAAGGAAGTGATATTCATCAGTGTTGCCTTTAATCTTTGTTGCATGGGTTATGCAAATACAAGCCATAACACCACTTCAACTCTAAAGTTTGTATGCACACACTGGTACTTGACCAGACCCATCCACTGCTCTCCATAGTTGTTGAACATAGTTTAAAAAAAAAAAAATCCCACCTAAGAAAATTGTTGTAAGCAGCCATTTGTTAACATACAACTCCTGTATTTGGCGAGCATTACAGAGACCTCCTAGAGGACAATTCTGATGAACAACTTTACACTTTTGTACTGCCCAATAGTTCTCTCTGTCCCGACCTCGGACCAGTATATACCCTGCATAGGGTTTGTGACTCCTGGGACTGTTAACAACCAATACAAATGTTTCTTTAATAAAAGGGGTTAAAAAAAGAAGATTCTGCTAAAGTGCCTGTGCTTTTCCGGGATATCTGATTTTTTTATTTTTTTGAACAGATTAATAGGTGGATCTGACAACAAACTCATTTATCGGCATTATGCTACTTTATATTTTGTCTTTTGCGTGGATTCTTCAGAAAGTGAACTTGGCATTCTAGATCTTATACAAGTAAGTACAAGTATTTTTTACATGAAAGGGGTGGTTCACCTTCAGGTTAACTTTTAGTATGTTATAGAATGACCAATTCTAAGCAACTTTTCAATTGGTTTTCATTATTTATTTTTTATAGTTTACGAATTATTTGTCTTCTTCTCCTGACTCTTTCTAGCTTTCAAAAGGGGGTCACTGACACCCTCAAAAAACAAATCCTCTCTAAAGCTGCACATTTATTGTTAGTGCTGATTTTTATTATTCATCTTTATTTCCGGACCCTATCCTATATTAATATTCCATATTCTCATTCAAATCAATGCATGGTTGCTAGGGTAAATTGGACCCTAGCAACCAGATTGCGTACACGGTAAAATGGAAAACTGCTAAAAAAAAAAAAATTACTCAAAAACCACAAATAAAAAATGAAAACCAATTACAAATTGTCTCAGAATACCACTCTTTACATCATACAAAAAGTCAACTCAAAGGTGAACAACCTCTTTAAGTATAGTGGCTTAAAGGGGTTGTTCACCTTCGAGCTGTTTTCAGAAACTAAGTGTAAATGGAGTCTGGCAGCTCAGTAATTCCGGTGCAGATTCTGAACTGTTACAATTTTGCAACATTTAGTTGATACATTTCTCAGCAGCATCTCTAGAGTATTAGTAACTTTTATATCAGTTCTAACAACTGCCTTTAAAGAGGAACTATCACGAAAATGAAAATTTTATCTTTACAGAAAGATCTGTTATCTGTTAAACCCCAGGGCATTCTTGATAATAGGTCCCATACGTATACTGTAACCGGTTATTTGAGTGAACTCAAATACATCTGGTAGGAAAGGAAGCCCCCCTATAAGATATATTGGATCATTCATCTGATGCCCAACTGCTGCATGAAGACAGAATGAAGAGAAACAGATGATGAGAGAGGAATAGTGAAAATAACTTGATCATTTCAGAAACTATGCAGAATATTTAACTGACTATATTTAGAAAGTCTTATTTCAGTATGATGAAGCTTGTATTACATTTTCATTTTCATGATAGTTCCCCTTTAATGAAACTCTGAGAGTCTTCTCCTCAGGGAAAAAGATAAGAAATGTATCAACCTGCTTTAGAAAGAAACTTTACACTTCATTATTAGAAATACAGTCACGCATGGGGTTGCCACCTGGCTGGTATTTTACCGGCCTGGCCGGTATTTTTGATGTTTGATCCCAATGTTGTTAATAGGAAAAAAATATATATATAAGAAGGCCGGTATTTTTTTCAAGAAAAGGTGGCAACCCTTGTCACGCATAGTATATAAAGTAACTGGAAAAAGTCTTTATTTCTGGTGAAAAATAAAAATGAAACCAATTGAACTGAAAAAAGTGTTGGAAGTTTAAGATAATGCTACTATGTAAAAATTCATCCATATATAAATGGAGTTGCTGGCTTGAAAAGGTAGTATAGGAGGCTAACCAACTTCCCAAGTAAAAATAAATGTAAATGGTTTTTCCACTGTACCTGTTGGGGAAATTCTATTTGCTGTTTGTCTTAGTGGCAGACTCTCTGTTAATGAGTGCATTGAATGGCTTTTCAGGCTGATCGTTTTTATTTTTAATCTGGTTTTGCCAATGACAACCGTGTCATTGCCCATTGTGCTAACCTATTTGTATGAGAATGCAATAAGATGGATGCAATACTATCTGTATTTAAGGTCAAAATAACTGTAGTTAAAAAAAAAAAACCCCTAATTTTGTAGGCAATAATAAATATTAAATGGTGCTGGTTTTATATTGGGCTAAAAATTGATATTTTCTTTAAAAATGTTGTCTTAATTGGAACTCCCTATAGATGTGCTACAGTCCCTGTTCTTGTTTCAAATGAAGGGTGGGTGTGTTGTAACGGTCCCTACCAGAAG
This sequence comes from Xenopus borealis, assembly GCA_024363595.1. NCBI lineage: Eukaryota > Metazoa > Chordata > Amphibia > Anura > Pipidae > Xenopus > Xenopus borealis. The sequence goes on along the minus strand of CM044431.1, from coordinate 189,215,596 downwards.
CACAGTAGTTCAGTTCCCTATTTGGTCAGCCTAGCTGCTGATTGGATCCCATCCTAAAGTGCCGTGTGCTCAGGAAGAGGAGGCAGCAGGAAGTAAAACAGATGGGCGGGCTAGAAGGGTCTTGTAGAATTTTTCAATAAATCAACCCAAACACTGAATGCTGGGCAAGGAAATTGTCATACTTATGAACAGCAGGGGGAGCCCCTGCCTTTCAGAACTCCAACAGCTTTGTATTGGATTTAATTTTTGCCTTTACATTCCCTTTACTGTTTCCAACTCCAGCTGCAGCGACAAAGATCATGGAGCCAGATTTAAACAGATAAACTGGGATTCTATTTGGGGGGTTATTTTGCTGCAACCACTGGTTATGCAGAGTTGGAGAAAGTTTGTATTAAACAATACAAAAACTATAAAATCCACATTAAATTACATGACAACACAGGACCCAGTGCAGTCTGTATATTCTTGCTGTATTGGCTTCTGGCAGATATTATTTGACTTGTGCTGTTTTGATCATTTATGACGATCCCTAAGCAGCCGAGACCACACTGAGCATGTGCACAGTCTTGGTCTTGCAAAAATGTGTAACAAAGTTACAAGATGACAGCCCCCTGTGGCCAACTTTGAAAGCATAAATCATTTGTTTGGTTTGGGCTTGTGATGCAGTAAGTTTATATTTAGTATACGAAATACAGCATTTCTAGCCTTATTCTATTTTAGACTTTCCTTGTCCTTTAAAGGGTAAGGCATTTTTTAGTCGCTGTATGCACAAAATGTCTCAATGTCTTAAATATATTGATAATGGGTTGAGTGCAGAGGACCTCTTGTATTTGTCTACATGTAAACTGTTCTGTATGCAGTGACAATACATATAAAGTAGTAGCTTGTTCTCCACTGTGCTGCTGGCTCTTTCTGTAAAAGGGTTTCTGTGTTTATATGTATATGTCGACTAATTCACTTCAGGGTTTGACAGTACTAGCTTTAATTTATTTGAAGGCAGCGTAATTATGCTGTAAATGCTCTTCACATGCTGCTGTTTATATTTGTAATATCAATTTACTGAAGTCCATGAAGGCTATTAAAAGATTCATTGAGTAACACAAAGCTAGCATGAAATATTAATGCTGACTTGGCCTCGATATGTATGCTGATAAATTGTAGTTGGCCTTTCTGCAATGTTTAATGCTTATGAACATGTACATTAAAGGATCCTGTCTTTTCATGATTTCATACACTTGCACCACATTATGACTGCATTGAAGGCATGCTACCCTAAGGAAATAGTAAAGGAGCTTTTAAGCAAGTCTATTTATAAAAAAAGCATTTGTGTATCACTGTAGAGCAGCTAAACTACAAACACACTTTGCATAATTTATCATACTATGATAATATTTCTTTAAAGCAGTTGAACAATCAAACAGCAGACACATACCAAAGGGCACTGAATTTACCGATTTGAATGAATTAAATGCTTTGATATGCAGGGGGAGGTCCTACTGCTTTGCCAACAGAAGATGGCGCTAAATGCTTTTTAACCAGGTTCTTATGATTTATGTAAGTTAAAGGGATTCTGTCATGATTTTTATGGTGTAGTTTTTATTTCTAGATTACACTGTTTAAAAAAAGTGTATTTTTTTATAGTTGTAATATTGGTGTATAGGTAGCCATTTCAGGTCATTGTGCATGATTCTGTGTTTTCCAGGATCAGCACTTCATGATGGAACTGCTTTCAGATAAGCTACTTTTCTGATACTCTGTGTAACTGTAGGAGTTACAATGGGAATTTTTATTAGCTATCTTGTGTTTGGGAGCTGCTATCTGGTTACCTTCCCATTGTTCTGTTGGTAGACTGCTGGGGTGGGGGTGATATCACTCCAACTTACAATACAGCAGTAAAGAGTGACTGAAGTTTATCAGAG
>CM044431.1:189195546-189209028 GCA_024363595.1 Xenopus borealis | reverse complement strand
GGGCACCGAGCGCTAGTTAAAGGGAAGGCCAGGGAGTGCAAGCGTGTTTTCTAACAGTATCTCATATGTAGGCCATTATATAGTGAATAAAGTCCCCCCTATTGTAAAATATAAGGACATTATTAGTTACAGAGGAGTTCCATGACCATATTAAAGGTAGAATCCATTGCTTTTAAACAGATCATGGATCTCGGAGGTGACTTCTAATATCCTCATATTTTTCAACAAGGTGTACTTTATTTACGAATACACAAGCTTCATTGAGTCATGTGACAGAAATGACATCACTAAGCTCCGAATTATAACTGATGACATCCCCAAGCACCTTTATAAAGATATCATTTACAGGATATTTATCTGGAAAACTCACTGCTGTTTGTCATGAACAGTATCATAACAATTACCATTAGTAAGGTGCTGGGGCTTATTACAGACGCTCACTAATAAAGTTGCAAAGGCTTGACCCTGCTTGTATTCGCCTTGTGTGCCGGTGTATTTTTTGTCTTTTAATGGTTTCTGACAGTTCCCCCCCACTCTCCTGCAGATTTTTCTGACTACTTTGCTGAGCTGGCTGACTACTGTTACTTTGTATCAGCAGCCATCTGTCCTCCGCCTGCATCCTCCAAACCCCACAATACCTTGCACACATGATCTCAATAAGGAAAGGAACATGACAGTGCAATGCATTGTGGGTTATGTAGTTCCTGCATGCTGTCTATAAGCTGTGGAGAAGGTGTTACAATTTGTAACATCAGTGTTCTAGTCCCTCCTTCCCTGCCAGGGTTTCAAATGATGCAGGAAGAGAAGAACTGTTAAACAGCTGGATTTCAGCCTAGAAAATGCCATTTATTCATACATTTCTAAACAGTTCATAGTAATGTCAGTTAAAACATGTTAGCTATTTAAAGTTGTTTACAGTACAATATAATGTACCCCAGCTTGATAATGCAAGTAGATTCGAAATTAAAGGAAAACTATACCCCCCGAACAATGTAGGTCTCTATAAACAGATACTGCATAAAACTACTCATATGTAAAACCCTGCTTCATGTAAATAAACCATTTTCATAATAATACACTTTTTTAGTAGCATGTGCCATTGGGTAATCCTAAATAGAAAATAGCCATTTTAAAAAATAAGGACAGCCTCCTGGGATCCTAGGATCCAACGGTGCACACAAACATACCAAACAAACTATAAAGTTAGGTCACATGAGCCAATTAACAGACAGAGTTGTGTCTTTTGCTTCCACACTTCTTCCTGTTACAGTTAGAGTTGAAATATTTCTGGTCAGGTGATCTCTGAGGCAGCACACAGACCATCATGAAATGGTGGTTCAAGGCAAGAGCTGTAAAAGTGCAATATTTACTTAAATATATATACCAGGTAGGTAAGATTATTTAATATGTCACTTGATTTGATATAAACTATCTGTTGCTCAAAAATTCATTTTCGGGGTATAGTTTTCCTTTAACTCTGACGTGTATAAAAGCATTTGACCTGCAGCCTTGTAACTACATATGGCCATGGAACCCCTCAGTAACAAAAGACATATTGTTAGAATATACAGCGGGGTGTACGTTATTCCCTATATACCTTCTAAAGTTCATCAGATTATTTTATTTTTGTTCAAATAAAGAAAACTCCCAAACCAGTTCCTGCTATCCAGTTTATTTATTTTACAGATGAGTTTTTCCCTAGTACCATTGTTTTCTGTACTTGGTGTCTAACATCTGTACATCACATTTGGTTCCTCTTTAACATCTGCCTGTAATTGAATTAGAGTATGGTTTGTGTCATTTGAGCTGCCTTTTATTTTTTTGTACATTTACTTTTGAACCCTTGTCAGTTCTTTTTACCAGAGTTATTTATTAATTTTGGATTCCGTGTTTCCTCTTCATTCTTCTTCTGTTCTTCCTATCAGTGTGGGCAGCAGTCCTCAGTGTAAATAATGTTACAAGAACAGGGAGTTGGCCTTCAAAACTTAATTTTAGGGAAAGTCAAATATTGGCTTGAAATTATATCTGTAACTTTCAGCTCTTCCCTGTTACTCAATAGCTGCCTAATGGACTTTGTTTGTCTATGATTGGTTTATGGATAAACCACCTCTGGAACAAAGAACATTAACTCCTGCCACTTCTGTAAGTGTTTACAGCTGGAGGGAATACGCCTTTGTAACACAACCCGGCAACCTTTAACATTTTGGATCACTTTGGTGTAGGGTTAGCAGAGTATTTCTCTTATGCAGTTGAATTGGAATAATAATCCGTATGTTTAGCATCTATGTCATTATGCCAAATAGTCTATAGTTTACATTACCATTATATGGCTCTTAAAGCGGATCTGTCACCGAGACATAAAAAGCTGTATAATAAAAGTCCTTTTCAAATTAAACCTAAAACCCAAATTCTTTTTATCAAAACATCCGTACCTGTTATAAATGCATTTGAAGATTCCAGCTGTCAATCATATATTGCCTGTATCTCCTCTGTGGCCATAGACGCACAGATAATATTGTGCAAAACAAATTTTCGTACTTATATTTGGTGTGAGTATGGTGTAAAAGGAGCTGACCTGTATTGGCAGAAGACTTGGATATCGTACGTTTGGTTGATCGGGCTGGACGGAAAATTTTGATCGGATGCCTTTGAAGGCGCCTGAACATTGTGCTCTGTTTAGTGCTGAATCATCAGATACAGGTAGAATTCTTTTGCTTCTATCTGTATATCTGACGATTCAGCGCTACACGTGTGTATGGAAAGGAATGATCTTTTTTGGAAAGATCTTTTCCAAGAAAGATGGTAATTGTACCGTCTATGGCCATTTCTAAGCTGGCCATAGATGCAAAGATCTGCTCGTTTGGCGGATCTTTCCCCGATATGCCACTAACGGCAGGGATATATTAGGGTAATCTGAACAATCGGCCCTATGGATCGATTACGACGAGGGCAATGGGCTTCTGACTGGTCAGGTTAGGATCAAACCTTCCCCATCGATATCGTGGGCAGATATCGATCAGGAAGACCCGTCAGAAGCCCCCATACACAGGCAGACCAATATCAGCAGTTTTAGCTGCCCGTCTATAGCCAGCTTTAGGCATAGAGAGGCAGGGCATGCAATTACTTTCACGTTCCATTTTGCATTTGTATCCAATCTTCTTTTAAAAAAATCCTTATATTGGGAGAGGGGGGTCTGGCCTGGCGGGGGCCCATGAGGGTCGGGGCCCACTTGGTTTTTTCCTGGTGTCACGCCAGGCCAGTCCCACCCTGATTGCCTATCTGGATGATATAATCGGGAGACTGTCCATACTATTTGTTGGACATAACTGTAGTAAGATTGTTGTCTCAGTTAATCAGTGATCAGTTAATGGCCAGAACATTATCTGATTTGTTCTTTTCCCTACCTGAACAGTTAATGGTAGATCATTGGACTGAAAGGAACTAGTAAAGAATAATATCTGCACATCTATGGCCAGCTTTAGGCTAGGAGCAGAGAAATATGGGGGAGGGACATGGGCTGATATTGTAGAGTTCTATTGTCACTCACTGACATAGTCGGTTATGCTAATGAGAAACTGTTGTTATTGTTATTTTTTTATATAGACACTAGATCCAAATGGTATGCTAAAAAATGTGTTCCTTCCACTTTTTAACATGTAAAATCATATTAGGCTAAGTGAAAAATAAAGGTTCCTAGGTTTCAGATATTTAGCTGTTTGGCCCAATGTGAACTTCTTGTTTTATCTCCACAGGTGTTCGTAGAAACGCTGGACAAATGCTTTGAAAATGTCTGTGAGCTGGATTTAATATTCCATGTAGACAAGGTATGGTGGCCGTGGCAGAAGGTTAAACCATTCAATATTCAATTTACTACTCTTTGCAATCTATCCTTCAGCCACTTCTCTATCCAAGTACAAATACTAAGTTCCAATCCAATATCCCTTAAAGGGGAACTATCATGTAAAAGAGAATTTAATATTAGCTTCAGCATCGTGAAATAAGAAACTTTCTAAATACAACCAATTAAAAATTCTGTACTGTTTCTGAAATAATCAAGTTTATCTTCACTATTCCTCATCTTTTTTTCTTTATTCTGTCTTCATTCAGGAGTTGGGAGTGAGATGAATGGTCCATTATATATCTTATAGGGGGGCTCCTTTTGCCTAGAAGATGTATTAGCGCTCACTCTATTAAAATCACCAGAAATCCTGTCTCTCTACATCAGGGCTGTCCAATCTGCGGCCCAGGATGGATATGAATGTGGCCCAGCTTGAAACCCTTGGTTTCCAAAGAAACGTTATTTTGCAAAGAATATAGGAGTAGGCAGGAGGGGGGCCCATTGTCCAGTTAGACATATTATTATATTGTTATTATTACTACTAATTAATATCCAGGTGTCCCATATTGCAGTGTATAGCTCCATCTGGTTATCCAACTGGTATTGTAGTTCTTTTCTGTGCTTTTTCTTTACTTTCACAAATCAAAAGTGTTTGTGTATTTCATTTGTGTAGATAGGGTTGCCACCTTTTTGCAAAAAAAGACCGGCCTTCCTATATATATTTCGATTTTTTTCCCCTATTAATAACATTGGGGTCAGGCATAATTTTTACTGGTCAGGCCGGTAAAATACCAGCCAGGTGGAGTTTATGCAAAAGGCAGTTATTTTGTTAGATTGTGTTTGTACTGAAATCGGTTATTTGAGTAAGCTCTAATACATCTGCTAGGGAGCCCCCACTATAAGATATATTGGATCTAACTGTCAATGACTGACACCCAACTGCTGCATGAAGACAGAATGAAGAGAAACAGATACTGAGAGAGAAATAATGAATATAAATGTGATTATTTCAGAAACAATAAAGAATTTTTATTTGATTGTATTTGGATTTTACGTCCGTATGAGGCAGCTAATATTAAATTTCGATTTTTTGCTATAGTTCCCCTTTAATATAACCATTAACCTTCTGTGTGGCACTGTATGAAATGCTTTAGTAAGGTCTAAGAATTATTTTCTAGTTGCCTATTTGAAAACAAACTGGTTTGTTGCTGTGGTTACTAGACCCAGTATAAAACATTGTACATTATCTTTTATAACCCCCATGATGTTTAGTCTTGGTTACTTTTCCCAAGACAAAACTAAATGTTGTGGGTCATCAACAAAAGCTGAAGTGCTTCTGGCACCCACCAATCAAAATAAAGCCATAGTTTTGTGAATAAATGCCTTGCATATTTTGTGCTTCCTTCAGGTTCACAACATCCTTGCAGAAATGGTGATGGGAGGGATGGTACTAGAAACTAACATGAATGAAATTGTCACTCAGATTGATGCACAGACAAAGATGGAAAAGTCAGAGGTGAGAATAAGAATAGTTATGCTGTGGGGACAAAGAAAAATGTTTACTTGTGCAAATAAATTATATTTTTTCCTGTGTTAGGGTTGCTGTAATTCTTTAAACTGTGTGTTTATTATTTTAACTTATTCATGAAGTAATTATTTAGCATCTCTTATCTCTCTCTCTTCTCTAAAAAACATGTAGCCGATGCCATTCAATGGACTAGTGCATCTGGCTTCTTTTGTCCTTTAAAGCAAGATAAAATATGTATCCATTATTAACTAGCCGATAAAAGTTAAAGTCTCTGCAATCCGTTATTTCTAGGTTTCATTACTTCACAAGCATTTAGTACAGTTTTTTTTTTCTAACTTGTTTTTATTTCATGGTATTATCAAAGGACAACGAAAGTTAACAACAAAATTATTGCAGAACGGAGTTAATGCTGTCTCCCTGGTGTCTAGTAGTAGGAACAACACTCTGCTGAGAATGTAGCGTAGTGACATCACTGATTTTCCGGGCAGCTTCTTCCCTGCTGCAGTGGGCTAAATGATCTCATGTAGCACTGGGGTGTCCAAACTGCGGCCCAGGATGGATATGAATGAGGCCCAACTTGAAATATCATAATAGTATAATAATAAGTCTATTTACTGTAATATCCAGGTGTCCCGTATCCCAGTGTATAGCTCCAACTGGTTATCCAACTGGTATTGTAGTTCTTTTATGCTTATTTTCTTTACTTTTACAAATCAAAAGTGTTTGTGTATCTCATGTGTGGCCCCAGACATTTTTTTCTTTTTCCAATGTGGCCCAGGGAAGCCAAAAGTTTGGACACCCCTGATGTAGCGCATGCTTCAGACACACTCATAACGTACTCCTAGGGTCAGGGGGAGTTTTATTTTATCGCTCATGCGCAATACGAAGGGAGAGGAAAAGGAAGCATCTAATCCTTAAGCAAGATGGAGGCTACTTCTTACCAAAGCAGAGCATAAAGCATGATTCTATACTTTTGTATTGGCATAGGTGAGCTGAAAATATAGCGACTAATGTCAAATCTATGAGCACTTTAGAGGGAGGTAGTGCATAAATGTTGCCTTTCTTTCTCCTGTAACTATTATTGGAGCTAAAAACTTAAATACAGAATTATAGTTCAAAAAACATGTTGACTTGACTTTGAGGAACAAAAACCACATGGTGTATATAACAAAATATGTCCTAACTCTGTTACAAAGATCCATTGAATATCTGACAGCGTATGTAAATATACACCCCGCAAAGTAAGAGAGCAGCTCATTAATCATCACTGTAACAAAGTGTACAGAACAAAATATGTTATTTCATATTTTTATACATTAATAATTCATTTATTATGAAAAGCTGCATTGTGGTTGATGTAAAAATGATGATAGGGAAAACATAGATTTTTAGGGAGTAACACAGGTTGGGGAACCCCACTGATGAAATACAAAATAAATATCAAGAAAACATTAGTTGGCATCCCTTAATATCAGCGATATTTGATTTCAAATGCATTTACATATCTAAATGGTTTTAACACAGTGGGACCTTTTTCAAACAGTTTCTGTATTGTTCAGCATTTCACTTCATCAAGTTGTGTATGTTATTTTGAACAGACACTGCATTCTGTGTTCTGGGGTATTAGAGTTCAGTGGCAGTAACTTGCTCAAATGCTTCACTGAATTGTTAAGCCCTGAACATTAATGAGCATTGCTGCTTTCATTAACTTAACTGCATTACACCAACACAATTTAAGTTGCGGGTAAACCGTTTGCAGGTTAACTGTTTGCAGCTACCTCTGGATTTGCTGCTCTAGTAAACTTTTAATCCTTATCAATTTAAAGCATTTTAAAGTTGACTGTGAAATCAATTGATTTAACGCCCACTGCAGCAAAGTAAGTCTTTTTAGGTATTAAATGACCATTCCTATTGTACATTAGAACTGCATGTTTTTGGGAACTGTATAAATATATACAGTTAGGGGCATATTTATTATCACCGGTGATGTCCCCATAGCAACTATTCAGGATTCCATTTGGTAGGATTTGAATTAGGCCTAATCCTTGTGCCTGGCTGAACCGAATCAGAATCCTTCAAATCATGTAACTTTTCGGCATTAAACAAGAAAGTTAAAAAATTCTCCTTTTCTCTCTCACGTCTCTTATTTGCCTATGCAAAAATTTGGTTGAATCTATCACAAAGGAATCGGTGGTTCGTCCAAATCCAATATTGTGTTTGGTTGCCATTAGGGATGCACTAAATCCACTATTAAATGTCAACAGCCACCTACAAATTAGGAGACAAAAGCAAATATCTGATTGGCTGCTATGGGCAACATTACCAGTGATGTTTGTCTCCAATGTTAAAATATACACCCCTTTAGACTTCACCTGACTATACATTTTGTTCCCTGCTTTATTCTGAGTCAATTGCATTTGAAAGTTTAAAGCACATTGTTTTAAAATGTTGTAAATTCTGGGAAACCGTTAAATCTGGGAATGAAAGCTTTCTGAATGTGTCCTGAGGTGTTTACTTCTAATCATGACAGCTCTGTGTTGATTTATATGACTATAGTTCTCTCATATTATAAGCACAAACAACCTTAAAGGGATCCTGTCATGGGGAAAAAAATTTTTTTTCTTCAAAATACATCAGTTAATAGTGCTGTCCCAGCAGAATTCTGCATTGAAATCCATTTCTCAAAAGGGCAAACAGATTTTTTTTTTTATATTTCATTTTGAAATCTGACATGGGGCTAGACATTTTGTCAATTTTCCAGCTGCCCCAAGTCATGTGACTTGTGCTCTGATGAACTTCAATCACTCTTTACTGCTGTACTGCAAGTTGGAGTGATATCACCCCCTCCCCTTTCCCCCCCAATAGCCTAACAACAGAACAATGGGAAGGTAACCAGATAACAGCTCCGTATCACAAGATAACAACTGCCTGGTAGATCTAAGAACAGCACTCAGTAGTAAAAACCCATGTCCCACTGCATACTATTCAGTTACATTGAGAAGGAAAAACAACAGCCTGCCAGAAAGCAGTTCCCTCCTAAAGTGCTGGCACAAGTCACATGACCAGGGGCAGCTGGAAAATTGACAACATGTCTAGCCCCATGTCAGATTTCAAAATTGAATATAAAAAAAAAAATCTGTTTGCTCTTTTGAGAAATGGATTTCAATGCAGAAGTCTACTGGAGCAGCACTATTAACTGATGCGTTTTGGAAAAAAAACATGTTTTCCCATGACAGAATCCCTTTAAAGAAAATCTCGCCCTCTTTAGCAATATATTTCTCACTGTAAATACACAGATCATATGTAGCAGCTCATTCATTAATCATGTATGTCAATGTGTGCATTCATGGTTTTGCTTTTTCCCAGATTACTTCAAGTTGCTCCTTACCAGATATACTTTCAGTTATGCCTAAATATAAACTGTATATTTGTGATACTAGTAATGGCTTACCAGTAAATCACTGAAAGAGCTGGAATTCACAAATGATGCAAACACAAGGCATAAGTTCAAAAATATAATTATCAAGTATTTGCTGTGGTTTGTTAATTTTACAATTTCTATTTAAATCACTGCACAGTTTGGCTCCTATAGCCAAGTGAGGTCCTGGTGTAAATATGATTTACTATAATTATTATAAACCCTATAAAAAGAAGTCACTAAATGTATTTTGAAAACGCTGGGGTTGCTTTCATGAAAAAACCTATGTTCAGTGACACTTGAAAGACTTCACACGCTTGTAGATTTTTCAGATTTCTCTGCCTAAACTACAACTCGGTCAATCCTTTGAGCATTAATAGCTGTGAGTTCAGCATTAGTTCTTAATGGCTTTGCTCAACATGATAGTAATGATTTTGCCCATTCTTCCAAGACGAGGCCATGCTTTTTCTAGTTGGCTGTAGTCAGTAAATTTTCCATGAAATCAGGTTTGACAATTGGCTCAGCCATAGAAGGGCATACACTTTTCCTTAGTGTCTTTGCAGGCTGAAGCTTCTGGGTTTTTTTCTCCTAATCCTCTTGATATTCTTTAACTGTTCCCAGTGCTGCAGTTTCCATCAGTCATATACCTGTAGCAGTGCTTTAGTTGATGGTTTTCTTTCTCCCATGACAAATAAAAGTTCTCAACTGATGATTTAAAACACTGCCTGATCAAGACAAAAGGGATCATTTACTTTTACCTGGGCAAAGGTGCAATAGTGCTCTTACAGAAAACTTCTGCCCATGATAATGGCTTGGCACAAGGTGTGCAACACATGGGGGTACAAGCCAGCCTTGTACTTGTAAGTACAGGGCTTGTTGCTGCCCCCACAAACAACCATTTGCATGAATGACACACAAGTAAGGGGACAACTTAGTCCTCAATTTTCATTTTTGAGAAAAAACATGAAACAGAGCAAAGCCTTACTATCCCGTTTTTGGTGCGTTTGGAATTGGAATTTTAGGCAGTACAATATGAAAACTAACAAAAGTGAAGAATATTGCAAGGCACTTTAATTAGGCTCAAAGGGCCTCAAAATGATAAGTGGAAACCATAAGGAAAGCAAGGATGGACTGAAATCCTGTTTTTATCTGTGGAACATTTCTTTTACTGACCCTAAAGAAGGACTATTTTCTAAAATGTTTGGCTCTTTCCATTCTTCTCTCTTGCAGAGTTTTATCTTTCAGTCTCCCAGACAGGACAGGTAGACAAAGGTACTGCTGATCACATGTACTTTGTGTACTGCTGAGAAGGTGAAAGCAAAATGATGTCATTGACATTATACCTTTATAGGCCAACTTTTTCTTAACATAAAATTTTGTGCCAGCCACACAATTTTATTAGTGCCAATCTTATTCTTATTTTAGTTTTAGTTTATTTTTTATCCCATGCTTTACTAGATTTTGTAGCATTCCCTGCTTTTTCTGTTCATTAATGTGATACTTGTTTATTTGTTTTGCTGCTAAATATGAATTCCTGTATTAAGTAGATGTAAGTGTGGTTTCTACTGATTGATATACAATTTCACAAACACTGGTTTTCACTTGGGTTATTTTTAGTTTGTACATAACAGTCAGGACTAGTAGAGTGTTACACACATGAAAATTTAGAGTTCAGTATTGACCCAAGATATCACTTACAACTGTCTATTTTATTGTTAAAAGTACTTATAAACATCCACACATTTTGCAGCTCTGTATAGTAGAACTAACTTTTTCCACGAGCCTTCCATGAGCTCTATTATAACCACAAAAACAATATTTGTATTCGTGATTTTAATGCTTGTGAAAAATGTGTTAAATGGCAAGAGAATGGCAACGACTGTATAACAGACTTTACATTTGAATTTAAACACCACAATACCTTCTCTTAATATACCACCGTCCTTCGTTTATGGGAGAAGTCTGATGGAAGCGTACTGTTATTTCCTTAACATTTTGAATGGACTTTTGGCTCTAATTAGAACTCCATTGCTGCAGATCAGTGTGGACCTTACTTTTCTTAAGTGTCATCCCCTTAAAACAAATTGCAGTATGTAACTGTATAAAATTGATACACTCTAAAAAGTTAAAAAGCCAGTAATGTACAAACACAACTGCAGCAAAAACATTCCTTCTGCTAATACTCTGTAGAGAGTAGTGTTGCCACCATTCAAAAAAAATTCTACTGGCTGTGGTGGGGGCGGGAAGAAAGGGGCGGGCCGTAATGTCAAGGGGGCGCAGCCACGACACGCGATTGGCCAGGTGCCGAAAAAAAGGGTAAGAATCAAAGAATGGATCATGATGCCCATGTGTGCAAATCCTATATGCACAAACATTGTATTATGGGAGGTCTCTTAAGTGTGTCCAAAGTCTACAGAATATGTAATATAATTATTTTCAAGATTTTTTTTTTTGCAGACCCAATTAATTTGCACTGTATTTGTAGTTTTTGTGAGTGAGATTTTTTAGAGTGGAAAGGAGCACAATGCTGACCTTTTTGTGTCTTTTGCATCTCAAAAGAAAAACTTAATGAAACCCATAGGATATATACAGGAAGGGCTGTCTCCCATAGACTCCATTTTATCCAAAGAATTCATATTTTCAAAAATTATTTTCTTTTGCTCTGTAATAATAAAACTGTACCTTATAGCTGATCCAAATTAAGATATGAAGAATCCTTGTTGTAAGTAAAAGCAGCCTATTAGGTTTATTTGATGTTTACATAATTTTCTAGAAGACTGGTATGAAGATCCAAATTACAGAAAGATCCATTATCCAGAAAACCCCAGGTCCCAAGCATTCTGGACAGTAATTTTACTGGTCGATTTTCCACCTGTATTCAGTGGCACAGGAGCTGCCAGGGGCCCTGAGGGGGTGCAGGCCCTGGCCCGCTTGCACCCCGGTAGTTCCGCCACTGATTCTGGATAACCGGTCCCATACCTGTATTTAGAAGCCAAAACCGACAGTCCTCTATTTGGAATTTGTATTAAATAATCATTGTAGTGGTTACTAAAGTTAAGCTTAGCCAAATTTTACACAAGGCACAAAAAAAGAGATGCACATCTTCTAGTCGACTTAAATGCTTAAGTGCACAGAGAGTGCAGGTCATAGTCGGACTGGTCAGTGCAGGTCCCCTACACCCCCCCCCCCACAGGGGCCAACTCCAAACTCCCCCGTGTGTGTAAATTAAATTTACCTTCAGGAGGGAGATCAGTGGTCTGGGGGAGCGCCAGCATGGGTTCGGGTCTGGGTTTTTTTCCCCCAGTGTCTCGCAGGCCCTTGGGCAGGTCAGTGATTGGCTATCATTCACAGTCATATGAAGATCATAGAATTAAGATAAACAACACTCCACTGCTTTAATTGTATTGTCTAGTACTGCTTATGCTCAGGCACCAATTATTCATATTTTTATTAGCAGGATTTAAAGTGTATATCATTAGGACCTAACCAAGTATGACCTTATGAAAGCTATCATTATAGGGACTGTAAACAATCTGAAGAAATGATTATATATTGAAGGGAATACATCTTCATATACATAACCTGAGATCTTGTGAACATTTATAATCGGAATCAAATTTGTGTGTGTGGGCTTCATCCATATGACTCCTCTAGTCCAGCTAGAAGCCCAATGATTTGTATATAAGTGCCAAAATATTCTGCAATGCTGATTAGCCACAGTTCCATTTCCAAATCTTCTGTGTAACGGTCGGCACCCTAAACTCAGAACCAGTGTCAAGCACCCCCTGGTCTCGGCTCGTGCTTCTGCCTATAACAGCCGCCTTTCACCTCGGGAGGAGCCCTTGGCTAATCGGATGCCGCCAGGTCTTAAAACGAGCGCGCACTATGGAGGCTGGCAGCAGGGGGGAAGGAGCGGCGCGGCGGGCGTCCCCGCCGATGGCGCGGCGGGCGTCCCCGCCGCACCACTAGACCACCAGGGTGAGTGACTCTCACATTCTGCTTGCTTGTAGACTTGATGAAGCCCCAGTAGTCATTTATGATCACTGTTCCATTGGTTGTATGCAAGAGTACAGGTATGGGATCCGTTATCCAGAAAGCTCTGAATTACAGAAAGGCAATCTCCAAATCATTCAGATTTTTAAAAAGGATTTAATTTTTCTCTCTAATAATAAAATAGTACCTTGTACGTGCTCCAATCTTAGATATAATTAATCCTTATCGGAATCAAAATAAGACTATTGGGTTTATTTTGTATTTATGTGATTTTATAGTAGACTTAAGGCATGAAGATCCATATTACAGAAAAGCCCCAGGTCCCGAGGGTTCTGGATAACAGATCCCATACCTGTATAATGCATCCAACAAGATTTACAACACGCATCCAACAAGGGCTGGATGCAGAGTGCTAAAGACATGGTGGCTTGTGCAAGTTGTTTGCACCATGCTTCGCCCTTTAGGGGTGCAGGTAGATTTGTTTTACTAGGAACGCCTCATATAGTCATGCAAATATGTAGCTTCTGGATAAGGATTGCCCCTATTTTTATAACATAACTTCTAATCATTTTGTAATTTGCTGTTATCATAGAAGCAAATCTGTCGTAACTAGCATTTTGTCATGCTTTGATTATTTATGCCATTTTACTGTAGAAAAAAAAAAATGTGTGTGTGTATATATTAGGGTTGCACCGAATCCAGGAT
>CM044431.1:189155910-189195536 GCA_024363595.1 Xenopus borealis | reverse complement strand
CAAAGGAACATAAAGGAGTGATTTGCATGTCTCCGCCCATGATGCATTATTAAAACTCTCATTTGATATCTAGGCAGTGCTATGTGTATGGCATGAGACAAGTAAATACCTTCTGATTTCAGAAGGATTTACTTTGCATGTACTTGCTATCCAATCCCTTCTTACAGCTATCTAATGTATCAGTCAGTCTGACAGATTCCAGGAGAGAGGTCCACAACTTCACAACTATCACTGTAAAGAACCCCTTAGACAGAACCTTTTTTCTTCTAACCAGAGTGGGTGCCCTTGTGTCAGCTGGAAGAACCTACTGGTAAATAAAGCAGACATAATGTTATGATCCCTTATATATTTATACATAGTTAGCAACTCTTAAGTGCCTCTTCTCCAGCATAAACAACCCCACCATGCCCTGTCTTTCTTCATAACTTAGACTTGCCATGCCTTTTACCAGCTTATTTGCCCTCTTCAGTTTAATAATGTCCCTTTTGAGTGCTGGCAACCAAAACTGCATGACATAGTCTAGATTGGCCTTACCAGTGTTCTGTACAGTGAAAGAATAACCCCTTCCTCCCCCTTTAAATACAGCTCAAAGCCTTGTTTGACCTTGCAGCTGCTGACTGGAGTTGCTTGCTACATCCAAATTTATGATCTACAAGGACTCCATCATTGATTTGCAGTCCCATTAATGATATAATTGGCTTGCATATTTTTATTTCCCAGGTGCCTGAACTTACATTTTTTGAAGCTGAAGTTATTGTAGTACTAAAGAATTATGAAAAAAAAATCATGATCTGGCATGATTAATGTAAATGTATTTTGCTGGAGTAGTTAATATATGCCCTTACCTTCTGTATACAAAAAGTGCCATATACAGGCCATATGAGCTACCAATTCAGCTCCTCCATTCTGAGTCGGGAGTTTGTTGCAACTCATTTTTACTATTGAGCAAGTTAGGAAATTCTGTTGGGTGAGGACAGCATAGTTCCATTAATGTGTTTTTCTCCTCATAATCCTGCATTATGATGCTATTGTTGGCCCTTGCTCAACCAAATGTGACCTAACCCATGGATGACCAAGTCGTGCAAAGAGCTTTTCATTTGCTGATGTTTAATGATAACGTTCAGCTTTAATATCAGATAGTGTTTGTGTATTGCCAACATATAGATTTTACAGAGTTACAAATGCAGTTAATATGTAAAATTTGTATTCAGAAATATAATGATATTCCTGTATTAAAGGAACAGTTCAACATAAAATAAAAACTGGGTAAGTAAATAGACTGTGTAAAATAAAAAATGTTTCTAATGTAGTTAGTTAATCAAAAAATATAATGTATAAAGGCTGGAGTGACTGGATGTCTAACATAATAGCCAGAACACTACTTCCTGCTTTTCAGCTCTCTAATTCTGAGTTAGTCAGTGACTGTAAGGGGGGCCACATGGGACATAACTGTTCAGTGAGTTTGCAGTTGATCCTTCACATTCAGTTCAGATTCAAAAGCAACAGTTATGACCCATGCCCCCCCCCCCTCAAGTCACTGATTGGTTACTGCCTGGTAACCAATCAGTGGAAACCTAGAGACCTGCAGGAAGTAGTGTTCTGGCTATTATCTTAGACATCCAGTCACTCCAGCCTTTATACATTACCATTTTTCAGAGAATATGAATGATGACACAAAAACTTTTCTTTCACTAATGGTTAGTGTTTGTCAAACAACTGTGTTTACTCTTTTTAAATCATAATCACTACACAAACTACCCAAATGACCCTGATCAAAAGTTTACATACCCGGGTGATTTGGCCCGATAACATGCACACAACTTGACACAAAAGGGTTATTAAAGGTAACCATCTTCACCTCTGATCTGTTTGCTTGCAATTAGTTGTGTTTATAAAAGGTCAATGACTTTCTGGACTCCTGACAGACCCTTGCATTTTTCATCAAGTGCTGCACTGGTGTTTTTTGGATTCTAAGTCATGGGGAAAGCAAAAGAATTGCTAAAGGATCTGCGGGAAAAGGTAGTTGAACTCTATAAAACAGGAAAGGGATATAAGAAAATATCAAAGGAATTGAGAAAATATCAAAGGAATTGAGAAAGCCAATCCGCAGTGTTAAAACTCTAAGTGCTAAATTAGGGGTTCAGTTGAAACCAAATAAAACTAAAATTTCAGCCACAACTGCCAGAAAAATT
Source organism: Xenopus borealis (assembly GCA_024363595.1). Taxonomy (NCBI): domain Eukaryota; kingdom Metazoa; phylum Chordata; class Amphibia; order Anura; family Pipidae; genus Xenopus; species Xenopus borealis. The sequence continues at coordinate 189,193,344 of CM044431.1, read as the reverse complement.
GTTAGGGAAGCAAGGAAAAACACACTAATAGCTTCAGGTAAAATACAGGACTCTGGAAAAAAATGTGATGTGGCTGTTTCAAGATGCACAATAAGAAGGCACTTGAAGGAAGATAGGCTGCATGGTCGAGCTGCCAGAAGAAAGCCATTACTACGCAAATGCCACAAAGTATCCCACTTACAATATGCCAAACAGCACAGAGACAAGCCTCAAACCTTCTGGCACAAAGTCATTTGGAGTGATCTGACTAAAATTTTACTTTTTGGCCACAACCATAAACACTACATTTGGAGAGGCGTCAGCAAGGCCTATGATGAAAGGTACACCATTCCTACTGTGAAACATGGCGGTGGATCACTGATGTTTTGGGGATGTGTGAGCTACAATGGCACAGGAAATTTGGTCAGAGTTGATGGCAAAATGAATACAGTAAGTTATCAAAAAATACTGGAGGAAAATTTGCACTCATCAGTCCAGAAGCTGCGCATGGAACGTACTTGGAGATTCCAACATGACAATGATCCAAAACACAAGGCCAAGTCGACCTGTCATTGGCTACAGCAAAATAAAGTGAAGGTTCTGGAGTGGCTATCTCAGTCTCCTGACCTCAATATCATTGAGCCACTCTGGGGAGACCTCAAACGTGCAGTTCATGCAAGACAGCCCAAGAATTTACAGGAACTGGAGGCTTTTTGCCAGGAAGAATGGGCAGCTTAACTGTTTGAGAAGATAAAGAGCCTCATCCACAACTACCACAAAAGACTTCAAGCTGTCATTGATGTACATGGTATAAAAAACTGGGGTATGTAAACTTTTAGAATTTTTGATTTGGGTAGTTTGTGTAGTGATTATGATTTAAAAAGAGTAAACACAGTTGTTTTACAATAAATGGCTTCAGCCAACCACTAACCATGAGTAAAAGAAAAGTTTTTGTGTTATTCATAAAAGAAATCATAAAAACTTATGAGCACAACTGTATATATACACTGAACAATTCCTTTAAAGTTAGCTTAAAGGGCAATTCAAGTCTAAAATAGAATAATGTTAGACATGCTGTATTTTGTATACTAAATATAAACAAATTTGTATTCTAACTTTGTTAAACATCTTTGCAATATCAAGACTCCGCACATGCTTAGTGTGGTCTCGGCTTCAGTTGGGAGGGGTAGCTTAGGGATCGTCCTAAATGATCAAAAGAGCACAAGTCAAATATTATCATAGCCATAGCCATATGTAATAGCCATAGAAGCCAATACAGCAAGATTAATAATCAGAATATACAGACTGCACTGGGTCTGTGGATACAAATATCTACACGGTCACTGGATGTTTTACTGGGAAACAGACAAAGCTGCTCCATTTCTGGTAAGGTGGGGGTGGGCTCCCCCCTGCTGTTTGAAAGTATGACTGTTTCTCTGCAGAGCAATTAGGGACCGTCTGATAATTCCTATCCCCAGCAGTAAATGAAGGGAGAATTTCACTGCATAGAGTCAGGTTTCTTATAAAAATGTTAGACATTTTTTAATTGAAGTATATTGGAGATAGATTTATTTTCATTAAAGAAAGTAAAAGTGGGATATTTTTTTTTTTTGCCTTTACATTCCCTTTAAGCCTGAAAAAGTGCAGCCTAATACAAGTAGAGATTATCAACCTGTCAACTTTACGGCATAGTCCCCTTACTGGGTAAATGGCTTTATTTTTCATAAACTTCTGTTATTCAGCTTATATATCAACTAAAGCAACTGTAGGAAATGTCACTGAAGTGGCTTCTAAAAATCTGCATATACAAGCTAAAAAATTTTAATATCAAAGTTTTTTTTAAAGTTTTGCTTGTAGTTTTTGCTTTTATTTCCCCCCCCCCTTTTTTTTTTTCTTTTGTGGGCCTGGCATATAAAATTTCCATCTGCTTGCATTACGATCCATGTGAAACGAGTGTACAAGTCTGCAATCAGTTTGGCCGCATTTTAAAATGCATTCAGACTTCATTTTGTTTTCTTTCTCGGATTCCTTTTGTTTTGATTTCATTTAGGGATATTTTGTGCTCTGTACAAACCAGATGCCATCAACTCCTGTTATGTAATGCTAAAATAAAAATAGTAGATGTCATTTTTATGCCTGTTCAACTAAACTTCAGGGTATTGTTAACCAAACCTTTTAGTTCATGGGGCATGAACACAATGATCACATAAAATAAAAATGGCTGCATATGGAGATGGGCGTGTTCATCATGTCGGTTCTTACAATGTTAACAAATGCCTGTTTCCAACAAGCCTTGCCTTCAATAATGCAGATAATGGAGTTGTTGCTCAGAAAAAGAAAGTTTTAGCCCTGTCTGAAAAGATCAACATGTACTATTAAACACTGTTCATCCACTGAAAAGATTTTATATAGTTTACATAATAGTAAGTAAAAATGAACTGTAGAAGCATTTAACAGTGGTGTTAGTAGTAGAATGTAACCATGTTCTATAACCCTATTTCTGTGTAAAATGTAAAGAAAAGGAGAAAGGGATGATTTGCAAATAGTTTAAACCCTTTATTTAATTGCACATTATACAAAGACACCCTATCAAACATTGAAACTCAGAAATGTTGTTGTTGTCTCAAAATTATATGCTTGCTTAAATTTGATGCCAGCAACACGTTTAATAAAAGCTGGGGCATGTTTCCCACTGCGTTGCATCAACTCTTATTTTAACAACAAATGTTTAGGAACTAAGGAGACCAATTGCTTGAGCTCTGAAAAGAAAATGTCCCATTCTTACCTGGTGTAGAATTTCAGCTGTGAAACAGAACAAGGTCTCCTTCTTAGTATTTTTCTTTTCATAATGCGCCAAATGTGTGCAAAAATTGACGTCTGGACGGCAGGCATCTGGACTCTTTTACTGCATTGTATATTGTTCAGCATTAGTGGCGCCTTCCCAAATATGCACCCCCATACCATGACAGATGTTGGCTTTTGAACTGTGAGCTGATAACAAACCGGATGGTCCTTCTCCTATTTAGCCCGGAAGATGCAGTACCATGTTTCAAAAAAGAATTTCAAATTTGTAATCACCAGACCACAGGACAGTTTTCCTGTTCACCTCAGGTCATTTTAAAGGAGCTTGGGCCCAGAGAAGGCAGTATTGTTTCTGGATCATGTTTATTTATGGTTTATTCTTTACATGGTAGGGTTTGAACTTGCATTTGTGGTTGTATTCCTGAGTCCATGCAGTGATTTCCACTACAGAATACTGTGTATTTTTAATTTTGAAATCTGAGATGGGGCTAGACATGCTGTCCGTTTCCCAGGTGCTCTGTTGTGATTTGTGCTCTAATAAAGTTCAGTCATACTTTACTGCTGCTCTGCAAGTTTGAGTGATATCAACCCCCAGCAGCCTAACAGAATAATGGGAAGGTAACCAGATAACACCTCCCTGATGAAACAAAAACAGAATTTAATAGTAAAAATCCAAGTCCCACTGTGACTCCTTCAGTTGCATTGCTTAGGAGAAACAATAGCCTCTCTTAAAGCAGTTACATAGTGCAGCACTAGCTATTTCTGAAAGCATATGACATCGTAAAATGACCTGAAATGGCTTCCTACCCAATGATATTACAACTAAAAAGAAAAAATTTTCAGACTTTTATTGCCCCTGTCCCAAATGAAACATATTGCTGGCATCAGTATTTTTCACTTTCAGCGTTTGATATGTTGTCTTTATCCTATTTGCATTTAAATATAGAATTTAAATAATTTGTAAATCATTCTCTTCTTTTTTCTTTACATTTACACAGCGTCCCAAAATATTTTTGAAAACAGGGTTGTAGGTGTGACCCCATAATGTTAGGTGTTTCTCATTAGAACTATACAAAGAAAGTAAAATTCATTGTTATATGTAAGAAAACATATATACCAGTAATATGGATTAAAGATACAGAAATTATCCATGTTCTTTGTGTTTGCCTTCAGTCCAAGAACTCTAGGACCCTTAGTTAACTAAGTTAATTAGGATAACTTCAGTAGCAATATTCTGCACCATGGTCAGTTTATCAACACATGATTAAGATATTTGTAGAATTTGTTTTGGGTCACCAAATGTGGTTTCTGTTATAGGCCTATATTTCTGGCAGACCGTTGGCAGGTAAACTGGTTAATTTAAGAATAATCTTTAACCAACTGACAAGTTAATAGTTTATTTTATGTTTTTATTATTTAATTAGTGGTCATCTGTTGTAGTAGAATACATTTTGCTGCAAATTCTGTTGTACTTATCCTATGACACAAAGGAATACTAAAGTACCTGACAAGTAATCCACAATGTATCATACTGTATCTGTTATTGGTAAGCTATTAATACATGAATTAACTGTTCCTGTCACAACTGAAAGGCCTTTGGAGTTTAACATAGTTTAAGCATGGACTTTGTTATAAGCAGTTTGACCAGGGCAAAAATATTTTACTGAAAAAATGAATTGGCCAGTACATGTATATGCTTTGCAGCAAAACTACTTCGATATGTAGATGATGAACTGATACAGAATTCCCTGTGAATGTTTGTGCAATGGATTGGAAGGATATAGCTCATGGATCTCCACTTCATGAACTTCCAGCTGTTGCTTAACTACAGATTTCAGCATCTCTTAGTGGCAAATCTATCAAAATTCGAGAAGCAAAATGCATTTTTTATCCCAAACATAGCTCCTGAGTTCTATATAGAGAAAATGCTTGAGAAAATATACAATTGGCTATTTACTAATGGTAAAAAAACAAAAAACTGTAAAATGCAGGACAAATTTATACCTCCTGACAAAACGATTGATTTCAATGGATAGCAAGAGGTTTCAGTTTGTAGTTTTATTTGTTAAAGTGATAGTGACGCCTCTGGTTTTGTGCTTAGATCTCTACTTTTATGGCAATAATAACTATTAATCTCAAAATTACTGATGTAAACCCACAAATGAATACAATAAATTGTTTTAAAAAAAAAAAACTCTTGACTTCCTCATATGGAGAAGGATACTACTTCCTGTAGGGGGCGTGTACTGCTGCACTCAGTCTCTCTTATCTCACACCACTCCTGCAAAAAATAAAAGACTCCTCTCCTGCTCAGGTTTGGGTTTTTTTTTCAGATGGTGCTTTCTCATTCCTTCTTTCTAGGTTGTATATGCAAGTCCCTTTCCTGCCTGCTTGACTTTTCCTGCACTAAGCATCCAGCTCTGCAAGCAGTCCTGGCACAGATCATTTTGTTTATGCTGGGAAGAAAGGCAGACAAGCACCACATAAAAAAAAAAATGAGCAGCACATATTAGTGCAGAAGAGTTTTTTAGTGCAGTTGAGGAGCAGAGAATTGTTATTGTATGGTTACATACCTGAACATAAATGAAAGCAGTAGAACTGTGATAAGAAAGCATTTAACTAGCGGGCTTGCAGCTCTCATTGATAAGCCCCAAGGGACCATAAGAATGTGTGTTGAAGTCCGACACTCAAAACAGGTCACATTGAGGAAAATGGTCTAAAGGACATGTGGGCATATTTTGATGAAGAATTAAATTCTGCTAAAACCTGAGTGTCACTATCCCTTTAAGAGAGCAACAACATCAGAAAAAGCATGATAAATGCTAAAAAAAATCTGCACAATTTAGCTTTAAAGGAGAAGGAAACCCTTTTGGCACAAAACTCCTCCCCCCGTAGCCCCCAAAAGGGTTTCCTTCACCTTTTAAGCTCAAACATCTCGACCTTTGATAGTAAATCAGCCCCTAACTTTTCAGCCATAGTAGCTTTTGGGATCAGTAATATGCACTGTAGAACTCTAGCATGTTAGCATTGTGCATTTAGCTCATAGTTGTGTCCACCTAAGGGTTCAACTGCTCTAATGTGAATGGTCCAATTAACATTTGGTTTAACAGTGCCGAGAAAAACTAGCAATCCTGATTTCCTGCCTTTATTGTTCTATTTCAGAGGCAAATAGTGTGATTGCATATTCTTTTGATTTATAGCTATAGTCCTCCAAGTTTCAATAATAATTCTCCAATGGCTACGTTAAATAATAACAGAAAACCTTGTCATTGTAGAGAAAGTAGAACTATAAATGACAGAACACTCTGGCATGCCATAAAAAAAAAAAAATCATGCCCTATTGCAATTTAAAAGGATTTTTCATAATCATGTAGCCATTAAAGCTGACATTTCATGTGACTTTGTTTTTCGGACACATCTAACCCCTAATTCATCCATTCCATGCAATGCGTGCGACTCCATGCAGCTACTGTGACCTTTAGAAAATCCACCATGTTCCATGTTACCCCGCAGGTAGTTTAATCTAGAATTAATCCTGTTTTTCTCTCTCTCTCTCTCTGTTTCATAGGCTGGCCTAGCAGGAGCTCCAGCACGGGCTGTATCTGCAGTAAAGAATATGAATCTTCCGGAGATCCCAAGAAACATTAACATTGGTGACATCAGTATAAAAGTGCCAAACCTGCCATCCTTTAAATAAGATACTTGAATTTGATAAACCGGTTACGAAATAAATGTGGATAGCGTTTTTCTATTCCATTTAAACTGAAGGAACTGTATAGACTGTTTGTGATAAATCTGAAGTGTTGGATTCAGCTAGATGTTGTTGTTAATACTGCTAAAGCTAGCTCAACCTGACTCCAGAATTACATTCCTACGTCCCTGTAAGGCATGTCATTATGTCTTGGCTGCTCCCATTTCCAGAGAAAGTATTTCAAATGTCATTTTTGTTCTGTTTACATAGTTAAGTAATTCCATTACATAATTAGAACACAATTCCTAATGTTTCCTACATGATTGTCTACTATTTACACAACATAAAGGACACAAAAATCCAGTTTTTAAGATATCATTCGAGATTAAACATGAACACATTTGTTTTTAATATCTTTATCTAGGAACGTCATGATATAGTTGTTTTAACACTGTAAAAACACGTTGAGTTGGAATGTTGTGTAGTATTCTGTAAAATAAATATTTTATGAATGTCATGATTGTTTTTATTCCTACAAGTATTTGCAATGGTTAAAAAGCCGTGTAACAGGAAAGTCGAATCACATATGGAATTATTTTGCTATAACAATTTAAAGTCAATATGTTTTTGTTGCAGGGATGCTGGAATGCACAGGAGAAATAACTAAGCAATGGTGTGTTTTTTCCATAAAAGTTCAGAGCTTCGCTTCTTAGTTCCTGGACTCCCCTAATACAGTTTAGCTGTACTGTACATTGGGCACTGCACAGCTTTTGTGGTGTTGGAAAAAGGGAAATGAAATGCATTTTCAGTAAAGATGTTTCTCCACATCTCTGGTCCTACTGGACTTTTATGTGGGTAAGTACTGCCAAAGGGCAACCTATTAGTTGGGATAGAAGTGATTTGTTGATAAAGAAACTAGCGCTAATTAAAATAATCCACACTGCTAGCATTTTTTTTAACCCAATATAATGAGGTGTCCTATTGGTCTATATAAATACACCAGTAAACCCTCAAAGTAATGCTGCTCTGAGACCTCTGTCAAATGAAACACCACATTTCTTACTTTCTATACTTGTGTATACGTGGGCCTCTGTATCACACTTCCTGTTTCCAGCTTAAAGGGGTTGTTCGCCTTTGAGTTAACTTTTAGTATAATGTAGAGAGCGATATTTTGAGACAATTTGCAATTGGTTTTCATTTTTTATTGTTTGTGGTTTTTGAGTTATTTAGCTTTTTATTCAGCAGCTCTCTAGTTTGCAGTGTCAGCAATTTGGTTTCTAGGGTACAAATTACCATAGCAACCCTGCACTGATTTTAATAAGAGACTGGACTATGAGTAGGAGATGGACTGAATAGAATGATAAGTAATAAAAAGTGGCAATAACAAAACATTTGTAGCCTTACAGAGCATTTTGTTTTTAGATGGTGTCAGTGACCCCCATTTGCAAGCTGCAAAGAAACAGAAGAAAATTGAAAATCATTAAAAAACTATGAAAAATAAATAATGAAGACCAATTGAAAAGTTTCTTAGAATTGGTCCTTCTACAATATACTAAACGTTAACTTGAAGGTGAACCACCCCTTTAAACCTCCAGGGCTTGGGCTTGAGCATGCTCAGTTTGCTTCTCTCTCCCCGCTGTAATCTGAGCCCAGGGCTATGAGTAAGTAGTGAGAGACTCCGACTGGAAGTGATGTCACACCAAGCGAATACTGCAGCTGCTATCCTAAACAAATAAATAGAGCTTCTGGAGCTGTTAACTCAGGTATGGTCAAGCCTTCTAAAGAATAAATAAAGCATTCTAGCTTGTAATGTTGTGGCTGATTTATTGGCAGTAAACTGCCTCATCAGCTTCTTTAGGGACACGTATAAATGTACCAAAAAGAACCTCCACTTACCCATGTGTTTTGTCCATCTACACAAAATAGAGGGTTCCAATGGCAAAGAGTTTCATCAACTGCTATTCTAATTATATTGTATATTTGCTCATAGAATATGTGGGAGGCCCCATTAGGTCTGTGGGCACCAGGACTGGTAAATACAAACGTAACATCAGAGCAGCCAAGAGTAATGCCCATGCCCTTTGGCACTTTAAAGTTACACATGCATCTGAACCCAAAGTATTGAGCTTTATAGGAATAGAGCACATTCATTTTAAGGAAGGGATGTATAAAGGTTGGAGTAAACGGATGTCTAGTGGCACTTAGCACTAGATAACAAAAACATTTAACCAATGGAGGCAGAATGAGACTGAATAGTTCCTGTAGGCAAAATGTCTCATTGTGCCCCATGGAATGTGTGAAATTTAGACAAATCGCTATATTTTTTTTGTACCCACAATGCAGCAATATTTCCCAGAATGCCCGTATTATTGCAGGTGCCTGCTATTTAGTGTGTGCCACAACTTGTGAACCATTCACCTACGTGGATACAAACTAGTAGCAAGGTGTTAAGGTGTGTATAGGTTTTAAGCACCTTTGCTTTTAAAGGTGCCCATTTTAAAATCCATTTTATGTATTTGTACTTTTGATTGTAAATGAGACTGTCATGGGTAGGTTTTATTAAAAAAAACACTTAAGTTAATGAACATACATGGTACAGAAGGCCCATTTGAGATTTACTTACAAAAGGGAATAAAACAAATATGTACATAAAGTACATATGGGATCCCTTGTCCAGAAAGCTCTGAATTTCAGGAAGTTCATCTCTTATAGAATCAATTTACCTTGTACTTGATGGTAACTGAGCTTCATGAATCCATATTGGTGGCAGAACATTTATTTAATGTTTTTCGAATAGATAAGATATGGTTATAAAAATTAAGGAAGGATCCCTTATCCAGAAAACCTCAGGTCCCATGCATTTTGCATAATAATTATAAAGGTATGGGACCTGTTATCCAGAATGCTTGGGTCCTGTGGTTTTTCTGATAACAGATCTTTCAGTAATTTGGATCTTCATGCCTTAAGTCTACTTGAAAATCATGTAAATATGAAATAAACCCAATAGGCTGGTTTTGCTTCCAGTAATGATTGATTGTATCTTTGTTTGGATCACATACAGGCTACAGTTTCAGTACTACAGAAGAAAAGGAAAAAAAATTAAAAATAATTAGATTATTTGGGTAAAATTGAGTCTATGGGACACAGTCTTTCCTTAATTCAGAGCTTTCTTGATAACGGTTGTATACCTGTATTTATATCCCATTCTGTTGAATAAAGTGTTTCCTTATGTTACAGTTTTATTTTGCTTCCTTTAACTTCACAATGTGTTCCTTAGTTCTAGCTGTATTCACAGATCTTATCCTTTACTCTTGTCCTCTCTGATATATTTATTTCGCTGCAATTAAATATACAAGGCCTGAAATATGCTGCAAAGTATATAATGTCTTTTTGAGCCACCTAGACGTCTCTCTCGACTTTCACCAGTATCTGTGAGTGATTAATTTTGGTTATTTGGTTTACGCTTGGGCTACTCCGCTTTTAGCAGGTACTCAGATTTACAGTATATATATTAATTCAAGTCCATAAGTATTTTCAGCAAGCCTCAATACAGGAAAACAAACTGTAGTAAATGCTTCCAAGTCTGTGGGCCTGTTGTGAAGAAAGACATTTAGTTTTATATATGTTCAGGTTTCATGAAGCCTTTTGATTTGTTAAGGACTTGGATTAGGATTTAAAAGATCATTTATTTTAATTCAATCAAAAATCAGTATTTTTCATTGCCAGGGTTTGCAAGGATTTGTTATCACTGAGCCAAAAATGAACAGCTGGTCTGAGATGTCAATTACCACTAGGGATGCATCGAATCCAGGATTCGGTTCTGTATTCGGCCAGGATTCGGACATTTTCAGCAGGATTTGGATTCAGCGGAATCCTTGTGCCTGGCCGAACCGAATCCTTAAAGAGGACCTGTCACCTTGAGACATGAGTAAAATATTTATTTTCCATCCTTAGTTAAACCCTTTAGTTAGCTGTTTTTGTCTATATCTGAAACGGATTAGAAAATATCCTTCATGTAAAAAGGGCTTCATAGGAGCTGCCATATTTAAACACCCCTTTGTTTTCTGTGTGTGGGCTGTGCCAAACTGCCAAATCTCATTCATGCTTAGTCAGAGTATACTCTATGATAGACAAGCTCTGTATAACTCATGTCACACCAGGACTTGATATTCTATGGGAATTATTTGAAACACCTTCTATTGTTCTATTCAGATTGTGTGGGCTACTCCAGCCACAAACAACTGCACAAACTGGTGATATCGTGAGAGGAGTCTGCAGGACTGATTCTACCCATGATGCTTTGCTCTCCTGACTTTCTGGAAAGTCAGGCTTTAGTTAGTGTCTCATGCACATTTGAAAAGTAGTTATAAATTGAGAATTAGTGAGGTTTGAGCATAATAAATAGGGGTATGTGGTTTGTTTTAAAAGTTTTATTTCCTTCCTAGTGTTAACTCAATCAAGACAGGTTTCCTTTAAAGGAGAAGGAAAGGCTAACAGGATATCCCTGCTGCAGTCCAGAAATTCATCTTTTCAGGGCACACGCATGCGCAATTAGTCTAAGGGTGCCCTGCGGGAGCGCACATCAATCTTCTATCTTCCTTGTAAAGAGATCATGTTCGGGTCAGGTGATCCCGGACCTCTCTGTACACGCCTGCATTGACTCACCTGCCAATAGGATTTATGGTTCCTGGTTGCCTGGATATGAAGACAAGCTTTGAAGCTCCTGCCGCTCGTTTTTTTTTTCCAGTTTGCCAGCGAACAGAGGAGCGGAGGCTCAAATAAATACAAGCAGAGTTCCGGTCTGTCTGAATAAGGTCTGTAGTAGCACAAGATTAAGCAGAGCAGCGTGGAAGCACAGCATATCGGAAGTTCCCCAGGATTTTAAAATGGCGGCGGCAAAGTTTCACCTATGGCCAAATTTCCTAATGCTCATGTACAAAAACTGTAACTATTTTGCACTTTTGTGGTGTTTCAGGAGGGTGGGTAATAACAAACAGGTAGAGCTAGGTTGTTTTTTTCAAGTTTCCTTCTCCTTTAAAATCATGTGACTTTTTGTCACAAAACAAGGAAGTAAATTTTTTTTCCGCGCGACTCTCTTTTTGCTCTCCCCCTCACTAATTTGCATAGACAAATTAGGGTTCAGACTCTGTTAGGTATTCGTCCGAATCTTTCACAGCGGATTCTGGGGTTCGGCCGAATCAAAAATAGTGGATTTGGTGCATCCCTAATTACTACAGAAGGCTATGGGCAATGATTTATTTATATTTCATTAGGCAAGCAAAGAAAACCGACTTCCAGCCTTTAATCTTGAAACATTATTTCAGGACACCTAGGTGTGCAGAGAATAGGGATGGCGCGAACTGTTCGCCGGCGAACTTGTTCGCGCGAACATCGGCTGTTCTCGCTCGCCGGAAGTTCGCGAACGTCGCGCGACGTTCGCCAATTTGGGTTCGCCTTAGTTGGCGCTTTTTTTTTCCATTTCTCCCCCAGACCAGCAGATACATGGCAGCCAATCAGTAAGCTCTCCCTCCTGGACCACCCCCACACCCCCTGGACCACTCCCCTTCCCTATAAAAACTGAAGCCCTGCAGCGTTTTTTCATTCTGCCTGTGTGTGCTTGGAAGAGCTAGTGTAGGGAGAGAGCTGTTAGTGATTTCAGGGACAGAGTGGATAGTAAGTTTGCTGGCTAGTAATCTACTGTTCTTCAAACAACTGCCATCTAGCTGTGTGAGCTTGTTCACATTCTGTCTAAATACCATAATATTACCCTCTCCAGAAAAAGCACCTGAGTGACTTTTTTCAAGCAGCCATAATATATTTTACGTAATCCGTATCCACCGCTGTAGTAGTGTATACGTTGACCTTGTAGCCATTATTTGCCCTGTAGGCATTTTTTGCCCAGTGTGTTCTTCAAACAACTGCCATCTAGCTGTGTGAGCTTGTTCACATTCTGTCTAAATATCAATAATATTACAGTGTCCACAACCACCACCTGAGTGACTTTTTTCCCTTTACAGCACAAAACGCAGCGCTGTGTCAACAATGGATTTTTCAGATACATTTTTGCCCTTGATCCCCCTCTGGCATGCCACTGTCCAGGTCGTTGCACCCTTTAAACAACTTTAAAATCATTTTTCTGGCCAGAAATGTCTTTTTTAGCTTTTAAAGTTCGTCTTCCCATTGAAGTCTATGGGGTTTGCGACGTTCGCGAACCGTTCGCATATTTTGTCGCAAGTTCGCGAACATGTTCGCAAACTTTTTTTCCGTGGTTCGCGCCATCCCTAGCAGAGAATGTAAACTGTCAGACAGATGCAAGTTAGATTTAAAAATACCTTTAAAACCATTGAACTTTTTTAACACGTGCATACTGGAGGGTTGCTTGGAATTACATAACTTTTGGGTGGAGCACACAATGATTTCAGTTTAGTATTATTATGTATGTCTAATAGCCAGATGGAATATTGTACCAACTGGTCTACCCTGCGCCCATCAGAGTCTGGGACAAACACTCAGCGGGGCCCATTTAGAAACACAATGCAAATTTGCACTTGGGCAATTACCCAAGGCAACCAACCAGATGTTCGATTTCATTTTTTGCCTTGCAGCTGGCTCAAAAAATCTAACCACTGATTGGTTGCTATGAGTTACTGTAGAGGTACAAATTTGCCCAGTGTTTATAAATGAGCCCCAGTGTATTTTGAACATGCAGATTAGCACCATAGGCCACAGAAAGTCTCAGGGTCCTTTTGGTACTGCATTTTTGTGTGCACCCCCATACTGTTGTAATAGGGTTATGTATATTCAGGGTCGGATTCGGGGCCCCTACTGAGACACACCACCCGGCGCACTTGCACGAAGATTGCGTGCATGCGCAAACATCGCCACTCGGTGCTCATGCTCAGACTGCACTGCACAACAGCAGAAAAAGTTAAAAAAAAAAAAAAAAGAATCCAATATTGGGAGAAGGAGTCTGGCACGGTGGGGGCCCACGAAGGTCGGTGTCACGCCGGACCAGTCCAACCCAGTGAATATGGCACACTGGGGCTGCCATCGACATTCTCTCTGCTGACTATACCAATGAGAGAGATTTATGCAGCTGCAGCTGTAGTTAGTCAAGTACACCCTGTCAGAACATGCATGCTCCAAGTAATATCAGTGGAATTGTACTTAATCACCATTTTGTTAAATATTTTTTAATAATGTGCATTTTGTGTATGCCGTAAACACACCAGCAGCTGCTTGGCTTTGCTACAACAATTTGGAAGGTGAATGCTTTTTAATAAACGCCTTTTGTCTTCTGTGCTCCAGTACAAATTCAGGCTTGTGTTTCTGCAACATCTGCTAACAATTCCAAGAACAGAAATGGTATATGTGTGTCCTCTGCGTATCTTGGATTATTTTCATGCCTAAATACTCTAAAGGAGTCTCTGTACTTTAAAGTAGTTTGCTTGTCTTTATAATAACTTTCAGCCAGATTGCTTTTCAACAAATGGAATCACCGACGTTGTATATTAGCCACGTTGGGTAGGATTTTCAGGAATACTATTTTCCCATGTCTCCTTTCAGCATTTGTGTTAGGCCAAGAAAATACTGGAATACTACTGTCAAATGTCTCCTTTCAGCATTTGTGTTAGACCAAGAAAAATTGCTAAACCTCGAATCTATCTAGTTGGGATTTTTGGGGCAAAAACTCAGTTTTTGCAAAAAATGTTTTTTTTAATGTTTGAAGATTTATTATACCACAAATAGGGATGCACCGAATCCAGGACTTGGCCTTTTTCAGCAGGATTCGGATTCGGCCAAATCCTTCTGCCGTACCGAACCAAATCTGAACCCTAATTTGCATATGCAAATTAGGGACAGGGAGAGAAATTGCATGCCTTTTTGTCACTAAACAAGTAAAAAATTTTTCCCCTTCCCACCCCTAATTTGCATATGCATATTAGGGGTCGGATTCGGTTCAGTATTCGGCCGAATCCAAAATCCAAATCCAAATCCACCATCTCAGTCCTGCCGAGGTGTTGTATAAGTCAATGGGAGAAGCATCTATCCCAATTTGAAAATATTCAGGTTTGCTCTGGGTTTAGCCCGATAATGCAAAAAATTTGGGGTTTTCCGGCAAATCCCCCCCCCCCCCCCACATAAAAATCAATCAATTCGGGGAAAAATGTCTGACAAAATTGGACGATTCCAGTTCTCACTCGATTTCTTCTTTTTTTCCCCCCTATACGATTAATTCGAGTTTTTTAATTAATATATATGGGCAAATCGTGCATGGAAGTGTGGTTGGGGTTTTTTTTTTTATTAAATAATGAGATACATTTGTAGTTTAGTAAATAACCCCCAAAAAGTATATTTCGACCTTTATTCAAAAAAGATGTACAGGTATTTGATCCGTTGTCTGGATACTTGTTTTCCAGAAAGCTCCACGTTATGGGAAGGCCATCTCCCATAGATTCCATTTTAATGGAATAATTCTAATTTAAATTCCTACATTTTAAATTTCCTTTTTGTCTGTAATAATAAATCAGTACCTTGTACATCAGTCCAGCTAAGATATAATTAATCTTTATTGGAGACTATTGGGTCCAATCCGTGTTTAAATGCTGTTTTAGTAGACTTAAGGTATGGATCCAGATTACTGAAAATCCCATATCTGGAGTACCCCGGATCCCAAGAATTCTGGATAACAGGTCCCGTACCTGTAAAATACCTATTTAAGCACCATTACTAATACACATACTAATATAGTACAGGTATGGGAAACCTATTATCCTGAAAGCTCTGATTTATGGACTGGCTGTCTCCCATAGACTCCATTTTATGTAAATAATCCACATTTTTAAAAATTATTTCCTTTTTCTCTGTAATAATAAAACTGTACCATATACTTGCTCCAAACTAAGATTTAATTTATCCTCATTGGAGCTAAAACCAGCCTATTCGGTTTATTTAAAGCAAAACTATACCCCCTCCCCCCCAAACAATGTAGGTCTCTATAAACAGATATTGCATAAAACAGCTCGTATGTAAAACCTTGCTTCATGTAAATAAACCATTTTCATAATAATATACTTTTTTAGTAGCATGTGCCATTGGGTAATCATAAATAGAAAATTGGCATTTTAAAAATAAGGGCCAACACCTGGGATCGTAGGATTCACAGTGCACACAAACAAGCCAAACATGTTAGGTCTCATGAGCCAATTAAGTGCTCCTACACACGGGCGTTTTTGACCTGCGCTCCCCTGCGTTGCTTTTGGCTGCGTTCAGCCGCAGGGGAGCGCAGGTCTAGACGCACCTCATTTTGTTCAATGAGGTTGTACCCACGAGACGCGTGTAAGCGCCGAACGCAGATTCAGACGTAACATGCTGCATTTTTCCTGCGTTCGGCGCTTACATTCGTTCGTGTGAGTACAGGCCCATTGGAAATAATTGAGTGCGTCTATACCTGCGCTCCCCTGCGTTTGAACGCAGCAAAACGCAACGCAGGGGAGCGCAGGTAAAAATGCCCGTGTGTAGGAGCCCTAACAGAGTTGTGTCTTTTGCTTCCGCACTTCTTCCTGTTACAGTTAGAGTTGAAATATTTCTGGTCAGGTGATCTCTGAGGCAGCACACAGACCATC
Source organism: Xenopus borealis (assembly GCA_024363595.1). Lineage (NCBI taxonomy): Eukaryota > Metazoa > Chordata > Amphibia > Anura > Pipidae > Xenopus > Xenopus borealis. The sequence continues at coordinate 189,177,246 of CM044431.1, read as the reverse complement.
ACGAATGGTGGTTCAAGGCAAGAATAATAAAAGGACAATATTTACTTGAATAAATATACCAGTTTGGTAAAATTATTTAACATGACATGTAATTTGATATGCTTTTGTATTAATTTTGGGGGTATAGTTTTCCCTTAATATTTACGATTTTCTAGTAGGCTTAAAGACGAATTCAACCTGTAAGTGAAAAAACCCTCCCACCTCCCCTATGTAGGCCAATTGCATCTTGCCACATTTTAACTGTTTCAGAATACCATCCATTTACACATGCCAATTAGTAGTGACTGGCCAAAAACTAGATGCTAGCGAATTTTCGCCAGGTGAAATTTTTCTGACATTTTGCGAATGTATTCGCCCATGGCGAATCGTGGGATTATGCAGCGAATTCACCACAGGCGAATAAATTTGCCCATCACTATCAATTGGTATATAACACAAGGCTGTTTCAACCTGATAGACAATGACTTTTCAATGCAGAAGGAGCAGCATATATGGGCCCCCAAAGTATACAATATGTAGATATGGAAACTCTGTGAATCGGTACAATTTTCACTGTACTTGCTTGCCAAAGAAGGCTCTCTGTGGAGCAGGAATTGGATGACGTTGACTTTGTTGGGAGCTGTATTTTGGAAATTCCCAAGCCTTTTTTTAGCCGTGTTTATCATACTTTGCTTAAAGTACACTTCTATTTGCAGGGATTTTCACTCTAACTGCAGACACAGATCGCTGATTTCTAAATAATTCCTTTGGGATGAAGACTATTTTTGTTTCTGACATTAGTGTGTTTGCACATGAGATATGGGGTCCTTAGGTTTTTTCACTGGGAAAAGGACTAGTGCCATTATTCTTCATAGAGAACTGAAATATGCATTACTTTAATAGAACTTGTTCAACAGTAAAGGGTTAATGTTATCCACTTAGGTTCATAATGTAAGGGGCACAGCATCAAACTTTTATATAGGATTAAAGGAGAAGGAAAGCAACAATCATGGGGGGGTGCCAAAAGTTAGGTACCACCAAGTGATTGTAATCACGTACCTCAATGCTGTCCAATGTCTGTGGTACTGAGGCCCGGCATTGTTCTGGCCTGCATGGTGGAGGGCTGATAATGGAAGCCAGTTTTGACTACTCCCTGTTTTAAAACCACACTCACTTTAAACCACACCTATTTTACCACAAGACCATGTCCACATTCATGGTAGTAACACACCAAAAAAAACAAATGGTTGGTGCTCACTGCAGCTATATCACTCGTGGAAAAAAAAAAGTTGACTATTAAGACATACCCTTATATGCATATGTCAAATCCTCCCCTGTGGATAACACTGCACCCCCCAAGCACATGATTAAACACACACATCAGGGCCCCTAACAATAATTTTCAAATGTTAACAAACCCACAGAACCAATAGCAGGTTTATGATCCACAGGCAGAGCATGGCCCACACACAGGGAGCATAGGGCAGATGGAACAAAGCAGGAGATGGGGAAACCTATTGGGACCACCCTAAGATGTACAGTGCTGGTGCCCCTTTTTCTGTGTGAACAGGTGAACAATGTGGGCAGTTTCAGTCTGGGTCTCAGGTATGAACAGTACAGGGCGTTAGGGGTGGAAACAATAGAGGTGTCACAGGTGTGAACAATACAGAGGATTACAGCCTTAATTTGAGGTTTAAACAATACATAAACCTAACCCCTTGGCCCACTGCCGTTCGTCGCCCCCATACTCTGCCCTTTATTCACAAATTTTCATCATCTGGATTGGAGCAATATGGATTGACGCATGGGAAATTTAAAAAACTGTTGTATCTCCTGTATATCCCTTGTGTTACTGAACCAGTGTGGGTGTGGCTGGGCAGCATGCCGCCCCCTAAAATCCTGCCACCCTAGGTCCGGGACAATGTGGCCTTTCCACAAATCCGGGCCTGTACGTTCTCTTCATGTTGCAAATATCTGCTGGTTCCAGTAATAATCAGCTGTAAGGGTGGTACAACAAATTCTTGACACATAACAGTCCTACTTTGAAATAAACAGTGACCCCAAAGCCTTCATTGTGCTTCATTGCAATCCCAATTGTTTCTGAAAGAGAAAAATTTCATTAGTTGGATGTTTTTTTACTGGACCCTCAAAAGGGTGGACTTAAAGACTCATCACATACTGTAGGACCCATGTGAACTGTGAAATATTTCTGCTATATATTAGTTCTACAGCTTTTAGTGTTTAGCAGAAAACAGTGTGGTCTTCCTTACATTTAGGGTTGGTTGGTGAACTACAGTAAAAGCAATCTTACACCTTACTTGTATTTAGCACCTTAATGTATTGTAGAAAGGAAGCAGGAACCCCAAGAGCAAAGGGTTATATGCAAGCAATATACTGTATAGTGATAGCCACCAAGGGAACGAGAATCAGGACCTATCAAATATTTTATCATTAGGCTATAAAGCATTGAAAAAGCCATTTTTATGAGCTGTAAATCTTGGAGATAAAAAGCTTACCTAAGTTGGTTGTGAATATGTTCCATGTCAAACTGGCGGTTTACGAGCTGTAAATCTTTCATTATAAGGATAAGTTTCAAGAAATCAATCTCCAGAAGCAGTAACCTTTCACTTGAATAAGAATAACATAAAAAAAGAATATAAAGCAGCTCATTCAAAGGCTATCAGCTGGAGAGCCATCATTTCTCTTTGGAGCAGAACACCTTGCCACATGCCTTAGCAAAACAAAATCACTAGGGAGGCACTGATCCATAGAACATGTTGCTTGCTTGGAATTCATTTGTATTTAAAACATGGAGCTCAGTGGGACCTCAAAAGCAGGACAACAGGTGAGGTCTTTGTTAAATTGTAATTAAATGTAATTAAAAGATTTGTGATTGGATCAGGTGGATGTCCCTTAGTCAGCAGTACTTGGTAAAGTCCCATTTACTAGAACAAGGGCAAAGTAATACAAAGACACTTGCACACATACATGTCCTTTACAACTTGCACTGAACTGAACACCACTGTCCAGTCTGCTTTGAGGAATCTTATTGTAAAGCAGAGGATTTAGGAATTCAGTAAGGCCCAGACTGGCAATTTGTGGGTTCTGGCAAATGCCAGAGGGGCTGCTGTAAGTTGCCATTGAAAGTCACTATTTAGTGGCTGGTGGGGGGTGGGGGGGCTGTATGGCCCTCTCTGTATTTGGAATGCCATGAACTATTTTGAATCCAAGTCCAGACCTGAATGCAATGGAGACTTCAAGATACCAGTCTGGAAGAGGTGATACTTCCACCATTGTACATTGCACATAACTTCTTTAGGTCAACACAACAGAAAAATAACCTTTTTTTTATCTCCCTTCACGCCTTGCATGCACTTGGAGACATGCCTCATAGTAGTCCACAACACCTCAAAGGGCAAGGAAAGGCAAAGAAATAAAATCCCATTTTTACTTTCTTTAATGGAAAAGAAATCCAATATCTCCAATATACTTTAATTAAAAATGTGTACAGTTTTTGTAAGAAACCTGACTGTATGCAGGGAAATTCTCCCTTCATTTAGTGCTGTGGATAGGAATTGTCAGACAGTCCCTAACTTTTGGCAGGGAAACAATCATACTTATGAACAGCAGGGGGAGCCCCTGCTTTACTTACCAGCCATGCAGAACTCAAGCAGCTTTGTTTTTTTATAATTTATGACGACCCCTAAGAAGCCCAGATCACACTGAGCATGTGCATGTAGTCTAGTCTTGCAAAGATGCATAACAAAGCTGCAAGATGACAGCCCCCTGTGGCCAACTTTGAAAGCATAAATAATTTGTTTGATTTGCTTGTGGTGCAGTAAGTTCATGTTTATGTTTAGTATACAAAATACAGCATTTCTAGCCTTATTCTATTTTACACTTTCCTTGCCCTTTAATAACAGACCCAAGATTCCACCTTCAACTCCTCTACTGGGATTTGCAAGACAGCCTCTTCCCCTGGTCACCCCCCAATAAAGGGGTTGAACCCCAAGTGAAAGCACCACGATTGTTGCACATATAAATGCAACTGGCGAGTTATAGGCTAAAACCATTATGGAATCCACACGATTAGCATGCTGGAAGTAATGCAGTTTGCACACAACTTGACTAAGAAAGATGTTTTTTGCCATTTTTTTTCCAGGATTTTCCAATACAGATTCTAATTTGTGTCCACCTTAGTAAAATGCTGCAGGTTGGCAGACACTACATTGCTATGTGTATTTGTTTTCATGTTTTGCAAATTCGGCTTGTTCTCATTAAAGAAACAGTAATTCTAAAAAATAAAGTTGTTTTAAAAGAGGACCTGTCAACGAGATACAAAAATCTGTATAATATAAGTCCTTTTCAAATTAAACATGAAATCCAATTTCTATTTTTACTAAAGCATTCATAGCTGTTGTAAGCACATTTAAAAATCTCAGCTGTCAATCAAATATTGTCTGCCCTTAGGCATAGAGGCGGGGCAGATAATTACTTTCACTTTCCATTCATCACTTCCTTGATATAACTGCTCTCCACAGATACCCCCATTCTATTAACCATTTGCAGCCGGGACAGGGTCCCCCATTCCGGTGCACAAACAAGAGTTTTTTAGATGATGCAAGGTTTGCCCTAATAACAGTGTCCACAAAATGGCTCCATACTGCTTGCTATAATTATGAATTCCCAGACTGAAGGAAACAAGATTAAAATAATTTATATAATTCAATTAAAGTTCATTTTGCTTGATTAATGTGATAAAATAGGATTTTAATCAGTTTTTTGGGTGACGGTCCCCTTTAAAGTGATTAAACTATAATTTATTGTTTTCCTGCAGTGGTAAAACTGGTGTGTTTGCTTCAGAAACAAAGCTATACTTTATATAATCAAGCTGCTGTGTGCCATGTGGGGCAGCCATTCAAGGCACAGGTAACAGCAGATAACAGATCCTTTCTGTACAATCCCATTGTATTCTACAGAGTTTATCTGTTATCTGCTAAATAAATTGTGCCTTTTCTCCTTTTTCAGCCTGAGTGGCTGTCCCCATGGCTACACAGCAGCTTGTTTCTATACACTACAGTAGTGTTTCCAAAGCAAACACATGACTTAAAAGGGGCATAGAGTCACGGGAGGAGGGGGTCATTCTTCCACTTTATAGAGCACTTGTAAGGCCACATTTAGAATATGCCATATAGTTTTGGTCTCCCTCACTCAAACAGGACATTATTGTATTAGAGAGGGTACAGAGAAGGGCAACTAAGCTGGTAAAAGGTATGGAAAATCTTAGCTATGAGGAAAGACTGGCCAAATTGGGGATGTTCACACTGGAGAAGAGGCGCTTAAGGGGGGATATGATAACTTGATAAAGGGCCATTGCCCGAAACATGTTGTGAAATAAATCACTTTGCAGTTAATCTGCTTGTGCCTGGCTCTATTCTACTTATACAGATATGATAACTATGTATAAATATATAAGAGGGTCATATAATAATCTCTCTAATGTTTTATTCACCAGTAGGTCTTTCCAGATGACACGAGGTCACCCATTCCATTTAGAAGAAAAGAGGTTTCGCTTAAATATTCGGAAGGGGTTTTTTACAGTGAGAGCTGTGAAGATGTGGAATTCTCTCCCTGAAACTGTTGTACAGGCTGATACATTAGATAGCTTTAAGAAGGGGTTGGATGGCTTTTTAGCACGTGAGGGAATACAGGGTTATGGAAGATAGCTCATTATACAAGTTGATCCAGGGACTAGTCCGATTGCCTTTTTGGAGTCAGGAAGGAATTTTTCCCCCCTCTGAGGCAAATTGGAGAGGCTTAGGGTGGGGTTTTTGCCTTCCTCTGGATCAACTAGCAGTTAGGCAGTTAAAATAAAAAAAAAATAAAAAAAAAAAAAAAGGTTGAACTTGATGGACGCAAGTCTTTTTTCAGCCTAACTTACTATGTTACTATGTTTTAGGGTAAGGACACACGGAAAGATTTGGGAAGATTTAGTCGCCTAGCAACTAATTGCCTCTTCGTCTGGGCGACAATCTCCCCGAACTGCCTTCCCGTGCCATACCGCCGGGTTGAATATAAAATTGCTAGCGGTATGGCACTTGTGGTGCTTCGTTTTCCGAAGTTGCCACATGAGGAAACTTTGGGTGACTTCGGAAAACAAAGCGACGCGAGTGCCATAACACTAGTGATTTTACATTAAAGCCGGCAGTATGGCCCGGAAAGGCAGTTCGGGGAGATAGTCGCCCAGACGAAGAGGCAATTAGTTGCTAGGCGACTAAATCTTCCCGAATCTTGCCGCGTTCCCTTACCCTTATAATGACAACTGTTTGGATGCTCAATCAAAATATAATAAAAATAAATGCTTTTTGTTATCAGAACTAGATACACATATGATATATAATTGTAACTTTATAATAACTAAACCTGGGCTTAGAACATATGTTTACATTTGTAAACATCTGTCTACCAAAACCCTTGAAGTTCTTCATTATTTTATCAGATGCCTTTAAGGGCACTTTAGAAAGTGGTTCTATATCTAGAACCTGGTAAGTGTTATTGGATGTGATCTAACACAATAGGGCACATGTACGTCCGCAAGTGCAGTTGTGGGTTCTGCAATTGGTGTGTTAAAGGGGAATTCAACCCCGCTGGTGCTAAACCCCTCCCCCCGTAGGGCCTGGGCTATTGCCCCTAACTTGTGTATTACCCCAAAGCGCAGGTCCCTTCGTGCAGGGTCACAGGCGCCATCTTCTGCTGCAACGTCTTCTTCCTTCTTCGGGGGTGCATGCGCAGTAGGACGCATTTGCCGGTTGGTACAACTGTGCATGCGCCCGAAGATCATGAAGTTTAATCGGAAAACTTTGTGAACTTCGGGCGCATGCACAGTAGTATCAACTGGCAAATGCGTCCTACTCGCATGCGCTGCCATCGCCGATGGAAAAAGGAAGAAGACGTTGTGACTGAAGATGGTGCCAGTGAACCTGCACGAAGGGTACCAGCTTTGGGATAATATACAAGTTAGGGGCAATAGCCCGGGGGGAGAGGGGTTTAGTGCCTTGAATTCCCCTTTAAACCACTTTTATTACAGGTACTTGTGTAAAGATTGAGCACTGTTAGGTCTATGGGCACTGGGAAATCCTGGAGCTACCGCCACCTCCAGGGAAGTGATGGGCAAATCTGTACTGTTTCACCAGCAAAAAATGTGAAAGGCATTGAAAACAATGCTGACACGCAACATTTGTGACAAAAAGCGACAATTTTTATACGAGCGGCTATTTTGTCGAAATGCATTAAAGTCAAAGGACGTCCAAATAATTTTGACATATCACAATTTTTATGCGCTCGGCGCACAAAACATTTTTTTGTTGCCATGAATTTTTCACCAGTGTATTTTCAATACAGTTTCGCAAACATATTTGCAGGCAGCAAAACACAAAAAGCAGAAATTCGCCGCAAATCCATCCTTGAATTGCAGTTGAAAACACTTGCATTTTTTGATGTTATTAGTCCTTTACTTACATCCCCAACTTTTTGGCATGCAGCTACTTTATTCTACAGATTTCCATTAATTCTCTTTTATAATTTAAATTTATTTTTTTTATTTTTGCTACCAGCAATAGTATAAAAAAAAAAGTCCATCCTGAATTGTGAATCAGTTGGTCACCTTCCTTATTTGGATCTAGGAAAACAAAGCCAAGCCTTTAAGGAGTTGCTGGGGAAACGTAGAATTGTAAATACCCAGCTGGGTCCATTGTTCTATCTCCGGGGTGTCCAAACCACCAGATGTTGGCTTTTTTACACAGATGCCAAAATCAAAGCAGAAAGTTAAAAAAAAGTGTAGCTGTTTATCAACCATCCATTTAAAGGGGCCCATAAAGAAAAACAAGACTCAACTATCTAGGGAAACCCCTACACCTGTGAGAAACTTATGCTGCAAATTAAAAGAGAAAAAAAAAGAGAGCAGACACTGCTAGAAATCCAAATAAATACACAGAACAGCAGGAGGATTTCTGCTTTAAGAATGAACAATAAGCTTTAAAGACTTAACAGTGAAGTGCACTGAAATAACCATTTTGAAGCTGAAATATAAGAGCAATAACTTCATAACTTTAAATATGACTTTAATTAATGGCAGCAGCAGAATACTGATGCCTCTTTCTGCATAAAATACAGTTGATGGACTTTCTTCATATTAACAAACTGATTTAATCACATACTGTATTTGTATTTCCCCATTGGTGTGGAAATGTGTTCAGGCAGGGATGGTCACAATGGCAATTGGTACAAAATCTGTTTTAAGTTAAAATACCAAGACCATGAAAAGAAAAATCCTGAAATTATATTGCATTTTCACTTTGATGTTCAAAGATGCGTTTCTGGCGCACGCTGGCCTCACAGTTGCATAACTCAAAGTTGAATTCAGTTGAAATTTCCTGTCCATATTCATCATGTGCCCTTACAGAAGAATTCCCTAGAACACTAGCTATCTCCAAGTGAAGTGGAGCTCAGCTTCCCCCCCACAGTTTCCACAGTTCATAAACCCCTGGAGATGAGCATTGGGTATATCAGAAGAAAAGGTATCACTGACATAAATCAGGAGAAATGAATTAGTAGCAGATACAAGGGTCAGACTGAGGTGGAGCCTGGTAGGAGAGCTTCAAAAGTCAAGCCTGGGCCAAAGGTTGAAAAACAGAGAAAATAGCAGAAAAACGGTAAGGTCAAACAGAGGTCAGCAACAGGAGTTAAAGGAGAATTATCACGAAAATGTAATGTAACTTGTCATGCTGAAATAAGAAACTTTCTAAATACAATCATCGTCAATTCTGTACCATTTCTGAAATAATGAAGTTTATAGTCACATCCTTACTCTCGAAAACAAATACTGTTTGTTTCCTATATATTTATCTTTTTTCCTGTTAACAACATGGGATCAACCCACATTTTTACCGTCCAGGCCGGTAGAATACCGGAAAGGTAGCAACCCTAGGTGGGACTGTTTCCTAGCAGATTGTGTTAGAGCTTACTTAGATAACTGATTCCAGCAAAACAAAATCAGGGTTGGATTGGGACACCAAAAAAAACTCCCAATGGCCCAAATCTGCTCCGTTTCTCAGGATTTTTGTGGCACTAGCCTGTCTTCTTCCACAATATTAGTAAGGTTTTAATTGGGGTTCCGGGCGGGGGTTGTGGTTGGGGCCTGAGGGCCTGATAGCAGCAGCAATAATAGAAGGGTACATGCCGTGTGGGGGGTAGAGGGGGTTGTTGCAGGGGGTGGTTGGAGCAGGGGACTGAGGGGTTTGTGACCTGGGTGGTGTGGGGGGCCCCTGAAATAGCTGCCCCATTATTTTTTGAGGTCATGTTGAAAAGGGGCGTATAATATCTCTTTATTTGAATATGTCTAGATATTCAACGAGAGTTACTTTTGATAGATTTTTACATTCGAAAATAAAACAGTATTGCACAAGAGAGACTGACCAAGACCTAGTTAATACAAATGCTGAAGCCAGATAGAAGCCAGACACCTTGACATTATAATATGGAAGATTGCAGCCTCCTTAATGTCAGGCCTTCACTAGAACTAAAATGACAAAATCTTGGATGAAGAGCAAAGATTACAAAATAGTGCAGTAATGTTTAGGGATATGTCACAGGCAGATGGTAAAATAAAAATAATCAAGTAACCCAGTGGCGGGTCTACAGAGTTATAGTTCAGCCAGTGTCGGACTGGGATGACAGGGGCCCACGAGAAAACCTTAGACCAGGGGCCCAACTTTCCAAACTATTATTCCTTCTCTCCTCACTTAACCTCTTTATTCTCCTATTCTTTTAGATCTACTTACTATACTCTGTTCTTCCTTTATTAAGCCTCTTCTTCCACATAAAGAAATAGGGAATGAACATGAAATATGCCAAATTATTAGAAGCAAAAGGGCCCACTGACACCTGGGCCCACCAGGAGTTTTCCTGGTATCCCTGTGGGCCAGTCCAACACTGAGTTCAGCACCAGCAGGAGTTTTTGATTTTCAAAGTTGACTTAAACATTTGGATTCTGTGAGACTTCCTTCTACTCTCATTGTTACACGCTCTGATATACAGGACCTTTGTGAGTAGTTATTTTTTTACTATAATTGATTCTTGAACTGTTCTCTGTGCTGGTGTAAGTAACTAACCCAGGGCCGCCATTAGAAGTCACAAAACCATTGTTGCCAGGGCCTCCATAAAAGTTTTTGTTTTTTTAAAGCATTGGTGCCAGGGCCCCCCTTACAAGTTAAAAAAATTGGGGCCCCAAAAATTATGTTTAAAAAAAAAAAACATTAGTGCCAGGGCCCCCCTTACAAGTTAAAAAAAAATTGGGGCCCCAAAGCATATCTAAAAAAAAAAAAACAAAAACATTTGCGCCAGGGCCCCCTTACACGTAAAAAAAAAAAATATTTGAAAAAACATTGGTGGCAGGGGCCTTTAAAATATTAAAATAATACATTGGTGACCAGTGGATTTAAAAAACAAACAAAAAAAACAAATTGGTGTTCAGTAGAATTGAACTTGTGGCTTCAGTATTTCAACATTGCCTCCTTTTATGACTTTGGGTCTTTTCACCACTTCAGGACTTCAATCTCGTCTGTTTTCATCAGTTTGGGTCTTTTCGTTGCTTCAGGACTTCACTTTCGGCAGTTACGGCAAACATTGGTGATAGGGATCCCTTTACAAGTTTAAAAAAAGTGGGGCCTCAAAAAATATTTAAAAAAAAAAAAAACTCATTGGCGCCAGGGCCCCCCTTACAAGTTAAAAAAAAAATGGGGCCCCAAAAATATGTTTTAAAAAAACATTGGGGGCAGGGGTCTATAAAATATTAAAATAATTAATTGGTGGGCATGGGATTTAAAAAACAAACAAAAATAAAATTGGTGTTCAGTAGAATTGAACTTGTGGCTTCAGTACGTCAACCTTGCCTCCTTTTGTGACTTTGGGTCTTTTCACCACTTCAGGACTTCAATCTCGGCTGTTTTCGTGAGTTTGGGTCTTTTCGCCGATTCAGGACTTCACTTTCGGCAGTTTTCGTGACTTCGGGTGTTTTATCCACTTTGGGACTTTGTCTGCGTTTGGCACTTCCACATTTTGGCCCCACGTCTTCAGCAATGTCAAGGGGGGGCCCAGCTCTTTCTAAAGTGCAGCACTGGGCACGATCGTTTAGCAAAGTCTTTGGGCAGAAGGTCACGGTACAAGGGAGTAGGCAAAAACATGGTGAGTTAGGCAGAGGTCAGTTCAGGCTGAGGACTATCAAGGTCAGACAGGCAAGGGTCAAAACCGGAGGATCAATCAAGAGTGGTCAAACAGGCATGGGTCAGATTACAGAGTGAAGAATAGTCGGTAACGGGCAGGGGTCAGGAACACAGAAGTCAGGATAGTCAAACAGGCAAGAGTCTAAACATGAACCAGAATATACAATAAAGCACCCAGGAACTCACTAGGATGAACCAACAACGGGCAATGAGTTTAATACAAAGTTCCCTTAAGTACTATTGAATTTGGCGCCATTGTGCGCTGACATTATCACGCAAGCATCAAAGCCAGAAGTGTGCGCCGTGCACGCCCTAGGAACCCGGCGCTAGAAGCAGAGAGGAGCAGGGTGGCGGGCGTCCCCTCCAGCCCACTAGAGCACCAGGGTAAATTCTCACAAAATTGCTCAAGTTGTTTTTTTAAGCACTTTTACTATTTGCATTATTTATTTTATAATAAATAAATAATTTAAAAAAGAATTGATCTTCTACACACTTTTTTTACATCATTTTATTTCAGTTTCAGAGCTATTTAAGTTTTTATTAATGGCCAATATAATGAATTTTGTGACAACATAGCCACCTGCTGGTCAGTCAAGGGCAGTCAGAGAGATCCACCTTCAGAAGGAAAACAGAGAAGTGTTCTGATGTTGCTCTGCTCAGGAAAGAGATCAGAATCTTAGATGCCCTTTGCCATCTCCTTTCTGAGCTGAGAATATTTTTCTCTTTTCCTTTTGAAGGTGTATGTCTTTGACTGACAGTTAATAAAAACTTAAAAAGCTCTGAAACTGAAATAAAATAATGTTAAAAAAAAAGTGTAGAAGAGCAATTATGCATTATTTTTTCTTTAATTATCCTTATTTTTTTGTTACAATAAATGTAAACACTACACAAATGTATTTAAAAGTAAAAGAAGTACAACAAAGTAGCTCAGTAGAAAACGTTAGTCTAGTACTATTCCACAGCAATATCCTCCGGATTGTAATAATGCGCAAACAGGAAAGCAGGGTATTGTCCATTAGGATCTGGAAAGTTTTCCCTTAATATTTGCTATAGTTTTCCTGTTTTTAGCAACCAGAAAATTATTTCTCCACAAAGTCAAGCTGTGATACAAATGTTTTTCTGAATCCTCTGTAATAATGTAAATAATAGTTCACTAACTGGTAAATACAATTTTTTATTCTTTGAGAGTATATTGACAGAGTGGCTACATAGTTTAGAGGCTACAGATTCTTTGTTTCTTTTTGTGTCTCTGAGTTCTGTTAAAGGGATCCTATCATGGGAAAAACAGCTCCCTAACACAAGATAACAGCTGTCTGGTAGATCTAACAATAACACTCAATAGTAAAACCCATGTCCCACTGCGTACTATTCAGTTACATTGAGAAGGAAAAACAACAGCCTGCCAGAAAGCAGTTCCCTCCTAAAGTGCTGGCACAAGTCACATGACTGGGGCAGCTGGGAAATTGACAAAATGTCTAGCCCCATGTCAGATTTCAAAACTGAATATAAAAAAATCTGTTTTCTCTTTTGAGAAATGGATTTCAGTGCAGAAGTCTACTGGAGCAGCACTATTAACTGATGCGTTTAAAAAAAACAAAAAAAAAAGATGTTTTCCCATGACAGTTTCCCTTTAACATGTTGGGATTTTGCAGGAATTCGCTGTGAAATCACCGCAGGCGAATAAATTCGCCCATCACTATTCTCTACCTCTCTCCCAGACAATTCTCAGATAATTGCAATGAGAGGGAACTCCTGTCTTTATGGATATATGTTTGAAGTTGCATTTTTTGTAATAAAAATTCAGTTTTAGACGAGAACCTGATTTTTGCTGGTACGCTGGTTGACTCATAGGGTTATTTTTTTCTCTCACTGCAGTTAACTTTTCAGATTTCAGACCCTGTTCATTATTCTGTCCTTACTTTTAGGACAAGTGGAAGGCGCTGTAAAAACACAAGTACAGGTACAGCCCGAAATTCCAGGGCAGGCGGCAGACAGACATATGAGGGACAGGCCAAAAGTCAGGATTGGCACAGTTCATACAATGTCAAAAAACAGGCAGAGGTCAATACCGGGAGATCCAAAAATCAAGAGTAACAAGAAGCAAATATGAAACAGAGCAGGGAAACAAGGCAGCAACAAGACAAGATTTACCAGGAGCACGAGAACAGGAACAAGAACCGGATCAGGTCCAGACTGAGAATTAAAACAGGTCCCTAGTTCGAAACCAGGGAGTTCCTCACAGGCGCTTTCTAATTTCTAGGTCTGAATTTCATAAACCTTCCACATGTTCACTAATTTAATGTCAGGGAAACAACTACTGGAGGGATGCAGAACAGAAAGTCATGATAATCAACATGGCACCCATGGAGAATAATGTTTTTCATTACTTTAGAACACTGATTTCCAGTGATATTCTGCAGTTCATTTGGCCTAACATACACTATAATAAAGATGGTATCTGCCAAGTATACTTTCTGCATGTTTTGTTCTCCTTTAAGACCTTAAAAGTGACATTTGTATTGGTTTATTTGACATTTACTACAAACACAGGACACTGGTGCAAATTATTCATAGTCTTTTTTTATAGGTGGATGACTTGCTTCATACTTTTATGGATTGTTTTTACAAACTTAAACTAGCTGGTAGGATCCTGTATTAACAGGCAGAGTGGGCTCCTAATGTCACACAGCTTTTTCCTGCTGGCATAATCCCCTGTTATTATTGGCTGTAACAGTCTTTGATGTTTGTGAATTGTTTTCTGAACTTTCCTCTTCTTTGTTCTCATTTCCTGTTCTTTTGCCCTAAAGTCACAATATTTTGACTTTAGTTAAATATTTTCTTTTAGTGTGATCTTTTTATTTCAGTTCTATGTGACTCTCTTTTTTTTTTATTCTTGTATTGTTTTCTGCCTTTCTAATTCTTTCTGTCTTTCATAAGCACTTGTGTCCCTTCCCTTCCATTCTTTATTCTTTGCAACATATTCCCGCTGTTTCTTATTTCCAGCATATCTTTCACTTTCTTTGCTAAACTGTTGTGATTTATTTTTTTTCTTCCTGTTCTCTGCCTTTTGCATACCATCTCAGTACCCCCCTCCCTTTTTAGTCATCTGTTCCCTGTTCCTTTATTGCAATATATCTGCTTTCTTTCTCTTTAGTTTCCAGCTCTCTTTTCTTCTGCACTACTTTTTCTACCCCCTTCTCTATTGCTTCATTTATTTCTGCACCACACCTCCATATTCTCTGGCTGGTTATTTCCTCCTTATCATTTCTCTAAAAACATATAACATTCTTTTTTCTTCTGTTCCGTATCCTTTATATATTTGCCTTTTGTCTCTCTTCGTGCTTTTCCTTCACTGCTTTCCATCTGCCTTTTATCTTTCCTCCTCCTGTTTCTACTTAAAATAAAATTTCAGCATTCCCCTGCAACCTCTTCTGCCTCCTCTGGCATATTTTGACACACCCAGCTCTTACTCTTAAATGGGATCCTAGGATACACAAACAGCAAAAAGAAAGTGTATCATTGATTTTGAGCTATGGGACCAAAGTCATCTTCTGGATTCTACTTGAGCAGGACATCAGCTGCTTTCTTGACACTACTATTGGCTGCCTTGATTTTAATAGTCATTATACTTGGAGCTCTGTATGCACGAACAAAAACACCTCAATGGCCTCAGCACATGTGTGACACTTCACTGGAGAACATTACAGATCCTACAGGCAGACCAGGTGTCTGGAATAATCCACGTCTGCCTCATAACTTAGTGCCTTTGCACTACGACTTGGAGTTGTGGCCAAGAATGCAAGCAGATGATTATGGTGACTATCTGTTTTCAGGACAAGTAAACATCACCATAAACTGTGTAAAGGACACAGATGTTCTTCTGTTGCATAGTGTTCAGCTGAACTTCTCCTATGTAGGTCTCAGACTTCTGGGAAACAATTCTATATTGGACCAGAACATGGAACATTCTAAACTAGCAGACACATCTACACTACAGGGAGACAAAGCATACAAACACCTGCAAGATCCTACCTATAATATTCATGGAGGCAATATCAGCATAAACAGTGTATGGACCTTTGAGGATCACAGTTATGTGGTACTGGAGCTGAGTGAAGATCTTGCTGCTGGGAACCTTTACTTACTGGAGCTTAATTACACTGGATTTATATGGCAAGGTTCTGCTCTCTATATTACACATTACAAAGATTTTGACATAGACAAGTAAGTAGAAAGTAAAATAGGGGCACTGGCTTTGTGCAATACTAAAAATGCTTCAGTAAAGACATTTGTAGAAGTATATGAGCATTGGTCTTTAGTCACCATTTGGTCAGTGTTTGTTTTCAGAACCCCTTGCTGACATAATTTCCAACACTAACTTATTTCAAGGGAATTTTAGCTATGTCTGACAGCCATTCTAAATTAACAGCACATGTAAGAAAGTTGCCTCCTAGTCATTTGCTTGTTGCTTAACTTGCCAGCTGCACAAGTCAGGCAAAAAGTTTTCACTTGCAGTATTGCATGCAGCTCTGTGGATAATAAGGCATAATTACTGGATAAACAAATATTGCAAAATTAATAAATTCAAATTTACAATTGTTGCAGAGAAACAGAATAAAAAGAGTTAAGGAAACACTGAGTGAGTCTCAGGGAGTCGTTAATGTTCTGTGTGGACCCCCATGGTATTTGATATGATCTGGTAGCAGGGGCACTGGAAGTTGTAGTTTAACAACAGCTAGACTCTGTATGAGAGCCAGCCCATGTATTTATACTGACTCAATAAATTGGAGGAATATTGGATAGTCTTTCATCTCTGGGGCCCAGAAAGATTAGGGGTACCTCTGCTTGCACTGCCTATCCCCCAAATACAGCTTTAAATGGATTGTTCAGCTTTAAATTAACTTTTAGTATGGCACAGAGAGGGATATTTTGAGACACACTGCAAATAGTAGTATTTTTTCTTTAGCTTTTTTTATTCAGTAGCTTTACAGTTTACAATTTCAGCAATCTGATTTCTGGGGTTCACCCTAGCAGCCGTGCATTGATTTGAATAAGAGCCTGGAATATGAATATAGGAGAGGCCCTGAATGGAAAGAAGAGCAATATAAAGTAGTAATAATTTGAAAGCTGGAGAGAGAGAGAGAGAAAATCATTCCAGAACTATAAAAAAAAGAAACAAATTACGTCCAATTGAAAAGTTGCTTCAAATCTATAACATACTAAAAGTTGTCTTAAGGTGAAGCACCCGTTTAAGAAAGACACAGAGGGAGAGAACCTGAAAAAGGGCGAGAGAATGGTTAGTGTGTAT
The DNA here is from genome assembly GCA_024363595.1 of Xenopus borealis. Classification (NCBI taxonomy): domain Eukaryota; kingdom Metazoa; phylum Chordata; class Amphibia; order Anura; family Pipidae; genus Xenopus; species Xenopus borealis. The sequence continues at coordinate 189,160,680 of CM044431.1, read as the reverse complement.
GGTGCATAGGAAACAAGCAGTGAGGCAGAGATGATTGCAAGAGAAGACTGTGTGGCCAATACATATTGAGAAAGGCAAGCCAGAAAAGACATCATTACAGCTGAGCTGTTTCTAAAAACTGATATTTATTTTGAAATTTCTGCATAGGCTGAAAATAAATCAGCACTGTGTGTTTTTGGGGAATGCATTGCTGCAAAGAGAGAGGTAGACAAGCATATGTGTATGCAGCTAAGGAAAGCACAATCCAACCCCCCATCCAAAAAATACACAGCTCCACATGCTTCGAAACACAAACAGAATGTTACACTAACCAACAACAAATGGTCTCAGCCTTAGGCAAATAAGTACTATATTTAATTATCACTCTCTCTGTACATTTCTTTACTGTCAGCATTATAGTGTGGAAAAATAGTATTCATCATGGCTGTGAGATCTCCATTTTATTGCAATTTCACTTTACGACAGATGCCAAAACAAAGAATTATGATAGCTCCTATATATACAAGTCATAAACTCCAGCTTTGTTTGTATGCAAAGATCATAAATAGAAATAATCTTAATGAATTCAAGCAGGAAATGTGGCTAAGCTCAGCACCATAGGACATCCCCCAGGCAGGTGGTATTATCTAAACTATGGCTGGGCCACTACTATCAGTATGGCTAATTGGCTATAGGCACACAGCTATGGGCCACCAGTGAAAGGGAATGCTGTAACACCATTGGCATTACGTGCACAGTGCAGATGAGTGAGGTCTTTTCAGTAAGGCCTGTTCTTTATATTTATTCCACTAAGATAATACAGGTATGGGACCTGCTATCCGGAATACTTGGAATACTTAAATCTACTAAAAATGAATTCAAACATTATAGGGCAAATTTACTATTATTCCCCAAAAAATATTCGTTTTCCCTCGATATTCGATTAGCATTCTATTTTCAAATGCTAATTGAATAGTTTTAGGCTACCCTTTTATTCAATCGTCGATCATTCGAATTAATTATTCGATCGCTGGAATGATTCGTATGATTCGAACGATCGAAGACTTCGATCGTACGAATCCTATTCGATCAGGACTTAGGGGTAGATTCATCAAAGTGTGAAGTTCCGCCACTAGAGGGAAATTCCACAGCTCTCAATTCATTTCTATGGGATTTTGCAAGGCGTATTCATCAATGGGTGAAGTGAAAGTTCACCCTTTGATGAATACGCCTTTAAAAATCCCATAGAAATGAATTGAGAGCTGTGGAATTTCCCTCTAGTGGCAGAACTTCACTCTTAACTTCACTGTTTGATGAATCTACCCCTTAGCCTCAGAAGCCTATGGGAGTGCTCCCATAGGCTTCTATTGCAATTCGGTAGGTCCTATCTGCCTAATTGGGCAGTCGAATAGGTTTAGGTTTTTCTAAAATTCGATGATCGAACGATCGAATGATCGAATATTGGATCATTCTAATTCATTCTAATGTATTGGATCATTTGATCGTTCAATATTTGATGATCGAAAATGCAGAAATAGGAATTTTCAATCATCTGAAGAAATCGTACGATCGGAATTTGAACGAATTCATTTGAACTTCGATCTATTCGTGTGAATTTCGTAAATCGGCCCCTAAATAAACCCAATGGTCTGGTTTTGCTTCAGATCGGATTAATCATATCTTAGGTACAAGGTACAGGAACTGGCTTTTTATTAAAGAGAATAAGGTAATCATTGGATTATTCGGATAAAAGGAATATATGGGAGATGGCCTTTCTGTAATTTGGAGCTTTCTAGATAACGCCTTTCCAGCTGAAGGATCCCATACCTGTATTAACAGATGATGTGGAAAATCGGGGACATGTCTAGAAAATCCCTCTACATCTATCTAATTGCAATTTCACTGAAATGCCTTTGGCCCTGCAACATGTATTCTTTTAGCGTTTCCAAGTGGTAACTTTCCCCTAAGGGCTCATCCAGACGCGAAGATTCGAGTAGATTTGACGACTAAGTGCTTCTTCTTTGGGGCGACAAATCTCCCTGAATGGCTTCCTGGTATCTTGCACCAGCTAGCGCTATGAATAGGCGCAGTTGACTTTAGCGCTAGCGGGTGCGAGATACCAGGAAGCCATTCCGGGAGATTTGTCACCCTAAAGAAGAGGCGCTTAGTCGCCAGGTGACAAATCTCCCCGAATCTTCGCGTCTGGATGAGCCCTAAGTGTCTTTTTGGCCTGCTCTTCTCAGGTGATTGTTATCTGAATAAGCATGTATATGCTGGTACAAGCAGCTTCAGTGCAAGTCAATGGGGGTATTTCAAATGCCACTTAAAAACACTGGGGCAATATAATAAAAGGTTTATGTGCAAGTGCTGACCCTTACTATCCCATCTGATTACTTTATGACCCCTTATCCAATTGGTTACAGTGCCTGTCCATCACTCTATCTTCCAAAAGAACAACCATGCGTAGAGGGACCATCTTATGCACACTACCTCTATTTTATTCCCTCTCTTTATTAAAATGGTAAAGTATAATTAGCTTCTATGAAGTTTTATTTTCTCCGGAAATCTAAGTGATGTTAGATGGGGGGTTGAGGTTGCACTGTAAATTTTTGGCTACTCTGACACTTACAACTGTGCTGAATAAGCCACAAAAATAATGCAGAATATATTCTGAAAAAAAAAAGCTGGCTTACTTTGCAATTTATGGCTTTCAATTCCTTCTTCAAACCATGACCATGCCAGTTCCTTTCATTTCTCTCACAAAACTAGATTTCTTAAATGTTATGTATTTAAAGACATTCCTTTTACATATTACCTGAAGGTCTACTGTTTTCTGCAATCAACCAGTAATTATAAGATAAATTCCACTGGTTTCTGCTGGATGTCAGCTATGGAATTAATGCCCATGTGCCATACACTAAGCATTAGGAAAAAGTATTCCCTTTATCAGTGGCGTACCTGGTGTGCACCCTACAAAAAAGTTATCAGTGGGACCCAGAAAACAGCAATACCTACCCACCCATCTACTCCCCTCTCCCCTGCCTATCCATTGTGATGCCTCCCTGTGCTCTCCCTCCCCAGAGTTCGCACTCAGGCCCGAACTGGCAGTCCGTGAGTTCTGGCAAATGCCAGCAAAAACTTAAAGTGCAATGAAACCCCCAGGCGTTAACTCCCTCCCCCCCGGGCTACCTCCCCCCCGGCCTATTGCCCCTTAGTCCCTACTTACCCCTCCTTCTTGGTGCCCTCCAGCGTAGTTCACAGGATCCATCTTCTTCTTCAACGTCTTCTTCCTGGATCGAATGCTGTCGGCGGTGCATGCGCAGTAGGACACATTTGCCGGTTCATGAAGTTCACAAAGTCTTCCGATTTCACAAAGTGAAACTTCGAAGTTCACGAAGTCTTCTGATTTCATGAAGAAATCGGAAGACTTAGTGAACTTCAGGCGCATGTGCAGTAGGACCAACCGGCAAATGTGTCCTACTGCGCATGCGCCGCCGACAGCGTTCGATCCAGGAAGAAGATGTTGAAGAAGAAGATGGATCCTGTGAACTACGCTGGAGGACACCAAGAAGGGGGGGGGGTAAGTAGGAACTTAGGGGCAATAGGCCGGGGGGGAGGTAGCCCAAGGGGGAGGTGGGCCTACGGGGGGTGGGGGGGAGGGAGTTAGCACCTGGGGGTTTCAATGCCCTTTAATGGGGCTTATTTATAAACACTGGGCAAATTTACACCTGGGCAGGTATTTTTTTGAAGAAAAAACGTGGGACTCTGCAACTAGGGTTGCCACCTGGCCGGTATTTTTGATGGTTGATCACAAAGTTATTAATAGGAAAAAAATATAAATATACAGGAAGGTCTGTATTTTTGTTCAAGAAAATGTGGCAACTCTAGCTGCAACATTCCTGCACCCATCTGTGAACTCTGGTTGCCGAACAATACACACTTTTCTACTTGCAAGAAATTAGGTCTGATTCTAAACCTTTATAAAACCTTCATTACACATACTGTATTCACATAATAACCTAATTGCCCTGAACCAATTTATAACAACTCTGCCAGACTCCTTCATTCACTCCCAAAACATTCTCATCGTCTTTATTCAGGGTTACATTCCTGGAATATTACTCTTGCTTTTGCAAGGACGCAGGTGTAGCGATTACAAGAAAGTCTTGACACCAAACATTATACAAGAATAGATGCTCAAAGAAAATTGTTTCCCAGAATTCCTTTTTAGACCTCATTGCTCATTTGCCATGAGCAGTAACCAGTAGCAACCAATCAGTGCTTGGCAGCTGCAGGCAGAAACATGAATGCAAAAAATTGATTGCTCACCATGGGTAACTGCCCAAGGGCAATTTTGCCCAGTGTTAATAAATGACTATGGTTTTGTGAACTTTTTAGTGGAGAAGAACCATTGCTTTGTGCAGAAATGTACATGTTGAGCAAGGAATAAGCATCTGCACTGCAGTGGCATATTAAGATATATTTGGAGATTCATGATTATTTCATGGGGATTACTATATTATATGTTGTTAATGACTATGCAACCCCGGAGTGTTAAATTAAAGGGCAAGGAAAGGCAAAGAAATAAAATCCCATTTTTACTTTCTTTAATGAAAGAGAAATCTATCTCCAATATAATTTAATTAAAAATGTGTACCGTTTTTATAAGGAACCTGACTGTGTGCAGTGAAATTCTCCCTTCATAGTGCTGTGGATAGGAATTGTTAGACGGTCCCTAACTTCTGGTAGGGAAACAATCATACTTCTGAACAGCAGGGGGAGCCCCTGCCT
>CM044431.1:189139240-189154333 GCA_024363595.1 Xenopus borealis | reverse complement strand
TGATGGACGTGAGTCTTTTTTCAGCCTAACTTACTATGTTACTATGTTACTATGTTACCTACAATATATGTTAAATAGTGTACTTTGCACCTTCTGGTTATGCTCTACAGGCTGAATGACTTTTTTGCACACACATTGTTTTCTACCACAGAGTCGTGGTTGCATCATTGTTGGAACCAGAGTATGCACGGGCTGTGTACCCATGTTTTGATGAGCCTGCGTTAAAAGCAACATTTAAAATTAGACTTGTGCATAATTCAAGTTATGTGGCACTTTCCAACATGCCTGCAGTGGGTAAGTTCAAATGCATGCAGTCCGTATGCTTAGTTTTTATTTCTTTAACCCTTAAAGAAAACTGTTGCAAGAAGCTGGTACAGGTATAGGAGCTGTTAACTAGAGGGCTCAGGACCTACTTAAAAAATGTAGATACTAAAAAAGCCAATTAGAATTGTTTTGCCTCCAATAAGGATGAATTATGTCTTAGTTTAGAACAAGTACAGGGTATGGTTTTATTGTTACAGAGGAAAAAGCAAATCACTTTAAACGTTTTTAATTTATAGTTTATATAAACAAGCTGCTTTGCGGCAATGGAGAAAACTGAATAAAAAATGCTCTATGGCACAGGTTAAGTAGTGGATAACAGATACCTTTATGTTCTACAGAGCTTATCTGCTCTCTGCTGTATAACCTGAGTCATTTCTCCTTTGAATGTCTGCCCCCATTGCTACCCAGCACCTTATTCATTGTATATAAACAATAATATATAATAATATAAATATAGTAGTGTTTCTGAAACAAACACATCAGAATTGTAGGGACCTGGAGTTTTCCATATAAGGGATCTTTCTTTAATTTGGATCTCCATATCTTAAATCTGTTAAAAAAAATAATTTAAACATTAATTAAACCCAACAGGATTGTTTTGCCTCCAATAAGGATTAATTATATCTTAGTTGGGATCAAGTACAAGCTACTGTTTTATTATTACAGAGAAAAAGGAGGTAATAAAAAATGAATTATTTGATTAGGTGATTTTCTTCCTGTAATCCAGAGTTTTCTGGGTTATGGGTTTCTGGATAATGGATCCCATACCTGTATTGTGTATAATGGATATCAACTGATATTTGTGCAATCTGTGGATCTGTTAAAATGAATAGTGATGGGCGAATCTGGGGCGTTTCACTTCCCGAACTTTTTGGTGAATTTCTAGATAAAATTCGTGAAACACTGAAAAATTTGCGAAACGCCGCCACTTCTCATTGCCATCAAAAAAGTGGACGCCCAAAACAAGACGTTGGTGAATTTTCACCAGGTGAAATTTTCTTGTTGTTTCGTGAATATATTCACCTGCGGCGAATCATGGGAATTCGCCACGAATTCACCCCAGGCGAATAAATTCACACATCACTAAATATGAACAAGGCCTGCTTAGCATGAAAATACATGGGATGTAAAACTGTATCAAAAGCCATTCTAACTTGTACGCTTCTGTTCTAAAATAAGTGGATATTTTTCAGCTGTTTCCGAAAGGGAAGATGAAGATGGATCTGTCTGGGCTGTTACCACTTTTAACACTACACCGAAAATGTCAACTTATGTAACTGCTTTTGTTGTTTGTGACTTTGATTATGTCAACATCACTGAAAGAGGCAACGAGGTAACTGAAACTGAACAGATTAACCAAGCGAGAGTTATTTCTTCTGATACTTAAAGGCATTAAACATGTATGTAGGTGAAAGATGCTTACTACCTCTTCTAAAATAGTTTTATACTGTCAGAATATTCTATGAAAAAATTAAAAGGAGCCCTCAAAAGAATGCAATTTGTAGACCCAACCCACTTTCTAGCTTGCAGGTTTCTTAAATCAAGATAAAACTAACACCAGGCGAAGTTGCGCACTAACGAAGGATCATAATTATGCTAATTCACTAAGATGACCATTTTACTGAACGTTACCACTTACGCTAGACGTTCAATACAATAGATAGGAGTTTGAAAAAAAAAAAATTAAATTTCTTTCTAAGTCCCAAAAAAATGCTGGCGTCTTTTACCTTTGTAGGGCGATAGTCTGAAAAATAGCGTAATGTTTTTCCCCTAACATATGGCAACACAACTATACAGTGGGCACATGTTTAGGGCAATAGGACAACTTTATATAATTTATTAAAGGTTTCCTGGGCCTGTGTAGTGTAATGTAGTGGCTGTAACATATACTTCTATTATACTTTTAAATTTGTGCTGTATGCAAATTAGGCATCGCTAGTGTAAATGCGCTTTGCCTGGTGAAGTAACACTAGCGCAACTACGCTACCGTTCGCCGTCCTGAGCGTAACTTCGCACTTTTGTGAATTTGCGTAGCACTGGCGAAAATTCGCCTGGTGAAGTGCGGCGAACATTAGCGAAGGCAACGCTAGCGTTTTTTTGCTGCTTAGTGAATTTGCCCCAATGAGTACTTTAGAGTGGTGGCAGAAAGCCCAGCTTCAGATTTCTGAAGTCGTCCTAAGATTCCTTGTGAGGCAAGTGATTCATATGCCATATGCTGGTGATTCATATTCTTGGCATTTTGGGGAGATTAGTTTCCCAAAGTAGCGAAGGTTTGTCGCTGGGTGACTGATCTCCCCTTAGGGTAGTGACACACGGGCAGATTCAGGGAGATTTAGTTGCCTGGCGACATATCGGCTGTTCTTCTGGGCGACAATCTCCCCGAACTGCCTTTGCGAGTCTTCCCTTCCTGTATAATGAAGAGTCGCCTGCGCTTGGCACACGCGGGGCTTTGTTTTCCAAAGTTGCCCGAAGTTGCCTCGCAAAGAAGGGAGGACACACAAAGGCAGTTTGGGGAGATTGTTGTCCAGAAGAACAGGTTGATTAATCTGCCCGAATCTGCCAATGTGTCACTACCCTACTAAAGCTGGCCATAGACGTAACAATTACGATCTTTCTCGGAAAAGATCTTTCCAAGAAAGATGGTTCGTTTCAACACACACGTGTAGAGCTGAATCGTCAATTATACAGGTAGAAACAATAGAATTCTACTTGTATCTGATGATTCAGCACTAACAATGGCCGATGTTCAGGGTGCTTTCAAAGGCATCCGATCAAAATTTTCCATCCAGTCCGATCAACCAGCCGTTATCTTAATCTTCTGACGATAACGGTCGGCTCATTTCCCACCATACACGCACCGAATATCGTACGAAAATTCGTTTCATACGATATTATCTGTGTGTCTTTGGCCACCTTTATTAGGTGGCTGACAATCAGATTAGTTCCCAATTGTTTGCTTTATATAGGTTGAAAAATATTGGGCAAAAGACTTGCACATTGTGTACTACATGTCCAGACTTCAAGTGATAGAACTAGAAAGAATGGAGGTCACAGCTGCAGCCACCAATCCAGCATATTCATGAAAGGTCTATGAGTTGCGCCCATAGATTGTGTGAAAAGGTATCAAATAGTGTAGACTGACCGAGTATACAAATGTCTGACTGCAGGCTCAGGGGCAGAGGTGAGGGAGTCGTAGCTTGCTTCAGACTACCCAGTTTGCACCTCAGTGTGCTTACAACCCACCCACTCCCTGTTTAGTGTCAGCCTTGTAAGTCAAACCCAGCAGAGGTCCTAGAATAATTTACAGAAAAATAAAATGCTTTCTAGGCTAATGTGTAAAAAGTTTCTAAATGCCAGTACACTCTGGGGAAAATTGAAACTGAGCAGAAAACTTCCTGACACCCATTTCGCTTCACTTTTCAAAAGCACCAGCCTTTAGCAACCAATCAGATGCTTGCTTTCAAGCAGTACCCACCTGCACTTGTTGATGATGATTTCACGATTTCATATATAATATGCAATGTGATTCATTCTGACACCCTGAATAGAAACCCTGAACATTAAATACCTGTATGTTTTGCTCTAAAGACCATTTTGTTCTACTGCCATACAGATCCGAATTTGGGCACGTAAGGAACTAGTGCAGAAAGGGTTTGCAAGCCTTGCTCTGAGTATTGCAGGCCCACTCCTTTCATACATGGAAGATTTATTCAATGTCTCATATCCTTTGCAAAAAACAGGTATGTTTGGTCAGTAGTTGTTGCTACTTGCGTTGAACAAAAGGCATCTCTTTAAAATGCATAACCTTTATATTCAATTTCATTTACCATGATTGCTTTATATGTATTTTAGGAGGCCCAGGTATGAGGTATTTTACCCAGAAAGATTGATTCCCCTTTTCTCTGAAATAATAAAACAGTATCTAATACTTGATCCTAAATAGGCTGCAGGAATCCATATTGGTGTCAAAACAATCCTATTGGGCGTATTCAGGGCCACCATTAGAAATCACGGTGTCCTGTAGAACAATATTTTCTTTGGGCCCTGCCCACCCTGTCGCCCCCAAGCCCCACCCCTGATCCCGCCCACTCCACATAACAGTTAAAAGACCACACAGACATCAGTGCTAAAAAAGTAACCCCCCACACAAGTTATAAAAAGCTATTGATGGTCAGTGCCCCCCTTACAAGTTAAAAAAAAAAATTGGGTCCCCAAAAAATATTTAAAAAAAAAACCTTGGTGAAAGGGCCCCCCTTAAAAATATTTGGGGCCCCGAAAAATATATTTTTTAAAAACATTGGTGACAGGGCCCCCCTTACAAGTTAAAAAAAATTGGGGCCCTAAAAAATATTTTTTATAAAAACAATTGGTGACAGGGCCCCCCTTACAAGTTTTAAAAAAATTGGGGCCCCAAAAAATATTTTTTAGAAAAAAAAAATGGTGACATGGCCCCCTTACAAGTTAAAAAAAATTGGGGCCCCAAAAAATATATATTTTTTAAATTGGTGGCATGGGCCTATAGAGTAATAAAATAAAACATTGGTGGCCAGGGGATTAAAAAGAAAAAAAAAACACATTGGTGTCAGTAGAATTGAACTTGTGGCTTCAGGGCTTCCATTACAGCTCCTTTCGTGACATCGGGTATTTTCGCCACTTCAGGACTTCGCGTCTGTTTGGCACTTCCGTATTCAGCATTGAAGACATCAGCCCCGGGCCTGGGACACTTGTCCCCCTCTGATGGCGGCCCTGGGCTTATTTAATATTTATATTTTTTTGGTGACCTTGAGGCTTTAAATTACTGAAATATCCCTTATACGTGTATCTTAAACCTCATTCCAATCCCAAACATATCAGATCATAGATCCCTTATCTGATAGACCTGATGATGATCTTAGCTCCATGAGTTTTTGCTAGGCTCCTTCTCATTGTCCCCCTTCAGCCATGGGGCCTGCTCACCCACTAGTTATGCCACTGATTAGCATCCCTTAGAGGAATTGTTCAGGATTTATTCCATCATTAAGTCCCAATCATAAACTTAACCATGGTTAGTTTCCTCATGAGAATATATGTTGTTGGAGGAAGCTGGAGGAATCCCATGCAGACACAGTAATACCATACAAACCTCATGTAGATTGTGATCTTATTTGATCTACAACCCAATGTTTAAGGCAGCTGTGCTAAGAACTGCTCCACTACTAGACTACTATAATATCCTTCCTGGTGTAATGTATACCATATCTCCCTGGTGTAATTCATACCACACACCAGTAGGGAATATTTTACAGTACTTTTCTTGACTTTCATGATGCTGGTGATTTTTGTTTTTTTCTTTAACCGTTTAGCTGAAGTCAACTAGAAAAAGAAAGAAAGACTTGCTGCACTATTGATCCAAATACATATGTCTTCTCATCTGTTGGGTCTATTCCTGATTAATGTGCACTTGCTCTTCATAAAAAGGAAACCATTCATTCCATTAAAAATTTTTAATGAACACAATGGTTTAGATAATAGGTATAACTAAACATTACTATTAAACTGAGTGACCTTTAAAACATTATTATGACTGCAGATTTTTTTTTATTTATCCTTCTCTATTAGATTTTGTGGCCCTGCCTGAACTTGAAGTTGAAGCGATGGAAAATTGGGGATTGATGACTTTTATTGAGGGATCACTGATTCATGACCCCAAGCGGAAATTTAGCGATTCCAAATTTAGGACGTCTCTCATCGTTTCCCATGAGATAGCGCACCAGGCATGTGGTAAAAATGTCTTTTGCTTTTCCCCTTAATCAGTTAGCTAAAACAAGTTGGTATGATCTTTGGAATGAGAGGCTGAACAAACAGCAAGTTATTTACTGGAAAATACTAACCTTATAAAGAAGTAATATTCCTCCATCAATAACCAAAGTCTTCTTTATTCAAAGCACAAATGATTAACGATTAGGGAAGGCATGCTATGTTGTACCCAGTGTTGATTATGGTATAATATTTTTTCAAGAGCTGTAGTTCTAAAATCAGTCCGTTTATAGATGAGCACAATCAGGCCATTATTTTATTGGGCAAAAAATTAGTTCCTAGTACTGCCTTGTTTTTTGTTTTTTTTTAAATAAAAAACACTGTGATGAAAATATGTCTAGAATCTTTAAGGGATACTGTCATTGGAAATGCATCAGTTAATTTCTGCACTGAAATTAATTTCTCAAAAGAGCAAACAGATTTTTTTTATATTCAATTTTGAAATCTGGCATGTGGCTAGACATATTGTCAATTTCCCAGCTGCCCCTGGTCATGTGTGCTTTCTGGCAGGCTGTTGTTTTTCCTTCTCAATGTAATTGAAGGAGTCACAGTGGGACATGGGTTTTTACTATTGAGTGCTGTTCTTAGATCTACCAGGCAGCTGTTATCTTGTGTTAGGGAGCTGTTATCTGGTTACTTTCCCATTGTTCTGTTGTTAGGCTACTGGGGGGGTGATATCACTCCAACTTGCAGTACAGCAGTACAGAGTGAAGTTTATCAGAGCACAAGTCACATGACTTGGGACAGCTGGGAAAGTGACAATATGTCTAGCCCCATGTCAGATTTCAAAATGAAATACTAAAAATTCTGTTTGCTCTTTTGAGACATGGATTTCAGTGCAGAATTCTGCTGGAGCAGCACATGACAGTATCACTTTCAATTAAGACCATGTACAGTACATGGTATGAGCATGAGGGACATTTTAAATGCAAATAAACCCTGATCCATCTGTTGGAAGGAAGTTATCTTCCCCCCCCCCCCCCAATATTTCCACTGCTTTTTTTTTTCTACACTTCACATTTTGCTAAAGGCAAGTTGCTTCTCTCTGATTACAAAAGGAATTACTGCTTGAAAACTACACGCTATAAGCTTGGCCTCTAAATCATTTAACAGGATGCAGATAAATAAAAAGGTGGCGCAGCTCAATAGGAATGAGAATAGGAATTTGATATTGATTTTGCATATGCTATTTCTAGTGAATTTCCTAAATGCAAAATAGTAAACTCAGAAGTAAATGGTAATATAGTGCAAGAAGTACAATTACTACTTACAGAATGCAGGCTTGTAATAATAATTCAATACTATATTTGTAATTATATCATTAGTCTATATGCACCAGACCATTTTGGAAATAATGAACACTGGTAACCATTATATGCATGAGCAAAAATCACTTGTTCAATAACCCAAATCATTATTTTTTACTAACTGAACTAGTGTATGATGGCAATGCAGGGTGCTGTAAGATAATACTGTTTATGTCTTTTTATTGAAGTGGTTTGGAAACCTTGTTACCATGAAATGGTGGACTGATCTATGGCTGAATGAAGGATTTGCATCTTATGTGGAGTATTTTGGTGTTACCTTTCTTGACTCCAAATTAAAACTGGTATGTAATCTGATCCATATCCCATGGCTCACAACCTGAAATTGGGTTGCCTTGCTGTATGTATAGTGTAGATCTCTATGATTTCAATGTGGTGCTACAATACAAACAAATAATCAATTTATGTGCAGAATTAATTCTAAAATCAGTTCTAGGATTGCAAAGCTAATGCCAGCATCTTGTTTGTGTTCCCTGCAGACATAAAGTTATAAAAAAAACCCTCTGTACTAGATATTGTTTTGGCAATAGAAGTGGAGATCACAATTTTATTTTATTTACCTCCCAACTGTCCTGTTTTTTGCAGGGCGGTCACGTTTTTGATAGCTCAACTCACAATCCCAGATTATTACTGAAATCTCTCGATTTTCTCTTTCATCCCCTGCCCTGAACAGTCAGAAAACGATACAAAGTTTACAAAACTTAATTGGTTTTGGCAGAGATCCCAGAATATGTGTCAGGTGCACTTACAGTAGATACTTTTATATCCATTTAAGATACTTATTATGTGCACACAATGTACCCTCTCTGCTTTAATTGCATTCTTAGGTATGATATGTTGTCTCTATGTATTTTTGTGATGAACTGGACTATAAATAATTAGAGACAATAAAACATTATTACCAGTGTGAGGCACATAATGAAAACTGTTAGGGGCAGATTTACTAAGGGTCGAATTTCGAATTGAAAAAAATTCTAAATTCGATCACGTGAAAAGGCAGGGAAGTAAAATCCTTTGAATTCGACCATCGAATTCGAAAGGATTTTGCCGCAATTCAATTGGTCGAACGATCGAATAGGAAATATTCGATCGATAAATCGTTCGGATCGATCAATTGGACTGATTTTATCGATCAAATCTTTTTATTCGATAAAAAATAATGAAACCCAATTTGGTAGCTTTGATCTGATGAATTAGGCAGTTGAATAAAAATTTAAAGGGGAAGTACTTCGACAGTCGAATGAAATTTTATTCGAATCATTCGATTCACTGGTCGAAGTGGTCTACAAAAACATTCAAACATTCGATCGAATCCTTCATGTGAATTTAGTAAATCTGCCCCCTTAAAGTGTGTTTTTTTTTTTGCTGAAAAATGTAAATAAAAAATAGGAAACCTACAGTGTTCTATGTTTACAGGATGAATTGTTCACCATGCACAACTTGCAGCCCATTTTTGAAAGAGACGTAGGAGCTCACTCTCAGACCGTGTCACTGAAAGAAGAGGAACTCCATGGAGCCGATTCATCTATTATGTTTAATGAATTCACATACGACAAGGTAAAAATGATTAGTGCCATGCAGAATAAAAACTACAATAAGCTGAACTGGAACTACTACTCTAAAATATGTTTCAACTGTCACTGGCAAGCACTCCACAAAGCCACAAAGGGGTTGTTCACCTTTGAGTTACAGTAACTTTTAGCATAATGAGTGATATTCTGAGACAGTTTGCACTTGGTTTTAACTGTTTTATTATTTGTGGCTTTTGAGTTATTTAGCAATTCTCCAGTTTGCAATTTCAGCAATCTGGTTGCTACGGTTCAAATTACCCTTGGAATATGAATAGGAGAGGGCCTGAATAGAAAGATGAGTAATAAAAAGTAGCAATAATAATAAATGTGTAGACTTTCAGAGCTTTTGTTTTTTTTAGAGATATTTTTAAAATCATGAGAATGTGAGAGCATCCAAACTCCTGTAGATTATGTTCCCCTGTCACCAATTCTTGCATCAAACATTGATAGTTTATAGGTGAATTTAAATAAAAATGGTTCTGCATAATCTTTGTATCTACCTAACTGACTAGCTGAAATGAATAGTTTATAACACCAGTGCATTCCTTTCAGCAAAGTATTGACAGTGACCACTTGGTTAGAGCCAGTCTGCTGGTGTGCCCATTCCTCTGCATTACCACCGATTTAGGTTTTGAAAAGTCTTAACTTTATTTATTTTAATCATCATAAATGATGGTGTACAATGTTCATTGGAATTTTGGTGAATATATACTTCAAGTCTATATATAGTATAGTAGTTATATAGTTATAACTATATAAGATGCAAATTCACATCTTACTACTTCCGTATCCTTTCCATTGTTGTTATGTTCATATTTGTTGAGGGCCTGTAGAGTGTACATCTTAAAGCAGCATCTGTTTCTTGTTCTCCAGGGATCTGCCCTTGTACGAATGCTATCGAGTTTCCTGACAGAGAAACTCTTCATCAAGGGAATCAGCGTGAGTTCAGAAAAAAGCTTTCTTGGATTCATAAATTATATTTGGCATTTTAGAATTGGGAAGATTCCTTCTTGCTTACTTAAATCACCAGTGTGAATGGTATATGTCTTTGTTTGGCCATAGAATAGTAATTAACGTTTCATTTGTTTCATCACAGTCATATCTGAAGACCTTTTCGTTCTCAAACGTTGACCAGGATGATCTTTGGAATCATTTGCAAATGGTACTATTTAAATCCTCCTAGCTTGTATACAATTTTCATAATATTTTACAATATACATATTTTATGTGATATGTATGTCCATATACATATATATATATATATATATATATATAAAATAGCAAAAAAATACCGCATTCAACAGACTCAGTTAGGATAACAGATTTTAATAGAAAAACAAAAAATACTCCAACGTTTCGATCACATCATAGTGATTTTCCCTGAGGAAGATCACTATGATGTGATCGAAATGTTGGAATATCTTTTGTTTTTCTATTAAAATCAGTTATCCTAGCTGAGCCTGTTGAGTGCGGTATTTTTTTGCTATTCTGTACACATTTTACCTTTACATCCAGGCAAACTGTGGTTTTTGTTTGGTGAGTGCTCCTCCATGTTATATGTATATATATATATATACCCACAGGAAGCCGGCACTCTCGACAGGAATTGATCATTTGCCTGGGTGCACGATCAACAAGTTATCTCCATTCATCCAATATAGATCAGCACTTTCAGGACTTATAATTAAGCAAAAAGTTTTTTATTGCAAAACAGCTTTGAACTAGCATTTCAGCCTACTCCAAAACCTTTCACTTTGAGAAAGGCCTTAGAGTAGGCCGAAACGTTAGTCCTAACTGTTTTACAGTAAAAAACTTTTTTACTTAATTATAAGTCCTGAGAGCAGGGTCAGAGTTTAGGGTTATTTAATAAAAAAATTGAATTTCTTTTAAAAAACTCTAATTTAACCATAAAAAAAAATAGAAAATTCTAATTTTAATTTTCAATTCAACCCTAAATAAATCTGACCCTCATTATAGGGTCCTTCAACTTTTTATTTACAAGGAAACATTGGCCATCTGGAAGATGTACAAAGTTTTAATAAACTTTAGTTCACTACACAGTTCATCTGATTGAGCCTATATAAACTTATCCTTAACTGTTCCTCTTCTCCTGCACCTGGAAAGTGTGGCAAAAGAATGCATGGTAAATTCATGTTTATGACTTAATTATATTTGAGCATTCATTTTTGTGAGGACCATTATCTAAGGAAACCAATCCCTCTTCAAAATATTAAATTGAGTTTCATGTAGACCTGAAGAAGGTTTCAGGGGTGTTTCTTGATCTGCCCCAAAAGCAACAGTATCCTCCACTGGGGATAATCTATCACCCAAGTGTAACATCCAGCCTGGAGTTGAACCAGGGACCCAGTGTTTTCTCATGCTGTCTGCATTATCTCTACTCTATATAAGCAGCCACTGGTTCACTGCTATTGCTATCTTTGTTATTGCAAGTAGGTATGGCTTGTTTCACCTATTGCTAATCTAGCCACAAGTGATCAGTGTAAGCCACTATGCTGGATTTATAACCCCCTGTTCTGCATTGACTCATTGCCCAACGTACGTCTATTGTTAGATAGTTCCTGGGTGTAATTCTCATATGAGTTACTCTTCCTAGACATTTGCCTGTCCTTGACCATTTCTGTCTGCAGTCTAAACTGACCATTGCTTGTTTACTAACTATTCTTCTGGATCCTGATTCTGTACTGTAGTGTCAATTTGGTAACTGATCCCAGCTTGTTCCACTCTTTCCCATTCCTCCTGTCACATGTTCCGGTTCCCTTGTCTGTCCAGAACCCTTGCCTTGGTTCTCTCACTTTAAGACTTGGCAGCATCTGAGTAGAGAAGGGCTCCTCCCAAAGGTACAGAAGGCTGTAAGGAGGTGTTTGTTCTGGGTTTTTGGTATACCAAACATATCAGCAGGTAGGGTGGGTATAAGAACCTGTGTAAGGGATCCATATAGACTAAACTATTGATTTCCTCTAACTAATGTGGATAGGGTCCAGAGGAATCTCTTTTCTGTAAAGTCCTACGCATATGTACACAATGACAAAAGAGACCACAAAAAAAGTGAACACCAGCATCCCAAAGCCAAAAAAATTATTTTCACGATCTTGGTGTTGTTTTAACGAGCAAGATAGTTCAGTAATTCCTTGCTTTTTGTAAAAATTATATGTTGGTACAAGTAAATGTTGTTGATTACTGCTGTAAATATGGTATTTTATATTTATAGTGCAAATTATCATTATTTTACACAAATTTATTTTCTAAGTTTATAGATCATCAAGATGAAGTTCGGCTTCCAACAACATTAAGACATATTATGCAGTCCTGGACATGGCAAAGAGGAATACCTCTTCTCACTTTAAATACAGCGACTGGGCAACTGTCTGAAGAGCTGTTCAAGACTGACAACAAAGAAAACATTACAAGTGACAACAAGTACTTTAAACTATTCACTTGTTGGGAACAATATTTACACTACAAGAACCGTCCAAACTCCCTCGCATGATCAGGCTAGTTACCATAACAATATGGACTCCTTTTACATTAGACAGACTTATTGCAGATGATTTAGGATTTACCATTACTAGGGTACCATTACTATTACTACTGTGATTGACTCTTAAGGTGGCTATACATGTAGAGATTCGCTCGTTTGGCGATGTCGCCAAATGAGTGGATCTCTCCCCGATATGCCCACCTTGAGGTGGCCGATAACGGGATGATCCGATCGTGGGCCCTAGGGCCCAATGATCGGATCGGAATGGCACAGATACGGGCGGTCGGATCGCGGGACCGCATCAACGAACAGATGCGGCCGCGATCCGACGGAATTTTTAATCCTGCCCGATCGACATCTGGCCGACTTTCGGCCAGATATTGATCGGGGAAGCCCGTTGGAGGGCCTCCCACACAGGCCGATAAGCTGCTGACAAAGTCTTTCTAAAGCTTTTATCGGCCCGTTTATGGCCACCTTTAGTCCCCCACTATTGTCAGGTCTGCCCAATATCTCAAAACAAGTGCACAAAAAAGTAAAGGCGGGAAGAAACAGAAAGAAAAAGTTCCCTCTAGTGTAACAGGAAGGAATACAGGAGGGTGACTCATTAATGTACTTTTGATTAGAAAAAATATTGATTTAGTTAATTTTAATTGGCTTATGGGATCGATCAAATGGATATACCAGCTTGAATCTTTTTTTGTGTTGCGTATCTGCACAATAGACTGCAGCTGTTCTATGTATTTTGGATTGTTGATGATTCTATGCTAATGTCAATGAATACTTTTACTAGTTGTATTGTTTTGTTACATATTAAAATTCTATTATTGTAATCCTATGCATTATTTCTATTTAAGTCACACATGGATTGTCCCTTTAACTTGGATGAAAAATGGAATTGAGCAAACATCACTCTGGCTAGACAACAAATCCAGTAAGTAGAGTTAGTAAAATATAGCTTTGAAAATGGTGTTTCCTGATGCCAACAGTTAAAATCTGTGACTTCACTTGTGTTACAAAATAATATTACCAGTGTTTTATAACATGAGCATATTGCAAGTTAGGATGGAATTGATAGGCGTGCTGCCTTGTACATGTATATATAGTGGATAATACACCCTACTGTAGTAGTACAGGTATATAACGTGGATAATATACCCCTACTGTATTTATAAAGATATTATACGTCACAGAGGAGTTATGTGACCATATAAAAGCACAAGGGGAAGTGCCTTTACACAGGTCACCTAACTGTAACTCTCTGCTGTAAATTTTAGCAGGGAGCACCTTATTCATTATAAACTGCAGTTAAATGTATACAGGTCAGGCAAGAGTTTTCTCTTTGCTTCAGAATATGGCTGATACAATCGTGGTATGGGGTATGATTTTCCAGCTCTATTGTAGAAAATAATAATTGAATTGTTAGGCTTTTAAACAAGTATCAGACAGTGTGCAAGGGGAGAAAGTTATAGAAGAGATCACCATAAGTTATAAACAGCATGTTAATAATGACGTATAATGGTTCCATAGAGACATGACCACACTGTAGCTTATGTAAATATAAATGCTTACTGAAGTCATAAATATTCATTTTTATTAGGAAAATGTGTATTTATGTGTTTATATCCCCTTTAATTCCTCAAGCCAAGAGCAAATGCCAGATATACAACTAGAGGTAATCTAAAATCTTTTAGGACATCCCATCCCTAAAATTTAAGAGGAGATGATTTACTTTGCCCGCATTATGCCACCTGTACTCTACCAGCAGCTTCAGCAAATGTTCTTTCTGCTCCACCTTAAAAATGGCTTTGGGTGGGTCCAACAATTCAGAGGATAAAGAAACCACTTCTTATGGTAAACAAAGAATGCTTATTCTGTTATAGAGTTCTTAACATATCCATCATTCCTTGAAACTGCGCTAAACAGCAGGGAATTATAGCACCTCTGTTACATTAATACAACAAATCACTCTAAAATATTATACAAGTCACTTGATTAAGTAGTTTATTTTCTTTATTTTCCCCACAGTTCATTTTTTACTCCTTTATACAATGTGAACCCATATTATCTTCTCCAGGTTTGTGACAATGGTTGAGCAGCGTTAGAACTTTAGTCTGAACTATATACAGCTATATGAAATATTTATTCAGACCTGTTTTCATTTTGTAATTTCAGAAGTGTTTCCAGTAATGACAACGGCAGCAGATGAGTGGATTGTTTTAAACATCAATGTAACAGGATATTACAGAACAAATTACAATAAAGAAAACTGGAACCGCCTGGCAAAACAACTTGAAAACAACCCAAAGGTAAACATGCTGATATAATAGAGGAGCTTTAAATGAGCCACTAGCTCATTAGATATTAGCTTTCAAGTACCATCTGTATGGCCTAGATTAGACTTTTCTTTGGATCTTTAAACCCATCATGTAGAGAACCATCATGACCTGACATTACATGAATTCAATATTGGCATAAACATTTTTTATTTTTTCACAAGAAGTCCCTTGAGTGCAACAGCCTTCTCTTTACAAGTGTATATATATATATATATATATATATATATATATATATATATATA
>CM044431.1:189094288-189136853 GCA_024363595.1 Xenopus borealis | reverse complement strand
TATATACACACATACTAATTTTGTACCCTCCTACAAAACGTTCAATTGTTCATTGTATAGACAGAACCTTCCCTTCAAAAATGAATTCGAGCCCTGAACTTATTAAATGCAAAGTAAATGCACGGCATCCAGCAATATAATACACAATGTACGATATAACATACAAAAGCCATGAATATCTTAAAAATTATATTCTTATTAGTGATGGGCGAATCTATCCCATTTCACTTCGCTGAAAAATTCTAGGAATATTATAAGTTACCAAGGAGTTTCATGACCATAAAAAAACACAAGGCAGACGCGTCAAAAAACGAGGCACCATGCGTCAAAACCGTGCCGCGACTCGTTTTGCGAATTTTTGCCAATTCACGAATTTCTCTGGAAATTCGCGAATTGGCAAAAATTAGCAAAACGAGTCGCGGCACTAATTTTTTTTTTTTACGCCAGCAAATTTTCGGAATGGAATTTTCGCTGGCGTTTCGCCAATTTATTAGCCGGCGGTGAATCGTGGGAATTCGCTGCGAATTTGCTCCTGGCGAATAAATTCGCTCATCACTAATTCTTATAAACAGTGAGTACCGATCATCTGTTATAAACAGTGAGTAGTGATGAAATTTCTGTCACATGACTCACTGAAACTTGCGTATTATAATAAATAAAGTACCCCCACAAGTTACCTTGGAGTTCCATGACCTGAATAATAATACTTGGCCTTCTGCCTTGTGTTTTTTTATGGTCATGAAACTCTTTGGTAACTTATAATATCCCTATAATTTACAAGAGGGGGTACTTTATTCACTGTATAATATTCCTTTATAAAATGTTTTCTTTCACTACATTAACACAGACTGATCTTTGGACTGTTCAGAATCACAAGGGCACTTTTAGTTAGGGCTTTCAAGTAATTGTTATATACATTCTCTATATCAATTCCTGCTTAAATTTATCAGATTCAAATGTCAGTTCTGTGCACTGGAACCTTTGAACAATTTCAGAATAGAATACAAAGTAGCCTGAATTATTCCCAGTGGTTCAAGTTTTGACCATTGTTACCACTTCAGATCATTGTGTTTATTTAATAGATTGGATATGTTTTGCTGCTTTGTCTGATAGGATTGTTATTGTTTTACCAAGCAGTAACCAGTTAACTCAAGGCAATTCCAGTCCTTCATAAACCCCAACATAAGTCTTGTATCCATCCCGCACAAAGGTTCTCTGCTATTTAGTATATAATACATATTAATCTTATTTGTGTTCTGTGTTCTATATCTTTAATGGCTCTTTGTATAGGTGGTACCCACAGTTAACAGAATACAGCTGATTGAAGATGCATTTACTTTGGCTAGGTAAGTGGACAATACACCTTCTGTGAATATATGATTAAATGCTGTAACCAAACAACAACATACTGTACATTTTCCCTTATGCCTTCATAAGTAAAATGCTTCACCACTCTATCTGCAGGACCCTCCATTTCTAGTACACATGATTTTGTTTTTGTGGTCCTGTTTGGGCGATAAATAAATTCCTTATACTCAGAGTAGGGTAGGGTATATTTATCAAAGAGTGAAGTTAAGAGTGAAGTTCCACCACTGTAGCTTTGGGCTACAGTATTCTCTTAAATTCCACTATAAGTCATAAGTAACTATTATCCTACTAGTTGGCACTTTGTAATAAAAAGAAATACCTGCCCTGGTGGTCCAGTGGTGCGGTGTGGACGTCTGGCGTGCCATCGGCGGGGACCCCCGCCACGCTGATCCCTCCCTCTGCCTGCTTCCTAAGTGTGCCCGGCACACTTCCTCCTTTTTAAAGGCGCATGCATGCGGATGTGTTACATCAGCGGGCAATGGCGCCAAAATTCAAATATTTAAAGGGGACTTTGTAGTTTTTTATTGCCCATGATAGGATTTGTTCCTGGTGCCTGTTAGCTTTGCTATTCTGATTCTGAAACCTGTTTGATTCCTGTTGTGACCCTTTCCTGGCTTTTGACGATTCCATCTTCTATATCCTGACCACTGCCTGTTTACCGACTCCGATTCTGATTCACCCTCTAATTGACTTCCTGGTTTGACACTTTGCCTGCCTGACTATGTTTGTTCTCTGCCTCGACCTGGCCTGATCGGACTACAAATCTGTTTTACGCCTTGTACCACGACCTTCTGCCCAAATACTTTACAATTACAGTTGTGCCCCTTTGCTTATCTAGAAAGCCTTGCTCCTCTCGGTTTAAGACCTGGCAGCATTCGATTAGCCGAGGGCTCCTCCCGAGGTGAAAGGTGGTTTTTATAGGCAGAAACACAAGCCTAGACAAGGGTGCTTGGCATCGGTTCTAGAATTAGGAAATATTAGCAATGAGGTCCTGTTGGGTTGGCAACTAAACTGCACTGAAACAATGGAAGGATGAAAGAACACTCTATCCACTGATAATTACTAATGGGTTGAATTTCTACTGATTTTTATTTCACAATTTTTTCTTAGTTCTATAAATACACATGTTCTTATTTGACTAGGTATGGTTATACTGAATTTGGGACAGCACTTAATTTAACCAAGTACCTTGAGAAAGAAGAGGAAATTAACGTGTGGTACACAGTATTGAAACATGTGACGTCTTCAGATTATCCACTAATCACTTATACAAACTTTCCCCTGTTTAAGGTACTGTTTTAATGTTTTATGCATGAAACTTAAAAAACCCCTCAAATGTCTGAAGTTACCCAACAGATTTCAGTTGGGTGCTGACTTTCACTTGAATTTGCTTTATTTTGCATTGTGGTCAACTGGATTCAAAAGTTGAATTTTGCTACAATTTGCCTGCAGTGTTGTCAGCAAATTGGGTGATATTTATTCTAACTGAGTGCTAATGATGATAAAGTATATTAAAAGGTCTATAAAATAAAGTAGGTGGGGCTCATCTATCCTAATGCAGGTAGCACTCCATGGGCTGGCCTCAGATGCTTGTGGCAATCCTGCAAGAGCAGAGCACAGTGTGCAAAGTGCAATTAGAATGGAGCATTATAGCCTTTTATTCATATTTCACACTGTGTTCTGCATATTACATGACCCCTACTGTGTTACTGTGAATAGACCCATACTTTGCCTGTCCAACTACAGAATGTGTGATTATCTTAAACTTTGAAAGACTCCTAATGATCTTTCTTTCCCTTTAAAAAGAAATACATATTGAAAAGAATAAATCCAATATACCAGCGATATGCAAGTTTAATTCGCACGGATTTCGATGAAGCAGCAGATGATTATTTTATACAGTAAGTGATGAATTTGATGAACAAGTGTATTCAATATAGATATATAATATAAATATATATATATATATATATATATATATATATATATATATATATATATATATTCTGAATTAATTTGATGTTTTGTTTCCTTAGCTGTGTCCTGGGTCTGTTTAAAGGAAATGTTCAGTATAAAAGTAAAAATTGGATAAATAGATAGGCTGTGCAAAATAAAAAATATTTTCAATATAGTTAGTTAGCCAAAAATTTTATGTATAAAGACTGGAGTGACTGTAAGTCTAACCTAACAGAACAGAACACTACTTCTTGCTTTTCAGCTCTTTTGGTTTACACTGACTGGTTACCCTGGTTACCAGGCAGTAACCAATCAGTGACTTGAGGGAGGGCCACATGGATCATAACTGTTGCTTTTGAATCTGAGCTGAATGCTGAGGATCAGTTATGTCCTATGTGGCCCCCCTTCAAGTCGCTGACTAACTCAGATTTAGGGGTCCGTTTACTAAATATAAATTTCTGAATTTTCTTACGCAGGAATATGTATTCGCCAGTTATCGCATCCGCTGAAAATAACGATACGTACACATTAACGCCTGGTTTACTAAACAGCGAAATGTGTGAAAGACAAAATTAACGCCAGAATATTCTCAACATTTTACCGCCATCTATATAGTGGCATTAACTTATTTTTTGGCCAGAAAATTCTCAATGGGAGTTTAATTTTCATTAAAATGTGCATTTAAATGATACAAAGAGATAACTGGTATGATTTCTTGTTCATATGATTCTATTGGCAGAAGTGTTAGTGACTGGATGGAGGAAGTATGGGTTTATGTGATGCAGACATGTTGTTGGATGGTATAATCATCAGTCAATAAAGTTTGAGTTTTGAAGATGCATTTCTGGCCATAAATGTCACAGTAACAATTGCCATAATTAACGCCATTATTAACGCATAAAACAAGACTATTTTCTAGATAAATATATGCAAATGTAATTTGTCGCCAGAAAATTCCCAACTCGCTAAAATTACCGCTAACGTAAGCTGGTTCGCTAACGTAGTTACCGCTAGTGATCGCAATGACTTCTGAGCACATCGCTGTTTAGTAAACTTAGTCGCTGCGAATATTCTGGCGGAAAAATATTCTCAGCGTTAACATGCGGAAACTTATGGTCAAATTTACCGCACTTTAGTAAACGGACCCCTTAGAGAGCTGAAAAGCAGGATGTTGGATTCTGGCTATTATATTAGACCTCCATTTTTCCCTGACTAACTATATTAGAAACATTTTTTATTTTGCGCAGCCTTTCTGTTTACCCAGTTTTTAATTTTACCCTGAACTGTTCCTTTAAATGAGCCCCCATTGTCATTGTGGACACGTAGCTCATTATTTCAGTAACTGTTAACAAATGCTTATTCCCACACACTTAAGAGTAGTGTTCACACTATAATTGTGGTCTCTGAAGGGGCAGGTGACTTGTACAATAGGTTATTTGAGACAATAATTGAGCCAGTCCTCCCTCCCTTCATCATAAACTCTGAGTACCTGCACCTTTGAGACCTGTAATCTTTATACTGCAAGCTTTAACCAATGAATACACTTTACATCCATACTTCAATGTTGTGAGTGTCAAAGCAGGGTTGCCACTTCAGCTCATCATTACAAACTTGCAAACGACAGCGGGAGATGTTATACATATCAGGCTGGGCTGGACTGGATTCAGTAGAGATTGAAAGGAGACGTATAGTGTGAAAAACAAGAATATGCTATATTTATATTATATTAATACTCCTGTAAATATAGAAGGAATTTGTTAAAAAAAAGTAGTGTTTCAGGCTGATTTACTAAAAATTATTGCAAAACGCTTACAAGTCCCGCCCATCTGTTTCACTTCCTGCTGCCTCCTTTCCCAGGTTGTGCAGAGGATTCTGCAGCACTCAACACACTGCACTGTAGGATAGGAAGCAGCTAGGCTGACCTAATAGTGGAACTGAGACCTGTCTTTGCTTTTGTGACTGCAGGGCTGTGATTGGTTATTCACAGCTTACATTAAAGTGAATCTGTAACCTACACATAAAAAGCTGCATAATGAAAGTCCCTTGCAAATTAAACATGAAATACAAATTCTTTTTTTTTATTAAAACATCCATACCTGTTACAAAGTTGTTTAAATATCTGAGCTGTCAATCAAATATTATCTGTCCCGCCTCTATGCCTGAGGCATAGAGGTGGGGCAGTCAATTACTTTCACTTTCCATTCAGCACTTCATGCATGTTACTGGATATCTCATTCCCCCTTCCCTCCTCATACTCTATAATTATATAGGGCACTGAACATGAACATTAGATTGCCCATTCTGGTGCATACACAATATTTTGGGGTGATACACAATTTATCTTAATAACAGTGTCCACACAATGGCTCCTGCCTGCTTGCTGTGATGTGTAATTCCAAGACTAAAGGAAACAACATTTAAAGGAAAACTATACCCCCCTAACAATGTAGGTCTCTATTAAAAGATATTGCATAAAACAACTCATATGTAAAACCCTGCTTTATGTCAATAAACCATTTTCATAATAATATACTTTTTTAGTAGCATGTGCCATTGGGTAATTATAAATAGAAAATAGATATTTAAAAAAATAAGGACACCCTCCTGGGATTGTATGATTCAACGGTGCACACAAACTTACCAAACAAACTATAAAGTTAGGTCACATGAGCCAATTAACAGACAGAGTTGTGTCTTTTGCTTCCACACTTCTTCCTGTTACAGTTAGAGTTGAAATATTTCTGGTCAGGTGATCTCTGAGGCAGCACACAAACCATCACGAAATATAACTTAAATTTATATTCCAGTTTGGTAAGATTCTTTATTATGTCACTTAATTTGATATAAACTATCTGTT
The DNA here is from genome assembly GCA_024363595.1 of Xenopus borealis. Classification (NCBI taxonomy): domain Eukaryota; kingdom Metazoa; phylum Chordata; class Amphibia; order Anura; family Pipidae; genus Xenopus; species Xenopus borealis. The sequence continues at coordinate 189,130,672 of CM044431.1, read as the reverse complement.
GCTCAAGTAACATGATAGAAAATAATTGGGAATTATTTCTTAGGGTGACAGGTCCCCTTTAACATCCACCCACCTCTAATTTGAAACATGAACAGGGGCCATAGCAGATCTATAGGGAACTCGAATAAAGGGTCCATTTGTAAAGAAAATATACATTTTTAGCCCAAAGTGAAACCATATTTTATTCATTATTGCCTAAAAAGACTCTGGATTTTCTAATTATGCTACATTTCCTTTAATGTATTGTCAGGCTACTTATGCAAGTTTTTCATACTACACAACAGAAGCTAATCTACTGTGCTTCAATAATTTGCATCCTTCTGATTTTCCTTTTTAGGGTGCACATTGAGCTCATTCTTACAACGGCGTGCTGGTTTGGACTGCAAGACTGCCTGCAGCTGGCACATGAGCTGTATGCCACATGGATGAAAAACTGTTCCCGTGATGTGTAAGAGCATTGATTTGGTAGTAAGCATGCACTTGCATTAAACACAATTCTCATTAGATATGTATCTGTAATCTTCAGCAGTGCTATGAAGTATAATCCTTGCAATACTGTAAAGAACTGTGCCCGAAAAGCTCGCTTGCACATTATACCTCCAATATTCCAAGTTATTTTATGCTGGTGAGTGGGCAGTTTCACGCACACACTTAGGGGCAGATTTATCAAGAGTCGAATATAACGTTTATGGGAGTTTGTAAAAACTCCCAAAAATGCAAAAAATCTGACAAATTGAAATTTATTAAAAAATTTGAATTTTTAAAATTCGCGTGAATAGGATCGACTTGTTTTTTTTTTTTTTTTACAAAAAAATGTAAATAAAAAAACAAAACATTTTTTTCAAATGTCCACCAAATGGCTCCAAATTGATTGTAGGAGCTCCCCCTTAGCCTAAAACACCAATTTTGCAGGTTTTAGATGGTGAATAGTCAAGTTGTCTAATTCTAAGCAGTGTCATTCTGTAGCTACTATAAAACCTATAGGTTTTACTTAAAGGGCACCTCTCGTGAAAAACAGTTACTCCCAACTGGTTGAGGGTACTGGTGTTTTTTTTAAAAATGCCCCCCATCAGCGCCAGCATGCTTGCACCGGGAGGGAGCTCCCGGTGTGAGCCGCAATGACAGTTTCTGCGCATGTGCATTTGCGCAACGTCATGCGCATTAAGAAAAGCGGCCCCAACACTGACCGCTTTTCTTAATGCACATGTGCATGACGTTACACGCGCTCAAATGTGCATGCGCAGAGACTGTCATGGTGGCTCGCACGAGCGCACTTGCGCTGGCGGGGCCATTTTTTGTAAAAAAAAAAAAAACCACCAGTACCCCCAACCGGAATGCGGGCTCTATCAGCCCGCACATTTGGTTGGGGGTAACTGTTTTTCACAATAGGTACCCTTTAAAGTGTTGAACATAACATAAAATGTTTGTTCTGCAAAATCTTAATGATCATTTAGCTCTTCAGATATCCTGCTCTGTATATTTTAAATGCTATGTGTGCCATCTAGTGGCTTCAGGCTGCACTGTGCAAACAACGCTGGACATTGGAGTTCTGTATGTATTAATAAATTCCTAACTGTCAGAACAAACAAGTATAATACCTGAGAATTGTACACAAGTGATGAATTAATTGTTTTATAACATAAAGATTTCTTATCTACCCTTCAGCATACCAGAGTCCATCAGAAAAGCCATCAGCTGTTATGCCATTGCCAATGGCGGTGAAAAAGAATGGGAATTTGCATGGGAAATGGTTAATAAATCAGAAGAAATCGAGAGAGACTTCTTGTTTTATGCCTTGAGCTGCACCAAGGAGCCTTGGCTCCTTCACCGGTAAGAAGGAAAAATGAAAGAATGACCTAGTTTTAGACATAGCTAATAAGCTGAAGGTAGCTGTTTTTCAAAATGTATTCAGTTTTTTGTCTTTTAATCCATAGAGCAATATGTTTTTAAAAGCATGAAGCAAATGGAGTGTAACTGTACTAGTAGTTTCTAAAGCTGAAAAGAATATGGTTTTATTAACACTGTTGGTATAGAATTGTGAGTTCCAGAAAATAAACTAAGACCCACTGCATTTGATTGATGGTGGGTGTAATCAGCAGTAATGTAACCAGGGGCGGTCCACCAATGAGGCGAGCTGAGGCACTCGCCACCCCCTGGTAAATAAGAGCCAAATTCACGATTTTTAACCTGGAAATTTGGCTCTTCTAGTGCAGAGCGTCATGGACCCCCGCAATTCAAGCCCGCCTCAGGTGGCCAAGTGGGCTGGATTGCCCCTGAACTTAAATAGTTGGGGGCGGCGCAATCTGCCGGGGGGGCCCTGCAGGGGTGCGGACCCTGGTCCAATCGCACCCCCTGTTCCCCCTGTAGCAACACTGGTGATCAGCTTGCTTGCAGGACAGACCTCAATTTAAGCCATTCATTACTTGGTATGGCTGTTTCAGTGGCTCAATACCAACAAATCATACGACAACACACAAGTTAAAAAATGTCGATCTGTAATTGTGGGTGTAAAGATAGACATATAAACAGACACACAATACATACATTTAATAAATAGAATAAGACCAATTGCCAAGTATAGTACATATACAATACATATAATAAAACCATTTTGAATTTGATTTATTATGGAGTAAGGCTCTGTATTTTGCATGCCCCTATTAGCACCTCTGCACTATTTAGGGAAATAATGAGAGTCTTTGTAGACAACGAGAGTCACTGCTTTCTCAAGACTGTCTAAATTGAGGAGGAAAGGTGAAATCCCTGTGGGTTGCCACCCCGGTGGTTGTTCTCCACGAGCACCATGGAGTGATAATCTTCTTCCATTTCATCTTACTTCAATGACCCAAACCAACTCATGCTGTGTAGAGTGAGAAGAGTCAGCTTTTCACTCTACTGCACCTGCGCACCCATGCAAAGAAAGAAGAAGCAAGAAGAAGATTGCTGAAGTAACCCTGGCAGGGCCTGCTGGCGAATAAATTTGCAAAACGCCAGCGAAATTTCGCCTGGCGAAAATTCGACGAAAAAACGAGTCGCGCGTCGTTTTTGACTCGACACGTCGAAGTTAACGCGACGCGCGTCAAAAGCGTGCCGCGCGTCAAAAGCGTGCCGCAACTCGTTTCTCAAATTTTTCGCCAATTCGCGAATTTCTCTGGAAATTTGCGAATTTTTCGGCGAAGCGAAACTGCGGAGATTCGCCCATCACTAATAAACAGGTATCAGATAAGTGACTATAAACAGGTATCAGATAAGTGACTATAAACAGGTATCAGGTAAGTGACTATAAACAGGTATCAGATAAGTGACTATAAACAGGTATCAGGTAAGTGACTGTAGGGACCCATAAGTAACATGGCCCTTATGGCTTCATTCCCTTTTCCCTTATCTTCCTTTCCGTGTTACTGGGTTAAATCCCATGTAATATATTTGTTACATTTGATTGGCTACAGGTTGTGACCACCTCCTGCAGTGCTGTAACAAAAGTGCTTGCAGGGAGGGGCACTTCCTCTCTCTCACTTCTTTGGCTGCTGGTACTGAACAGGCTGGTTATTTCCATTGAGCCTGGGATCAACAAGGCCCCAGTAAGCCACCTGCCCTAACAGGACCTCCAACTGTTAGTGACCTGAGTCGGGAACCAGGCCATCCCGTGAATGAGGACTAGCAAGATACAGGTTAGCTTTGTAATAGTCTCTCTAGAGAGAGAAAGATAGTCAGGGTTATTTAGTACGAACAGTTCTATGTTCCAACGAGGAGAGTTAGCAGGAAGCGATCTTCCTTACAAAGCTCCCCTGTGATGCTTTCAGTGCAGGGATAACATTGTAATGAGGATTAGGGCACTTAGCAGCAGCTACCCGGCCTCATCTGGTATTCCATTAAGTCACAGCCACAGGACCTTTGTCTGAGAATTGATTAACCTTTACTACCCTACCTTCGAGGACATTCTCATTTTGATGTGTGTATAATTATCTGCTGACATCTCTATCACCTGTATAACCTCTGCTCTGATCCAAGCTCCTGTGTGAGTATATCTGCCTTGTGCATAATAAATGTTCACCTTTGTTTAAGAACCTGCTGGCGCCCATTCATCTTTATTGTACAGTTTGCCTGGGTATTGTAGTTATACTACCTCTTAAAGGGATAGCTTCCACTTAGCGAAGGCCCTGCCCTGATGTGTAGTGTCGCAGTGTAACCCATGCTCATCCACTAGCTGGACACTTAACTAATCTGTGCTGTATAGCCTAGAAAAGCGTTACATGATTATAAACAGGTATCAGGTAAGTGACTATAAACAGGTATCAAGTAAGCACCCCACCCCAGTGATTTCACCTTTCCTTCCTTTCCATTTGGTCATTATAGTGTCCATCAAATGTACAGTTATTAGGTGAATTGTGTTTTCTTGATATGCAGATATACAGCATACTATTGAAGTTGTTGCTCTTTCAGGTACTTACAATATTCCTTGGATATGTATATGTCCTCTGCTTTCACAATCTTTCTCAATGTCATCAAAAATGAAATAGGAAGACACATAGCGTGGGAGTTTTTGAAAGAGAACTGGCAGCGTATAACAGATATGTAAGTATTATTATAAGTATTAGTTAAAAGAAAAAAAATGTTTTGCCATTTTGAAGATTGTATCTCTGGTTATGATGTAAAAGTACTGGATTCATGTTTACTGATAGATGCGTAGCAGGGAACGCCTGACCTGAGCTGGAAATTCTTGCATTAGGCTTTTTTTTTCTCTCTCCCCGGTACTGTGTGGACTGCCCCTCAATATAATATAAATATATATTTATTTTCTTCTTTTAGATTTGGACCAAGAGATACTGTGGAGTTTTACAATATGTTATTACCAACTTTCGCATCAAAAGCCACTTCAGATTTACAATTCCAGGAGGTAGGTATCTGGCTCTGGCAAAGTTGTATCTTATAAATACACACACATGTATGTGTATATATATATATATATCCAGCAATTCTGTGCCTTATGCCCCTTTACTAACACTCAGCAAACTGACACCTGGGCAATAACTCATAGGTCAGTAATTAGCTTTGTTAAGCCTGATGCAAGTAATGCAATGAAAGGCGTGGGTCAATTTAAGGCTAACCTTTAGTATGTTATAGAATGGCTAATTCTAAGCATTTTTTCAGTTGGCCTTCATTTTTTATTTTTTATAGTTTTTGAATTATTTGCTTTCTTCTTTCGACTATTTCCAGCTTTCAAATGGGGGTCAGTGACAACATCTTAACACAAATGCTCTGTAAGGCTACATATATATTGTTACCTCTACATTTCATGACTCATCTTTCTATTCAGGCCTCTCCTACTCATATTCCAGTTTCTCAATCAAATTACTGCATGATACAAACTACAGAGCTGCTGAATTAAAAGCTAAATATCTCAAAAACCAAAGAACAATTAAAACCTACTGCTTAATGTCTCAGGATATCACTCTCTACATCTTACTAAAAGCTCATTTAAAGATGAATAACCCCTTTAAAGTAAAAACCCGACTGGTTACCATGGGTTACTGGGTGCAAATTTGCCCAATATTAGTAAATGAGCCCAGCTGAGATTTGCTAAGCTTGACCCTCTGCTTAATAGGAATGTGTCCTACCCTTCTCATGCCTAAAATCCATTATTTTTGTGTGCCATTGTATGGTGCCCAGTGTTAACACTTCTGAAATCACTAAACTAAACTGGTTAGAGGGATAGAAGACTTAAAGTATGAGGGGAGACTGTCCAGGTTGGGGTTGTTTTCTCTGGAAAAAAGGCGCTTGCGTGGGGACATAATTACACTTTACAAATACATTAGAGGACATTATAGACAAATATCAGGGGACCTTTTTACCCATAAAGAGGATCACCGCACCAGAGGCCACCCCTTCAGACTAGAAGAAAAGGACTTTCATTTGAAGCAGCGTAGGTGGTTCTTCACAGTGAGGATGGTGAGGTTGTGGAATGCACTGCCGGGTGATGTTGTGATGGCTCATTCTGTTGATGCTTTTAAGAGGGGCTTGGAGGATTTTTTGGACAGATAATATCAAAGGCTATTTTGATACTAAACTCTACAGTTAGTATAGCTATGGGCATATATGGTTTGTGTGAAAGAGTGTAGGGGTGTGTGTGTGTGTATGGTGGGTTTTAATTTGGAGGGGTTGAACTTGATGGACTTTGTCTTTCTTCAACCCAATTTAACTATGTAACTATGAAATAGATCTTAGATTGATACTAGAGACCAGATGAAGCAGGAGAAGAATCCTCATTCAGGCTAGTGGTTTCCAGCAATCTAGAAGCGATGCATAGTTTAACTTGGAGAATAAAGCTTAGGCACAACAGGGATCTGACGGAGATGTAGACCCTCCTTGTAAAGTTGTTTTGCACAGGCTTAATAAAAACATTTTGTGCAGCATCAGGTGGGTGCTTAAGCTTAATTCTCTTGGGACTACTTATTGCGGTGTGTGTGGCTGTATGTCTATGTCTAATAGAAGTACCACCATAAATATTGAGCATATTTAGTATAGGGATCGCTCTAATATACTGTTCCTGCACAATACCAATCAGTATCACATTTCTATAAAGCTTCAATGTCAAAAGAGTTTCCACTTCTGCAACACAGAGAGCAATGTTCATTTTTAAAGACCTGACTGCAAGAAGGCAACCAGTATTGTAAATCTTCATTCCTACAGTTAATAAAATGAAATAAAAAGGGGGAAAAGATTAATTGGGGACTGTTGCATAAATATCATGTATAGGAAAGTTTTGCACACTTTGTTAGTGTCTAGCCATCCAAACTTACGCCTTTGTGCTACTAGACCCTCTCCCCCTACAAGCAACAAGCTGATTTCATACTGTATCATTCCCTTGCCTCTCTCTCATGTTCAATATTATTAATAGTGTTAATGTCTGTATTAAAGCTGCACATTTTACATGCCAAGTGCATATTCCATACATTGGACATATTTCAGCGCTATGAATAAGGTAATACAGTAAATAAAATGCAAACTAAACCACTAGCAGCAAATCCCAGCCTTACATATCAGTGAAACCAGTGTTTTTCATTTTTGAAATTACTCCAACTGTACTGCAAATCTAAAGAAGTCCATTATCCTCCTACAGCTACAGAAAAAGCTCATGAGTTTGTAGACTACTGGGAAAAAAGAAAAGATTGCCAGTGTTAAAACAGTCTATTTTAAAATTAAGTACAAAAGGTTGTAACATGGTATACCATGGGAAATAACATTTTTATTGTGCTATGGCTGAATTAAACGTTTGTAGTACACACCAATGCCTGTCTGGCAGGACAGTTGAATAAATTGAGAAATACCACAGATCTTGCAGATAGTGAGGAAAAGATTTTATAAACAGTAACAGTTATTCACCAGTCATTCACTTGTTACACGATTCAACTAAAGAGTTTCAGAAGTTCACCATACATGATGCTGCCCCATAGCTCACCCTCCTGGCACCCCTTATATCTCAGGTGCCTGGGTGCCGGGTCCAATGTGATGTCCCTGGGTGCAACATGTAGAATCCATAGGGATTTCAAGCGATGTCTTCAGCTTGTTTCGTACTATTTTCTTCAACTGCTGCGGGCAGGGCTGGATTTACATAGTAGGCACCCCTAGGCCCACTGCTGTTTGTCGCCCCCATACTCTGCCCTTTATTCACAAATTTTCATCAACAGGACTGGAGCTATGGGGATTGGCACATGGTAAATTTAAAAAATGCTGTATATCCCCAGTGTTTCTGAACCAATGTGGGTGTAGCTGGGCAGCATGCAGCCCCCCTAAATCCTGCCACCCTAGGCCTGGGCCTAGACGGCCTTTCCACAAATCCGGGTCTGGCTGCAGGACATCACATGGGACCCGGCACCCAGGTAACCCCGGGAAGGAGCCGGCGTGCGCTCCCGTGGGATCAGCTTCCTATGGGGCAGGGGGGAGGGAACGGGCATAGTGAGAGATATGCAGTCTGGGCATATATACCCCTCTGCCTTATAGCCATGCCCTAACCTTCATCATGGTGTTAGCGATCATGGATGCTGGAGGGATAAGGATCTTTACACTTTTATGCACAGTGAATTTGCCTTTTATCATGCCAGTGGGCACTATATATTTGATTTTGAGACGAATCTCCTGGACCCCGAAGCCAGAGTGCTGCAGTGCTGCAGTTGGTGCGAGGGTTATAGACGTGGATATGACGCATATGTTAATGACACATATTTTAATTAGTTAAAATTAAATTTTTTTTAAACTTTTATGTTTTGCTGCCCCAGACTATTTTTCTATAGTGGAAGTGGAGGCAAAATGGCTCTTTTGATAGTAAAGGTTGCTTACTAGTGATGGGCGAATTTATTCGCCTGGCGCGAATTTGCTGGACAATAAATTTGCGAAATGACTGGAAAAATTCGCTAATTTTGTCCAAAAACAGACGCCCACATCCAAAACGATACACCAGCAGCGGTTCATGAATTTTTCACCGTTTCTCAAATTTCTCAGGAAATTCGTGGAAAAATTTGGCGAAGCGAAACACCCCAGATTCACCCATCACTATTGCTTACCCCTTGTCTATGGCATCTTAGAGCAGCTCCTCTGGTATTTGTCAGACTCTGGGTCTTCCTGCCAGGGTACTAACCCCTTCATTCCTCCTAGGTGGAGCCTAACCTTCTTAGCTAACAAGCCTCCTTCTAGATCTCATAAACTAAGATGATCACCAAAGAAGCTGCCCTGACGATTCGCCACCGTTATTGTTTTCAGGAACTTCACCGATTTACGGGTGCAGCCGCCAATTCGCTAGCAAAAGAGATAGATGTTAGCGCCGATTCACACTTTAGCGGCAGTCAACTTTTCGCTTTGGCGAATGGATGTTAAAATATGGATTATACTAAATGTTAACTCTTTTGCCAGACTTGCCTTCACCAGCTCTGACCAGGTGAAGTGCAATGGAGTGCATAGAACTTCCTCAATCTTCAGTCACTTACATCATATTCTGAGTGGAAGAAACTTCTAAGTTCGAAAAACACTGGCGTCTTTTCCTTTTAATAGGGTGATAGGCTGCAAAAATCCTAAAAATTTTTTTGGGGTAACTGGTTTCCCCCATACATTTTCTAACATAGGTAACATTATTGTACAGTGGGCTCATGTGTAGGGAATTCTAACAACTCAATTGACTTTATTAAGGTTCCCTTGGCATGTCTATTTATCAGTGTAAATCTAATGTATTAGATGCACCATGTAACATAAAGAGCTCCATTCCACTTTAAATTTCCCATTGTATGCAAATGAGCCTGAGCGCAAGACCTCTGGCGAATTTGTGCTAGGCTTAATTGAACACTAGTGCATCTTTGCTTTGATTTGCTTGAATTGCTAGCAAAAACACGCCAACATCCATCAGCCATGACGAAACTTAGCATTTTAGTAAATTAGCATGGTCCCAGTGAATGTGTTGCAGTGAAAGAGGTTGCTGGCGAATATTCGTAAATCAGCTCCTTGGTTTTTAGACACTTGGTTTCATCAGTTCTCCACTTTCATCAGTCAAGGGTACCTAGTCCCAAGGCAATCCCCCTCCTTTCTGCTTCCAAAACCCTCTAGAGATAAATCCCTAACTAACAACACCATCTAGTGATTCGAACCTATAACAATAAGTAATCAAACAATACAATACACTGATTAAATTACATCTACACTTTACGAGTTGGCTAAAAGAAATATTTTTCAGTTCATCACGTTTCTGTATTTTTTAATAACAAATGTATGCACAATGGGAATGATTTATTTATTCATTTTTAGATACAGCTGTTCATCAATGCTACAATGAATGAAAATGAAAGGGAAAGGGTACTGGAACAGGTCGAGAACAAAAGGAGAAAGAGCCTTGGCTTGGCGAGTAAAATAAACAATGAAATACTCACTTGGCTACAGAGAAATACAGATGAAGCCCAGATCTGAGAACATCCCATTCTGAATCACCTGCAGATGTTTATAGCTTTCAACAAACCTCCTGTATATAAATATTTTTCAACTCAAAGTATTCAGTAACAGCAAAGTATTCAGTTGATAAATATATTTTTCCAGCTTGTGCAAATGTAATTAAATTGAATAAATTAATCCTGATTTATACTTTGATGCATCCGTCCCAGAGAAAATGGTTTATTTAACTTAAATGCAGCATAGACCAGATAAATACACTGACATACATTTCCACTCTTTCCTATTCTTGCTCTCGCTTATACAGGATGTATTAAGAATTGGAAAACATTTACAGTGCCAGGAATTCTCTACTACACAGTTGAACTGAAGAGACAGCTCTCATGAGTTGTGAAACGTCTTCAGATACTCAAAGGGAGTTATTTACTAAAACTTTTTCAGGTCAGGCTTTTTGAGGCAATTTTTCATGGAAAAAAAATACTAGAATTTTTCGAGATTTATTATACCCTGATGCAGGGGCCCCCACCTTTTTTTTACTAGTGAGCCGTATTCAAGTGTAAAATAATGTTGCAAAAAAATAAGCATTCAAAAAGTTCCTGGGGATTCCAAATAAAGCTTGTGCTTGGGCATTGGTAGCTCCTTTGTGGACTTTCATCCAACAGGAGGGTCTGTTTGGCAGTATATCTGGTTTTTATGTAATTAAAGTTTGCCTTTAAGCCAGGAATGAATAAATAAGCACCTGCTTAGTGGCCACTGGGAGCAACATCCAAGGGGTCGGAGAACAACATGTTGCTGATCACTAACCTGATGCTGCAAAAAGCTTGAATCTGAAGATCCAGCATCTCAAACCTGTTGAGGTTGTGTATAAGATGTTCCTATCCCAATTTGAAGATATACAGGGATATATAATAAAAGTCGCAACGAGCAAAATATCTGCACATATAAGAAAAAAAAAGAGCATTTCGCAATGTAATGTTCCTTCCTTCAACTATTATTGCACTGTGAATTTTCATTGTGCATTGGCCACTTTTAATAAGTGCTTGAAGGTGTTGCAATCTTTTGGAGCAAACTTAACAACTTTTTCAGTAAGAGGTTTTATTACATTCACTGCGCACTGCGGCAAACTATAAAATTCGCAAACCTTCTTTGAAAGTAGTCGCTAAACAGTTTCCGGTTTCCCAAAAGTTATATTAAATTTGCGCAAAGGAAAATTTGTTCGCACAGAGGTATAACTTTTCACATTGTAAATATCTTTTCCGTTACTGACTTTTATTACATTCCCCAAATAGTTATCTATGCTGGGTTTAAAAATGTGGGGTTTTTGGGCAATAACCTGAAAAAATCGAAACAAGTCAGAAAAAATTGCATGATTTGGGTTTTTCACTCGTTTTTGTCAAGTTTTTCCCCCATCTGATTTATTCAAGTTATTTTAATGATACATAAGGCAAAATCGTGGATGGTAGTTAAATTCGGATTTTAGTTACTAATCCAAAAAATTCCATCTTATAGCCTTATCGTTACTAGATACCATATAGCATGACCTGGATGAATGAAAACTTTTATAGAAAATGGGTAAAACATATCAGTGAAGAAGAAAACATTTAAAATGAGATCAACGTGATTCACAGCACAGCCAAAACCCTAGAGGTGTACTATGCCCTGTTGTGTTGGCATGAGCCATGGGATCAGCTATACATGAACCTGTGCAAATTGAAATAAAATCTAACAGACAACAGAAAAGGTAACCTGGCATCTATGGCATTAAAGGCAGATATTGGAAAGGAATGTCACAGTATTACAAAATGGAGTGCTCAGCCGGTGTGTACGTGTGGTGCTATGGAGCTAGTAGGCACAGTCCCCTACTCCTGTAGGGAGTAATTAGAAGCAAAGTAATGCAGCACTCAGAGAAACATGCAGCCAAAGTGTTTATCAGTTTATAAGCATACAAATCTGCCAACATTTTAAGCCAGCCTGTGAATGATAGATATTCTAAGCTGGGCAAAAACATTAACATTTTTATGGGCTTATGAGCCAAAAAACACATAGGACTTATCTTTGCACTGGACTTGGCCCACTGCAGTTCTTTGCTTCATTGAAAAGGAATGTAACATACTGTACTGGCAATGAACAATAGAAATGAACTGCCAGCCCGTCATAGGCTTATATTGATACACCCAAATTTTGACAAATAACATCATACAAAAGTTATATAAAACTATAATGAAACAAACTGTGATAATGCACTACTGAATATTTATAGAAAACTACAATAAAACTATATTAAATATAGAGCATGTATTTTCACTTAATGGGTACCTATTGGTTAAAAATGCTATCCCCAACCAAAGGTGAGGGCTGGTAGAGCCCTCATTCTGGTTGGGGATAAAAGTAGTTTTTTATAAAAAAAAAATGCCCCCTGCCAGTGCTGTGCTACTTGCACAGGAGGGTGCTCCCTGTGAGAGCAACCATGTCCGCTCTCTCGCATGCACATTACACGTGTGTGACGTCACGCCCATGCGCATAATGAAAAGCTGCCTTGATTAGGGACTACTTTTCATTATGTGCATGCGAGTGAGCGGACATGGCTGCTCGCACCGGGAGCTCCCTCCCTGTGTGAGTAGCATAGCGCTGGTTATCCCCAACCGGAATGCGGGCTCTACCAGCCCACAGCTTTGGTTGGGGATAGCATTTTTAACTAATAGGTGCCATTTAAAGGGGAACTCTGGCTTCCAAACCAAAATTTGATAAAGAGGCCCACATAACACAGAAACACCTAATATATCCATCACAGTTACCCATATCTTCAAAAAGTATGAATAAATGCCACCACGTTCTATGCTGATATCCAGCTGTGCAACAGTTCTTCTCTTTCTGCATCATTTGAAATCCTGGCGGAGAAGGAGAGACTAAAACACCGATGTTACAAATTGTAACAACTTCTCCACAGCTTACAGACAGCATGGAGGAACTACATAACCCACAATGCATTGCATGGTGATGTTCCTATCCTTGAAATCCCATGTGCAGGGAAATGTGGGGTTTGGTGGATGCAGGCTAAGGACAGCAGGCTGCTGATACAAAGTAACAGTAGTCAGCCAGCACAGCAAAGTAGTCAGACAGATCAGCAAAGTTGTCAGAAAGATCAGCAGGAGCGCAGGAGGATAGGCTTAAGGTACTGTCAGAAGCCATTAAAAACCATGAAAAGTCTGCATAATTTTTAATTGATGTATATTGCACGTTGCTTGAAATTATGTTTACTTTTCATAAGCCTTAGGTTATGTTTTTGTGGAGTTTCCCTTTAAACAATTAGGGGTAGAATATAGTGACATGATCAACATTCATGTAATATCCTATATAAGAATATACATTTTTAATATATTAAATTTAAATGCCAGACTAGACCATATGCTTGTCAATTAATCCATTGTTGCTATAGAGCCCAGGTGATACCAGGGAGTGGCTGTGATGCATGAATAAAGCTACCTGTACTTATAACAGGCAAATGTAAGTTCCCTACAGAGACAGTGGTTCCCATGATACTACATGTACTAATAATAAAGGAATACCTTAGAATGAAAGCAAAACACTTCTACTCCACCCAATGTGTAGGCTGCAGAATGCAGGGGGAGGACCTGGAGCGCTAGGTAAGGCCAGTCCTCGCTATTGTTTCCTAAGCAGGTGAAGAGGAATTTACAGGTATGTGGTATTCCCATTCATGGTAAGCTTGCTGCTGAGATTTAAATAGCATTTAGTTATTCATTTCAGCATTTTATGCCAATAGTTTTATTTATTTAATGGGCAAATATATGACACAGAAATGTGTGCTAAATACAAAGTGCTTATGATGATATAGAGTAATGAAATTACAGTAAAATGCCATTTATAGCTTAAATTGTTTACATGTGTGTTTAGCATCTTTAATTGCAATAGAATATATATATATATATTTAAATTTAAAAATGTGAAAATTCTCAATACATTAAAAGTATGGTATACTGTATGCCGTATGAAATTAATATGGTAAAATATACTACATATTAAATATAGTGCTCTAGCTTGCACTGTTATGGCTGATCTATTGGTACTTAACTGCTTTGGTAGCTTTCCTTCTTCTTTAAAGGGCCAGTGTAGGATAAATCTCGAAAATTAAATTAGAATTTGTTGAAAAACGCAAATCGAATTGGACAATTTTGAAAATTAAAAAACTCAAAAAATTAGAATTTTCAGTTCCACCCTTGATAAATCTGCCCCTAAATAAACCCAACAGGCTGGGTTTGCTTCCAGTAAGGAATTACTGGAATTAAGGCTTGGCACTTTGGCTCATATACAAGTGCAGTCAGAGTGTTTAATTTCAGGTATCTTTAATTGCAATAGAATATATATATATATATATTTAAATTTAAAAATGTGAAAATTCTCAATAGATTAAAAGTATGCTATACTGTATGCTGTATGAAATTAATATGCACAATAATGTGTAATACAGACATGCTTTTAATCTACCTGTTATAAACGCACACACAACTTTCAGAGCAATAGCATAAAGTTTTCCCTTTTATAATGAGCAATTACTAAATGATTCCCTTTCCACATTTACCCATGTCCAGTAGGTATCAGGAAAATTATTTATACCAAACATTAAAAAAGCAAAGAAATGCAATTCTCTGGATAAGTAAATGTTACCCACTGAGCGTTATTCTCCAGGGTCAGTTTAAAGGTATTCTCTAAGAGGTATACTCATGGGAGAAAAACATTTAGACAGAGAATAACAAAAGCAGCAGATGTCTGGTAGACAGGAAAAAAACAAGTTAAAAAAGAACCTGTAGTTTCTTTAACCTGTTCCGTTATTTATAGAACGATTGATATGGAAATTTCACAATAATTCTTCCTAAGTATATGTATTTAGACATTATTGGTACTTTGGATATAGATTAAAGAAAAACTATACCCTGAAAACGAATACGAGCAACAGTTTATATCAAATTAAGTGACACATTAAAGAATCTTACCTACCTGGTATATATATTTAAGTAAATATTGCCCTTTTACATCTCTTGCCTTGAACCACCATTTCGTGATGGTCTGTGTGCTGCCTCAGAGATCACCTGACCAGAAATATTTCAACTCTAACTGTAACAGGAAGAAGTGTGGAAGCAAAAGACACAACTCTGTCTGTTAATTGGCTCATGTGACCTAACTTTATAGTTTGTTTGGTATGTTTGTGTGCACCGTTGAATCATACAATCCCAGGAGGCTGTCCTTATTTTTTAAAATGGCTATTTTCTATTTATGATTACCCGTCAGATATCGTCAGAAGATTAAGATATCGGTCGGCTGGTTGATCGGACTGGACGGAAAATTTTGATTGGATGCCTTTGAAGGCACCCTTAACATCGCCCATTGTTAGTGCTGAATCATCAGATACAGGTAGAATTCCATTGTTTCTTCCTGTATATCGGACAATTCAGCTCTATACGTGTGTGTTGAAACGAACAATCTTTCTTGGAAAGATCTTTTCCGAGAAAGATGGTAATTATTACGTCAGTGGCCAGCATTAGACACAGCTATTGGCATCCTTCTAGTTTCAAACTGTTGGTTATTTAATTTTTCCATAACATTTTATTTATACAAAGATGTAAGTATAAATATAAGGACTGCAGTGTGTGCTATTAATTTACCAGGTATCACCTGAGACATATGAATACCTACAAAAAAATATGTGCCTTACGGCGAGACCTGTACGCTGCAAACAGCACTTACTATGAATCAGCATAGCTGTAAGAGAAAGGGATAAAAAATTTACAGGTATAATAATATAATAATATTATTTAGAGTGCTCGGGAACTGGGGTTTTCATAATTTGAATCTCTATACTGTATGTCTGATAAAAAAAAAAACTGAAACATTTAGTGGCACATTTAGCCGAGTTTTTTTTAAAACTCCCAAAAACTCCCATGAACTAGAAATTTGACCAATCGAAATTTATTATAAAATTTAAAATTTTTAAACTCGTGTGAATAGGATCTACCCGAAAACTCGTGTAGGGACCCATAGGTTTCTATTCCGCACCTAAGGAGTTATGTCCCTGATCTCTTGTCACTAGGCAAAAGCTTATGTTACAATTTGTATTATTACCCAATAGCTATAGCCCAGAGTGTAATGACCACTTCCTGCTACACAGCTTTATAGTGCTGGGAAGGAGTGGCCACTTCCTCTTTGGCTGTTGGGATCCTTACGATCTGGATGTGCTCCACTGAGCCTGGCAGTCTATGATAGGCTGTCATCTTCATCCATCTACCCTCATTTGTGACTTGCTATACCATCCTCATATGTGAGTAACCTGGGGTTATTTGTCTTGTACAAATAAATGGTTCTTTTGGTTTCTATCATAAGAATCTTCTGGCGTCCATCTTTACTATTTTTATAGCAACATAGCCTGTGAGTTGTAGTTACACTACCTCATCTGATTGGAATCTTCCACTTAGCGAAGGCCCTAATCCTGAAGTGTGAGTCCAATGTAACCCATGTTCCTCCACTAGCTGGACACTCTAACTATTTTGTGCTGTATAGCCAAAAAAAACGTTACACTCGAATCGAATTTGATAAACTCAATTTTATTGAATGTCAGGAAGGTTGAAAACAGCTCCAAATTGATTCCTGCATTCCTCCCATTGACTTAAACAGCAATTTGGCAGGTTTTAGGTGGTGAAATGTCCAATTTGAGTTCTTGAAGGAAAGGTTAAAACTAAGTAAGCTTTATCAGAAAGGTCTATATAAATACACCAATAAACCCTCAAAGTAGTGCTGCTCTGAGTCCTCTGTCAAAAGAAACACATTTCTTTCCTTCTATTGTGTACACATGGGCTTCTGTCTCAGACCTCTTGTGTTCAGCTTAAAGGGCAAGGAAAGTGTAAAATAGAATAAGACTAGAAATGCTGTATTTTATATACTAAACATACACATGAACTTACTGCACCACAAGCCTAATCAAAAAATGATTTATGTTTTCAGAGTTGGCCACAGGGGGCTGTCATCTTGTAACTTTGTTATACATCTTTGCAAGACTAGACTACATACACATGCTCAGTGTGATCTGGGCTTCTTAGGGATTGTCATAAATGATCAAAAAACAAAGCTGTGTGAGCTCTGCATGGCTGGTAAGTAAGGCAGGGGCTCCCCCTGCTGTTCAGAAGTATGATTGTTTCCCTGCCAGAAGTTAGGGATCATCTGACAATTCCTCACAACACCCCAATTTTAAGTGTTCCAGGGACCAAGAAAAAATAGAAGTAAACTCCTGGAAAACATAAAATAGGGGTTATGGCAAATCTGTGTTTTTCTATAAAACGGTGTGAACTACGGAAAAAGTGGCCAAAATGATGGTGTAAATTTGAGAAGCACTTCCACTGAAATTCTTTAGAACATGAAGGGACTCTAAAATAAATGTAAACTTTGGGAATAGGTAAAATGTGGGAATGTAAAAATGGGGTAAAATATGGTAAGAGTAAACATGTAAAAACATGAAAAATATGAAAATTAGGTTTCATATTTCATAGAGCTACAGTGTCTTTTAGTTATTAGTTTTGATGCAGAATCACCACTGCTTTATATGTTGCCATGCAAACCTGAATTATTATTCCACCTTATTGTAAATATTATATTATATGTAAACTGACAATTGCACTCTGTTCCAAATGCAGGAACTAGCCATTGGCTAGCAGCTGCTGAAAACCAGAAGCCTAAAACAGTTGGTATAGAGGGCTCTCCTCTTAACTGATGAACCTTAAGATTGAGAACTAGTATTAAAGGGCAAGGAAAGTCTAAAATACAATTACGCTAAAAATGCTGTATTTTGTATACTAAACATAAACATGAACTTACTGCACCACAAGCCTAATCAAACAAATGATTTATGCTTTCAAAGTTGGACACAGGGGGCTGTCATCTTGTAACTTTGTTATACATCTTTGCAAGACTAGACTACATACACATGCTCAGTGTGGTCTGGGCTTCTTAGGGATCGTCATAAATGATCAAAAAACAAAGCTGTGTGAGCTCTGCATGGCTGGTAAGTAAGGCAGGGGCTCCCCCTGCTGTTCAGAAGTATGATTGTTTCCCTGCCAGAAGTTAGGGATCATCTGACAATTCCTATCCACAGCACTAAATGAAGGGAGAATTTCACAGCATACAGTCAGGTTTCTTATAAAAACGGTACACATTTTTAATTAAAGTATATTGGAGAAAGTAAAGAAAGTAAAATGGGATTTTATTTCCTTGCCCTTTAAACCTCTTTGCCCTGGGTGTGAGCATTCTCAGTTTGCTCCTAATTCCCTCTCCCCCTGCTTCTCCCTCTTCTCTCCCAACTGTAAACTGAGCCCAGAGCTATGAGCGAACAGGGAGAGGCAGGAAGTGATGTCACACCAAGCTAATATGGCAGCTGTATCCTAAACAAACAGAGAGCTTCTAGAGCTGTTTACTCAGGTATGGTAAAATATACTACAGAATAAATATAGTGTTCTAGCTTGCACTATTATGGCTGATCTATTGGTACTTAACTGCTTTGGTAGCTTTCCTTCTTCTTTAAAGGGCCAGTGTAGGATAAATCTCGAAAATTGAATCAGAATTTGTTGAAAAACGCAAATCGAATTGGACAATTTTGAACATTAAAAAACTCAAAAAATTCTAATTTTCAGTTCCACCCTTGATAAATCTGGCCCTAAATAAACCCAATAGGCTTGCTTTGTTTCCAGTAAGGAATTACTGGAATTAAGACTTGGGCCATATACAAGTGCAGTCAGGGTGTTTAATTTCAGGTGCTATGCTTCTTATTGACAATGCAGCCCCCCTCCTCATAATTCCAGCGTGATTGCAGACATGAGCAGATTTAAACACGTGTGCATTTTGATGAATCAGACGCAAGTTGCAAAGCTGTCAGGATTGAGTCATTTACAGCACTCATCATTTATATGACAATTGAATGCAATTCTGCTGGTCCAATTTACACAGGCCGCAGTGTGAAGACTGGGATTAGTGCCACAGTCGGGTTGGCTGTAGCTGCAGGTTTAATAAGTGCAACTGAGTGTGATTCTTTAGAGCTGACTGAATGGACACAGGGCATCGTGCAACTATAAAGAACTGCAGAGACTGTGTTTTGTAATCACTGTGATCATAAACAAGCCCTTATATTTAGAAAGTAATGCAACCAAAACTTGAATGTTTTTCTGTATTCTGTACAAAAGATGCTAAGCTTAACCAAAGGGGACACCTGCTGGAAACAACAGATCACTACACATACATTATTCTGTTTCTCCATATTCCCTGTAGGTGCAGATCTGCATGTGCAAAATGCCAAATAGTACCCACTTTACTGTGCAAATAGCCATGGGTACACATTAGGCTCATTTATCAACACAGGGCAAATGATCAGTGATTGGCTTTTTTCAGCTGTGTACCGGCAGAACAGCGAATGCAACAATTAGATTTGGGTGCCATGGGCTGTTACTGTCCATGGATAACATTGCCCATTAAAAATAAATGTGATAAAACCAGATTGATGCAAATGGGCACAAACTGCTTTCAGACAAAAGAAATTAAATTCTGGGACATAATGTTGCATTGTGGGTTAAAAACATGGCAGACTTTGCACGTTGAACTTGCTTAGTAATTTAATCTAAATGCACTAGAATTCCAACAGTTCTATTCAAGGAAAGCATTGCGTGCCTGGTGCAGCATAGACACGAGAATGTACTTGTTTTACTGCAAGCTTGATGAAAGAAAATTGTTATACTATGTCATTCTGTATTTGTTAGGTTTCTAGTTATACTTATTGAATTTTTTACTGTAAGAAGTAGTACAGTACAGAAGGTGGGAGAAAGAAGTGCAATTTAGAAACGAGATAAAAATAAAGTAGAGAATCAGCTGTTCATTAGACAAGAAAGTCAAGGCATCATAACTCCAGGCTGGGCAACAGGAGTCACTTTAGTTTTGATTAGGAGGTTAAAATGAATAACCTTTCCTCCTGGCTGACCTTGTGATCCAGCTGCCCCTGCTTTGATCAAACTCCTTCTCCCGAAATCCTAGTGTAACGCTTTTCTGGGTTATTCAGCCAGATTAGTTAGGTGTCCAGCTAATGGTAGAGCATGGGTTACATTTGCGACACTACACATCAGGGCAGGGCCTTCGCTAAGTGGAAGCAATCCCTTTAAGAGGTAGTATAACTACAATACCCAGGCAGACTTGTACATAAAAGATGAATGGGCGCCAGGAGATTCTTAAACAAAGTAGAACATTTATTAAGATCAAAAATAGTATCACCAGGTTTTAGGATACTCACACAGGAGTAGGTGCATAGTAGACAGTCACAGGGTATCAGCTGCAGATTTATCAAGCAATATTCACACACATAGTATGGTTGGGACTTTACCCTCCGGTATGTCTCCTTAAATGATCAGGATCCCCTTCAGTGGAGTAGTCAGGCAGACAGCACTAATCCTAACACCCTTCACACTGTTGTCCCTTTGCTAAAGGCATACGGGGAAGCCTTGTAGGAATTTCAATTCCTTCTACCACTCCTCGTTGGAACATAGAACCGTTCAACTACATACAGCTGACTATCTCTCTCTCTCTAGAGAGACTATAAAGAATCTGCCCTGAGTCTTACTATCCCTCATTCACGGGAGTGCCTGTTTCCCGACTCAAATCTCTAACAGTCTTGTCCTGTTAGGGCATGTGGCTTTACTGGGGCCTTGTTGATCCCAGGCTCAATGGAACAACCAGCCTGTCCAGCACCAGCAGCCAAAGAGGCAGAGGCCCCTCCCTGCACACATTATAAAGCCTTAGTGGCAGGGAGTGGTTATTGCACCTTTGGTCCAATAATGACTGGCTTTGAACATAAGTATTATGGGTATGTTATACCCAATAACATAACATCTACTAAGGGATAGGGATTAACTCCATAGGTGCTGTATAGAAACCTATGGGTCCCTACACTAGTTTCCTGGATTCCTGAGGTTGCTGTCTCCTGGAACCTTTGTGAGTCAGTCTTGTCTCTGTACCCCCTTTTTCTAATCCCTGGTTTTGACCATTGCCCTGTTATCTGTATTTCTGCTTGTCTGTCACCTGCCTTGACCTTGTGCCCAAACGTGGACCTGTTTTGTTTACTACTGGCTCAATTGCCTGTATTCAGCCTTGTTTTCTGTTCTGCTTATTATGCACTAGGGACCTTGTTTTTTTCAGTTTTTATTACTAAACCTTCACAATGACATTTACTAATTTGTGAGCTGGAGGAACCACTATGAAAGTACAGAAGGTCCCTCATAACTGAAAGGGTTTGGTGTCATCTAGGGACTAATTATAATATCGGCTTGGCATGGACTGAAATTCAAAATAGGCCCTGGCATTTCAGGTACATAGAGTCCCAATCAGCCCACACAGAGGCATAAACAACCCCCACCAGCCCATTAAATACTGACTTTCTATGGCACCTTATAGCAGCCCCTCTGGCATTTGCCAGAACACACAGATTGCCTGTCCAGCCTGATTAATGGCTTTCTAGTAGTGATGGGCGAATCTACCCCGTTTCGCTTCGCCGAAAAATGTGCAATTTTCCAGGGAAATTTGCGGAAAAATTTGTGAAACAAGTCGCTGCTCGTTTTGGACGCACGTCGCGTAAAAAATTATGTGCAACTCGTTTTCTTTTTTTGACGCCAGTGACCCATTATTATTATTATTATTAACATGTATTTCTATAGCGCCAACTTATTTCATAGCGCTGTGCATGTTACCTGAGAATCATTGGGATCTGCAAATCATTCCATCCTGTAACTGCATGAAAATGCAGAGGAAAAGAACTTTCATTTGAAGCAGTGTAGGTGGTTATTCACAGTGAGGTTGTGGAATGCACTGCTGGGTGATGTTGTGATGGATGATGCTGTTAATGCTTTTTAAGTAAGTTTTATCAGAAAGGTCTATATAAATACATCAGTAAATCCTTTAAAGTAAACCCTAAGTAGAAACAAAGCATTTCTTTCCTTCTATTGTGTACACATGGGCTTCTGTATCAGACTTCCTGCTTTCAGCTTAAAGGGCACCTATTGGGGCAAAATTATACCCCCAACCAAAAGTGCGGGCTGATAGAGCCCGCATTCCGGTTGGGGGTTTCACTATTTTTAAAAAAAAAATATGCCCCTCGCAAGCGGTAGCGGCCTCACTCCGGGAGGGAGCTCCCGGAGCGAGCAGCCGTCTCCCCACAGGCGCGCGTCTTAATGATGTAACGCGCATGCGCTGAATGAAAAGCACCCAGAATTGTGACCACTTTTTCATTCTGCGCATGCGCGCCTATGGGGAGACTGCTGCTCGCTCCGGGAGCTCCCTCCCGGAGCGAGACCGCTAGCGCTTACGAGGGGCATATTTAAAAAAAAAAAAAATAGTGAAACCCCAAACCGGAATTTTTGGTTGGGGGTATAATTTTGCCCCAATAGGTGCCCTTTAAACCTCCTTGCCCCAGGCGTGAGCATGCTCAGTTTGCCCCTATCCCCCTCCCTCCCTGCTGTAATTTCAGCCCAGAGCTATGAGCGAGCAGGGAGAGACAGACAGAAAGTGATGTCACAGCAAACTAATATTTGCATTCTACAAAATAAATACAGTGTTATAGCTTGCACTATTGTGGTTAATCTATTGACAATAAACTGTATCTGCAGCTTTCCTTCTTCTTTAAGAGTGGCTTGGATGATTTCTTGGACAAGCATATTATATTGGTATATACAGTTTATGTGAATGTATGGAGGGGTTAGTGTATGTGCACTGGAGTTTCATTTGGAGGGGATGGATTTTGGTCTTTTTTTTTTCATCCCAACTTAAAAGGATCCTGTCATGGGAAAACATGTTTTTTTCAAAACGCATCAGTTAATAGTGCTGCTCCAGTAGACTTCTGCACTGGAATCCATTTCTCAAAAGAGCAAACAGATTTTTTTATATTCAGTTTTGAAATCTGACATGGGGCTAGACATTTTGTCAATTTCCCATCTGCCCCTGGTCATGTGACTTGTGCCAGCACTTTAGGAGGGAACTGCTTTCTGGCAGGCTGTTGTTTTTCCTTCTCAATGTAACTGAATAGTACGCATTGGGACATGGATTTTTTCTATTGAGTGCTGTTCTTAGATCTACCAGTCAGCTGTTATCTTGTGTTAGGGAGCTGTTATCTGGTTACCTTCCCATTGTTCTGCTGCTGGGTGGGGAAAAGGTAGGGAGTGATATCACTCCAACTTGCAGTAAAGAGTGATTAAAGTTTATCAGAGCACTAGTCACATGACTTGGGGCAGCTGGAAAATTGACAAAATGTCTAGCCCCATGTCAAATTTCAAAATGAATTATAAAAAAATCTGTTTGTTTTTTTGAGAAATGGATTTCAATGCAGAATTCGTCTGGAACAGCACTGATACATTTTGAAAAAAATAGTTTTTCCCATGACAGTATCCCTTTAACTATGTAACATACAGGCCAACATTGAGAACTCCATTTTTATTCATTTTAACGTTTTGGTGTATAATGTACAAAACTGCAACACTATAGCCAGGGGTGTCAGCAGGAAGTCACGCAGTGCAACATCAATATCCTGCCTGCTGTCTTTGTCACAGAATATAATAAGACTATGACCTGAAAGGCATCAGAACAAAGCGAGCACAAAGTCTACTAGAGGCTTAACGTAAACATAAATAGAATGTACATTTTGTATTTTTCAGGTTACATAGTTATATAGAAATGAGTGAGAAATTGGAAAAATCTATGGCAGTCAAACAAAGTGATAGGCAAAATGGAATCAAAGCCGAGATACCCAAAGAGGAGAGCCCCAAAGCACACAAACAGCTGGTATGCAGCCTGCATTTTAACAGTTCTTTCCTTTTGAAGTCAAAAATCTCAACACTTAAGCTCCTGTATTTGCTCTTTTAGTTTCCTGACATTATACAACAATATGACTACTTCATTAAATATACAGAAGGAGCTGTATAATGTGTAAAAGATTTATTATTTCAGGTTATACTTACAGCCCGCATGTACTGTATGTCAAAATGTATGAAACAAATAGACCAACTTGCTTATGTACTCTTCCTTTACTGTAAAAATGCTCAATGAGGTGTATATATATTGTATATCAGGGGTCCCCAACCTTTTTTGGTTCGAGGACCGGCTTTGAGGAAAACCATTTTTTGATCGACCAGGGGCTCCGGGGGTTGGGAGGGGTGTCGGCTTCAAATTCAGAGCCCAAGCGTCTATTTTGGTGCACCTTGTTAATTGCGGGTTAGGCTCTGCGGGCCCACTCCTGGACTGCCCGTGGCCCGATGGTTGGAGACCCCTGATTTATATAATAAACAAATGCCTTGAATATCTTGTAAATTATATCCTTATAAACGGTGACTAGTGATGTCATCAGTTATAAAAAGTGAGTAGTGATGTCATTTCTGTCACAACTCACTAAAACTTGTGTATTATAATAAATATAAAATATGAAGATATTAGAAGTCCCCTGGGAATTCCATGACCTGTATAAAAACACTCAGCTTTGTGGTTTTATATGATCATGGAACTCCTCAGTGACTTCTAATTTCCTTATATTTTGCAATAGGGGGAACTTTAGTCACTATACTGTATAATGTATATTAATGCTCCCTTTTAATACCATATGTGATGTAACCACATATACAGATGAGGATAATAACCTGTGAGATCCAGATAGAAATGCCATAATGTTGTGTGTTCCATTACCCTTATTGTCACTGTTGGCCAATATGCATTGAGCCGTAAAGGAAACATATACCCCTAAATATTGCATAAAATATATATGTAAAACCCTCTTTCATTTAAAGAAACCATTTTCACAATGTACTTTTTTAGTAGTATGTGCCATTGGGTAATCTCAAATATTCATTTTGGGGTTATAGTTTCCTTTAATTACTTTGGCAGCTTGGCATGATCAGTAGACACTGGCAGACAAATGCCCATTACAGTGTCCGTGTGTTACATGGGAATGAAGATGCACATGCTTTTCTCATAAATTCAACTTTCTTTATATCAACTGATTTTTCAGAAGAGTAGAAGAATTGTCTCTTGTAGTCAACCCTAATAGTACTGTAGATAAACCATTCCTTTTTCCTTGGTTGGCCATAATGTACCTTCTAACTGTTGACATTGCTTAAGCAGCAAGTGGAGCGGCAGCTGAAATGTTTAGCCTTTCAAAACCCCGGGCCCCAGGTGGCAGATTTCAATCCAGAGAATCGAATGCGGAAGAAGAAAGCGTGCATGTCTCAGCTAAATGGATACTATTCCACAAACAAGTAAGATATGACTGTAAACATGCTTGTCAGCCAGCCATAGCAGGAAAATCTCTTGCCAGTTTTATTATAATCAGAATTACAATTATTCAGTTATGGGATTACTTACCCATGAAAGCTCAGAATTACAGGAAGGCCATCTCCATTTTAAGCAAATAATTAACATTTTATAAACTATTTCCAGTAATAATAAAACAGTACCTTGTACCCTAGCTAACCTGCATGAATCCATATAAGTGACACACAATCATACTGGGTTTATTTAATGTTTAAATGATTTTTTATCAGACTTAAAGTATGATTATCCAAATGACAGAAAGATTGCTTAGTTGGAAAACCTCAAGTACCAAGCATTTAGATTAATACGGATCATTGCCTGCAGCCTTAAGCATTGTTTCCACAAGGATACAGACTGGCAGATTTCATCAACGAAACACAATATTTTGCTTTTCTCAAATAAATCTGCCCTGAGCCTTCAAAACAATGGGAGCAGCAGGATAGCTCTTGTGGAGAGTCCTATCCATCATCTGGCCCTAGCCTTAGAATAGTAGATCTATACCCGTACTGTCCGCATCGGACTGAGGGGCCCAGGGCACACCGGAGCTGCTGTCGCATGGACCCCCCTTGCTGCATTACTGGTATGCTCAATCATGTGTGCACTGTTTTTGCCAAGGCAGGAAAAACAAGGGCAGGGTGTGGCCCACAAGAGCCTGGGTTCCACAGGGTTTTTTCCCAGGGTGTCCCTCCGGCCCAGTCTGATCCAGTGTACTTTATTTAAATTTTCAGTATAATCAAGCACTATACAATTGGCAGTAGATTATGCTTAAAGGCTCAGTAACACCAAAATTGTAAGTATTTTAAAGTAATGAAAATATAACATACTGTGTTCCTGTAAAAATGTGTGTTTGCTTCAGAAAGACAACTATAGTTTATATAAATAAGCTGCTGTGTAGCCATGGGGGCAGCCATTCAAGCACAGGATACACAGATAGCAGATAAGTTCTGGAGAATCCCTTTGTATACTACAGAGCTTATCTGTTATCTGCTATTTATCCTGTGCCTTTTCTCCTTGTTGCGCTTTGAATGGCTGCGCCCATAGCTACACAGCAGCTTGTTTATATAAACCCTATAGTTATATTTTCATTACTATAAACTGTTTTCATTTCTTGTTATTGTTCCGTTAAACAACCAGACGGGAGTCTTGATGACCCTGTCTCACATTAAGTATCAGCCATAATCAGGTTCTTTGGCTAAACTGCGAAAGGATGAAGATCTGGCCAATGATGTTATGAAATGAGATGATTTCCTCAACCATTTCTGTTGGTGTATAAAGTCTTCTTGTGTTTTGTTTTTTAGGGTATCGATAAAGAAGTATGACAAGCAAGGCAAATTGCTGTGCAATAACATAGATCTGTGTGACTGCTTGGAAGAGAGCTGCCAAGGATGCTTCTATCCATGTCCCAAATGTAGCTCCACCAAATGTGGACCTGAGTGCCGCTGCAACCGAAAGTGGGTGTATGACAGAATACAGGCAGAGGGTGGCATTGTGATAAGCAAATTGCCCTTTTCTGTTCCCAACTAATAGAAGAATTCTTCTGTATAATGTGCACTGGAACATCTTCATTCTGACTGGTTTCATGAGGAGCTGCACAGCACCAAACTCCTAAAACATTAGCTGCAATTAACTAAACATTAGCCCTGTCTTTCTATCATGTAAAAAGTACATGGAACATACTTTACATTAGCAATATTGGCTTAGTAGAAATCTGGAGTGATCACAAATTGAAAAAAAACATTTTATTTCTTAACCTGGACCAGCATGATAATGCCAATATGGAAAAACATATATCAGTCCCAGCAGTAATGTTCCACATCAACTGGAAAGCCTTCTGAGAAGACTAGCGGTTGTTATAGTAGCAAAGGAAAGCACCAACCACCAATATGAACACCCTTAGATTTGTACAGGTATGGGACCTGTTACCCAAAATGGTTGGGGCTTCCCAGATAACGGATCTTTCTATAATTTGGATCTTTATACCTTAAGTCTACTAGAAAATGATGTAAACATTAAATAATCCCAATAGGCTGGTTCTGCTTCCAATAAGGATTAATTATACTGTATCTTAGAGTGGATCATGTGCAGGGTACTGTTTTATTATTACAGACAAAAAGGAAATGCTTTTTTACAATTCGGATTATTTGGACAAAATGGAGTCTATGGGAGACTGCCTTTCCGTAATTCTGAACTTTCTGGATAAAGGGTTTCCTGATAACAGATCCCATACATGTAATAATATGCTGCCTGTGCTTGTGTCTGGACACTTGGTAATACAGTGTAAAAACATTTCCTTTTACCAAGTTCACCCTTTGTTCTAACTGATCTAATGAAGTGTTTGACCTTTGGAAATGTGCCTGGAAGATGGACTAAAACAAAGACCCTTTGGCCAATTGTTGTGCCAAATAAAAGCAAATAAAAGCAAATAAAAGCATACATCCCTGTGTATCAATGACGATTTCTGAGGATGTTTACATATTTTGTACTTATGTATTGCATCTCTGTGCTGCAATTGTTATTTAATGAGTTGTGTGTTGTAGGAATTCATTTTAGTGCATATATATATATATATATGCACTTAATGTAAGTGACGATTTGATGATGGCCTGTGACAGTTAAATACATTTTGCTGCTTGCCTACAGCAATAAAAATATTGGTGTCAAAACTGTTGTAAAAGTTGTTTTGCTATTGAGATATATAGGCTGCATTTAAGTTTATTAGGGGTTACACAGAGGCTATTTAGACCCAGTAAGTCCTGCCCATAGGTATGTGTATGCTTTTATCAGCCAGCTGGGAATTTCTGTGGCCCAAACCTGAATACAGAAATCTAAGCAATTGGTCTGCAAGTCTTCTAAATTAGTGCAAAGTGGCCTGAATGTGTGTGGCCAGAGTTAAGTGTGACCTTTGCATGTGACAGATACACCAGGGACCAGAAGGGAAAAAAGTAATATGGTAAGAGGGATATATATAGTGGGTTCCCAAAGGTAAATGCTCAGAGGCGCACAGCTGTAATCGGTAAGAAGGTTGAAGGGTTTTTTACTTTTGAGTTACCTTTAGGGCCCTTACACACGGGTGTTTTGGACCTGCGTTGCGTTTGGCTGCGTTCAGCCGCAGGGGAGTGAAGGTCTAGACGCACCTCATTAGTTTCAAGGCGTTGTACCCACGAGACGCGACATGCTGCATTTTTCCTGTGTTTAGCGCCTACATGCGTTCGTGTGAGTACAGCCCCATTGAAAATAATTGAGTGCGTCTATACCTGCGCTCCCCTGCGGCTGAACGCAGCAAAACGTAATGCAGGGGAGCGCAGGTAAAAACGCCCGTGTGTAAGGGCCCTTAGTATGCCGTAGAGAGTGATATTCTGAGACATTTTGCAATTGATTAATAGGAGAGGGGCTGAATAGAACGATGAGAAGAAAAAATAGCAATAACAATAAATGTGTAGCCTTAGGGTAGTGACACGTTAAGATTTGGGAAGATTTAGTTGCCCGTTGAGAATTTGCAAGTGTCAGGACCAATAGGCAGGAAGAGATTGTAGAAGGATGACCTCTCCTACACCTCCCACTGATGATGAACAGGCACTGAAAATGAAACAGGACTGCCCCTAGTGGAGGAGTGGCAGGAGTGCCGGAAAAATGTCCAATAGCGGAAAACAGGAAACGTTAAGCTGAAGGGTAGTCAAAAGCAGGACGAGGTCAGGTCAGGTGGAGAAGGCAGCAGGATCCAGTAAACAGGCCGAGTCGGTACACAGGAAAATCAATATATTAGATAGTAGCTTAGTGTCTCACAGGAGTGACGATCACTTCGCAAGGAACTCATACAATTGGCGTCTATTTAAACCCCTTGCGCCTGCGCCAGCGTCGTGACGCCTGCGTAGAGATGCCGGCGACGTGACGCCGGCGACGTGCGTGTATTGAAGCCTGCGGAAAGACGCTCGAGAGACAGAGGCCCCATCTTGAGGAAGGGCAGAGGTATGGTTCTTACAGCAAGTTTACCTGCTATATGTCCCATCATTGGTACTCCTAGGTTCCACCACTGCTCACCTGATAGGGAACGGATCTTGTTAATAAACACCAAGGGTACAGCATTATTCAGCACAATGGCCAGAGGTGTAGTAGGGCCCTTACAAACGGGCGTTTTGGACCTGCGCTCCCCTGCGTAGCGTTTCGCTGCGTTCAGCCGCAGGGGAGCGCAGGTCTAGACGCACCTCATAAGTTTCAATGATGTTGTACCCACGAGACGCGTGTAAGCTCCGAACGCAGATTCAGACGCAACATGCTGCGTCTAAATCTGCGTTCAGCGCTTACACGTGTCTCGTTGGTACAACCTCATTGAAAAGAATGCAGTGCGTCTACACCTGTGCTCCCCTGCGGCTGAACGCAGCCAAACGCAACGCAGAGAAGCGCAGGTCCAAAACGCCCGTGTGTAAGGGCCCTAAATGTACAGGCTGTGTCTTGTGCAGCATTTTAATCCTGGCTACTTATTTTACTCATACCCATACATGTAGAAAAATACATGGTTGCATATATTAAGTATCCATGGGGCCAAACCAAAGTCCCTATCCTTTGGAAGGGGTTAATAACCCAGGTAGCGCTACCTATCCCTTTGGAACTTAGCAGCCGATCCAACATAGCAGGTAAATACACAAGACCTGTCTTCAGTTTGGGGCCCCACGCTTTTATCTGTGCCAGTATCCTCCCTTTGGTGGCTCACTCACCGGGGTGCTCTCAGAGTCCCACTGGAGATTACAGGCAGCTCTGTAGCAGGATCAATCTCACCATTGGCTCCTTTCTCCATCTGAGGGGCAGCTCTGTAGCAGGATCAATCTCACCATTGGCTCCTTTCTAAAGGGCAAAGTGGCTAACGCTAGCGAAAATTCGCCAGCATGACGTCATTTCGTAACTTCGCAAATTCACTAACACTGACTCTGGCGAATTTTCACTAGCGAAGTAGACTAGTGCAACTTCGCACCCTAATGCCATGCGAAGTTGCGCACTGACGAAGGATCGTAATTATGCTAATTCACTAAGATGACCATTTTACTTAACGTTACCACTTACTCTAGACCGGGGGTCCCGTCCCCAACCTTTTTTGCTCGTGAGCCACATTTAAATTTAAAAAAGAGTTGGAGAGCAACACAAGCATGAAAAAGTCCATGTGGCTTTTTGGTAACCCCTATATGGACTGGCAGCCTACAGGAAAGAATGTTTGGCAGGACATCTGTTTTTTATGCAACCAAAACTTGCCTCTAAGCCAGTAATTCAAAAATAAGCACCTGCTTTGAGGCTACTGGGAGCAACATCCAAGGGGTTGTGGAGCAACATGTTGCTCACGAGCTACTGGTTGGGGATCACTGCTCTAGACGTTACTTTGCCAGGTCAGACCTGGCGAAGTTCAATACAATAGATAGGAGTTTGAAAAAAAAAAAACTTGCGCTGGCATCTTTTACCTTTTGTTGGGTGATAGTCTGAAAAACAGTGGAAATCTTTTTAGGGTTACCCTCCTTCCCCCCTACATTTCCTAACATATGGCAACTCAAATATACAGGGGGCACATGTAGGGCAATAGGACAACTTTATTTTATTTATTAAAGGTTTCCTGGGCTTGTGTAGTAGAATGTAGTGGCTGTAACATATACTTCTATTATACTTTGAAATTCGCGCCATATGCAAATTAGGCATCGCTAGCGTAAATGCGATTTGCCTGGCGAAGTAACACTAGTCCAACTATGCTACCATGCGCCGACCTGAGCGTAACTTCGCACTTTAGTGAATTAGAGTAGCACTGGCAAAAATTCGCCTGGCGAAGTGCGGGGAACGTTAGAGAAGGCAATGCTAGTGCTTTTTCGCCAGTTTCACAGGACTTGTTTCTGGCTGGAATTTTCACCACACCACCCTTGTTAGACTCTGTACAAAAGACTCCAAAGTCAGGCACACCCTCTCTCCCAAGGATGCACTGGAGTGCCCAGCCAATTGGATCGCTCTCTAGCCCGTAACTGAAAACAGAAAAAACAGTGGAAGGATTTCTCTTGTCCCCTACATTACATTTTTTATTCCGTAGAGAGCAGTATTCTGAGACAATTTGCATTTGGTTTTCACTTTTTTTATTTGTGGTTTTTGAGTTATTTAGGTTTTTTCTATTCAGCAGTTCTCCAGTTTCCGCAATCTGGTTGCTAGGGTCCAAACTAACTTAGCAACCATGTATTGATTGGAATAAATGACTGGAATATAAATAGGAGAGGCCTGAATAGAAAGATGAAAAATAAAATGTAGCCATAACAATAAATGTGCAGAATTACAGCGTTCCCAGTGTGCACCAATCATTTATTGTAAGCCCTTCCCTGCATTCAGTCCTTTAAAAATCCCATAGAAATGAATGGAGAGTGGCGGAATTTCACTCTAGTGGCGGAACTTCACTCTTAACTTCACTCTTTGATGACTCTCCCCCAAAGCCTCATCATGTTGGTTCGTTTTGAGTTCCAACATGGAGTAAAAATGTTGCAGGAAAAGTTTAAAAGAAAAACTATGCCCCCCCCCAACAATGTAGGTCACTATAGAATTATATTACATAAAACAGCTCAAATGTAAAACCCTTCTTTGTGGAAATAAACCAATTTCATAACAATATACTTTTTTAGTAGTATGTGCCATTGGGTAATCATAAAAAGAAAATTGACATTTAAAAAAAATAAGGGCCATCCCTTGGGATTCTAAGATTCACGGTGCACACAAACAAACCATACATGTTAGGTCACATGGGCCAATTAACATTAGCATGCTGTCTTTTGCTTCCACACTTCTTCCTTTTAGGTGATGGACACATGCAGTTTTTTTTGGCCCGTGTATGGAGTCCTCCGACGGGCTTCCCCAATTGATATCTGCCCGGAGGTCAGCCAGCTGTTGATCGGACGGGACAAAAAATTCCGTCAAATTGCGGGCGAATCTGTTTATTGATGCGGTCCCTTGATCCATCGCTATGATCCGATCGTTGGACCCAATATTGCCTCTAAGTGGGCATTTCGGGGAGAGATCCGCTCGTTTGGCAACATTGCCAAACGAGCGTATCTCTCCGTGTATGGCCACCTTTAAACTATAGCGATAATATATTGGATGGAGATATATAGGTTCTATACCTGTGATCAACCCATGGTTGCCAGTTTTTTTAATTGGGCATGTGATACTGGTCAGTTTTTTTCATTAAAGGAAGACTATATCCCAAAAATAACTAATACATCCAGTTGTTTTTTTTAGAATTACTTATATTAGATATACCATGACCTGGATGAATAAAAATATTCATAGTCATATATCCCCAAAATGAATATTTAAGCAACAAATTATATTATTAACAGTTTATATTATTATTATTATTATTAATAATAACATGTATGTATAGTTATATAGTAGTTACATAATTAAATTGGGTTGAAAAAAGACAAAGTCCATCAAGTTCAACCCCTCCAAATTAAAACCCAGTATACACACACACACCCCCCTACACTCTTTCACACAAACCATATGCCCATAGCTATACTAAATGTAGGGTTTAGTATCACAATAGACTTTGATATTATGTCTGTCCAAAAAATCATCCAAGCCCCTTTTGAAAGCATCAACAGAATCAGCCATCACAACATCACCCGGCAGTGAATTCCACAACCTCACTGTCCTGACTGTGAAGAACCACCTACGCTGCTTCAAATGAAAGTCCTTTTCTTCTAGTCTGAAGGGGTGGCCTCTGGTGTGGTGATCCTCTTTATGGGTAAAAAGGTCCCCTGATATTTGTCTATAATGTCCTCTAATGTATTTGTAAAGTGTAATCATGTCCCCTCTCAAGCGCTTTTTTTCCAGAGAAAACAACCTCGACAGTCTACACTCATAATTTAAGTCTTCCATCCCTCTAACCAGTTTAGTTGCACGTCTCTGCACTCTCTCCAGCTCATTTACATCCCTCCTAAGGACTGGAGTCCAAAACTGCATTGCATATTCCAGATGAGGCCTTACTAGGGATCTATAAAGAGGTATAATTATGTTTTCATGTTGAGTTTATGCCCTTTTTTATGCAAGACAGAACCCTATTTGCTTTAGTAGCTACAGAATTGCACTGCCCAAAATTAGACAACTTGTTATCTATAAAAACCCCAAGATCCTTCTCACTTAAGGAAACTCCCAACACACTGCCATTTAGTGTATAACTTGCATTTATATTATTTTTGCCAAAGTGCATAACCTTGCATTTATCAACATTGAACCTCAGTTTGCTGCCCAGTTTCCCAACTTAGACAAATCACTCTGCAAAGTGGCAGCATCCTGCATGGAACCTATAGTTCTGCACAATTTAGTATCATCTGCAAAAATAGAAACCATACTTTCAATGCCCACATCCAGGTCCTTAATAAACAAGTTGAAAAGCAAGGGACCCAGTACAGAGCCCTGCGGTACCCCACTAACAACACTGATCCAATTAGAAAATGTTCCGTTTACCACCACACTCTGTAGTAACCTTCTGTGTGGCACTGTATGAAATGCTTAAGCGAAGTCTAAGTAAATCACATCCACAGCCATCCCAGAATCGAGGTCCCTGCTTACCTTCTCATAAAATGAAATTAAGTTAGTCTGGCAAGATCTATTACGCATAAAACCATGCTGGCACAGACTCATAGTATTGTTATGTGCTATGAAGTCCAGTATCCAATCCTTTATTAATCCGTCGAAAAGCTTTCCTACCACCAACATCAGACTGACTGGCCAATAGTTTTGAGGCAGAGAATGGGATCCCTTTTTGAATAGCGGCACCACATTAGCAATTCCCCATTCTCTCGACACCATGCCAGACCTCAATAAATCCTGAAAAATTAAGTAGAGCGGTTTGGCAATCACAGAGCTAAGCTCGTTAATTACCCTGGGATGAATCCCATCTGGCCCTGGACCTTTGTTTATCTTAACATGTTCTAGTCTCTTTTGAATTTCAGCATGTGTGAACCATGCATCATTAGATGTATTATTAGAATTGGGACTATTAATAAGGAAACCTTCATTAGCTGGTTCCTCATTTGTGCAGAGAGTTAAAAAGTATGCATTCAGAATCTGAGCTTTTTGCTTGTTCACATCAACCAGCTGACCCCCTCTGATAATAAAGGTCCTACCCCTTCCTGTTTCAATTTTTTACTATTAATTTATTTAAGAAATAATTTTGGATTCTTTGTACTGCTTACTGCTATATCCTTTTCCTTATCGATTTTTGCATGATTTATTGGCCTCCTTCTACCTTATAGGCTTTGAAAGCCTTAAAGGCACCTCTATTCTTACCCACACCAACACTTCTATTGAACCATAAAGGTTTTGCTTTGCAACAACGTTCCTTGATTACAAGCGGAATATACTGACATATATATTTATTAAGCAGCATTTTAAAGACTTCCCATTTTTGTTCAGTGTTTAACCCTTTGAAAAGCATTTCCCACTTAATATGTTGCAGAGATGCTCTTACACTGTCAAAGTTTGCATGCCTGAAATTCAATGTTTAGTTACTCCCTTATAGAGTTGCCTCTGCTACAAAATCTCAAAGGAGACCATGTTATGATCACTATTCCCTAAATGCTCACCCACACAAATGCTAGAGATGAGTTCAGTATTATTAGTTATTACAAGGTCCAAAAGAGAGTTATTCCTAGTAGGTTCTTGAACGAGCTGGGATAAAAAGTTGTCATTTAGCATATTTACAAACCTACTAGCTTTATCTGTCTTGTCAACCCCATTACCCCAGTCAATGTCCGTATAATTGAAGTCACCCATAATAATAACTTGACCAAGTTGTGAAGCCGCTTCTATTTGTAAAAGTAGCTGGGCTTCATAATAATCACTTATACAAGGTGGTTTATAGCATACACCAATGAAAAGTTTCTTTGTAATCTTATGCCCAGTCGAAATCTCTACCCAGAGGGATTCCACGCCCTCACCACTGCCCTTAATGGTTATTTCCTTAGTGCATGGCTTTAATTCAGGCTTTACATAAAAACACACTGCTCCCCCCTTTCTAATCCCTCTGTCCCTCTTAAAAAGGGTGTAACCATTTAAATTCACAGTCCCCAGTCACTTGTTTCATCCCACAAGTCTCAGTGATACCAATTATGACAATTATGACATCACATCACTGACGCTGAAATAAACATGCATGGGTTCGCCCCCCTTCACTGGCCTTGAGTGTTTGGTAAATTCCTTTGCTCTGTACAGTTACGGGAGAGGTGCCGACCTCTTTTCCAAACACCAGGCCATATCGTTTGGAGAGGCTGGGGAAGATAGAAAATCACTGGCTTTGGAAACTTCGTGCATTTGCCAGCATACAGCGGAGGTTACTATTATATAGCTCCAACATATTTCGTAGCACTGTGTTTATATCAAATTAAGCGGCATATTAAAGAATCTTACCAAACTGGTGTAGATATATATATTTACCCTTTTTGCCTTCTTGCCTGAACCTCCATCTCCTGATTGTTTCTGATTATTTCTGAGCTGCCTCAGAGATCACCTGACCAGAAATACTGCAGCTCTAACTGTAATGGGAGAAGTGTGGAAGCAAAGGACAGAACTGTTAACTGTCTCATGTGACCTAACAAATGTTTTGTTTGTGTGCACTGTGAATCCTACGAGGGTCAGACCTTATTTTTTAAAATGTCAATTTTTTTATTTATGATTACCCAATGGCACATAGAGTACTACTAAAAAATTATATTATTATGAAAATATTTGCATGAAGTAGAAGCTGTTTTATGCAATATATTTTTATAGAGACCTATATTGTTCGGGGGTATAGTCTATCTTCACCTTTAGATTTGGAAAGTTTAATTGACCTTTGTTTGCATTGAACCTTTTTCTTACTAATACCATAGTCATTACGATATCTTTTGCAACATAGATTCTAAAAATATGGAAGATTGTTTCCATTAATTTAAGTGTATCTTTCTTGTATTTAATACCACTCAACACAGGTACTCTCTCTAAACCCTTATAATATGTTTATACCTTGAAAAAGGTCCCAATGGGGACCGAAACATCGGTTGGATACACAATGCTTTGATACAA
>CM044431.1:189045763-189092377 GCA_024363595.1 Xenopus borealis | reverse complement strand
ATATATATATATATATATATATATATATACTGCACGGATATTGGAATACTATACAACCCTGTCTAAAAATATAAGAATATTAGATGTCACAAGATGCTTTCTGATACATATCACCCCGTTACTTAAAATATATATATAAATCCAGAGTAAGTGAGTGCACACTGGGAACCTTTCTGTAGTTTATTTTAAGAACATAATTTTATTAAGTTAATTAAAACAGGCCAACGTTTCGATCCACGTCTAGGGCCTTTATCAAGACCATGAAAGTGCAACTGATAGAACCATGTGATCATAGAAAAGACACTAATCTCCAGCATGTAAAGATTAACCATTTGATGCACATAAACAGCAATCCTGTGAAAAAGGAACAGTATTTAAGTGAAAAACAGTCATATGGACAGCAGAGAACATGTATCAAAACACAATTAGGTTCAAACAAGCTGGTTGAGTGCTTTTGCTTTGTCTATTTAAATGGTCTTGATAAAGGTCCTAGACTCCACCATAAAGGCATGACCCATGTTCTATATTAAGTTATCAGCTTACAAAATATTTGCATTCCTATGATCACTGCCATGTTCTCTGTTATAACTAAAGCATTCTGTACCAACTCAGACCTTCATCTGCTGCCCTGCTGAAGGCATCACTGTGCATGAACAAATAGTCCTTAAATATCTTTTTTAATTAATACCCAGAAAACTTTTACTACATTCATTACAACCAAAACCAGTGAGTATGGCAACCAATTTTAGATATTGCGACAATGGGGAAAAGGGTTGCAGTACAATATATCTCTTTGTACAATTTACATTATTTTGTAACCTAATCCTTTTTGGCATATATATATATATATATATATATATATATATATATATTCATTTATAGTTTTTCAATAGTGTGTATATAAATACATAAATATAAGTGATAGCTAATAATTACTGTTACCTATTTCTTTACAGGCTGAATGCAGTTTTAATGATGAGGAAGAAGAAAAGCTTCAGGCAGCATTTGCATTGGATAAGCAGGATCTCAACTTAGTCTTAGAGACTATCGCCTTTATTTTGGAACAGGTATTTAATACTCCGGGGGGACATGGAATACGCATGTTAAAAAAAATTATGTTCAAAATGCACTTCCCAGAGATTTCAATCTGGCAGTGACTGTCTGCACTGTAAATATTTCAAATGCCATCAAATATTAATTGTTAGCTGTAATCTAAAAACTGCTTAGTGCATTATTTATGCTTATTAATAAATGATTGTCTGCTGTTTCTGATTGCATTATCTGTATCACAAAACATATTTTCTCTGTTATGTTGAATGTTTTGTTGGGCGCTTACACCCACTTCATTTTTCTGACAACCGTTTTTGGGTTGCAGAACTTTTCTGTTGGCATAGAATGTTAGGAAATGATGGCTTGAAAAATATGTTCACGTTCAAGTATTTTATTACTTCCCCCCCCCCCCACTCAATTTGGAGTCTTTAGGGCCCATTTATTAGGCAACAGGAAGCGAGGAAATAGTAGGCACATTTCTTCTAAAATTAATCCTCTCAGAATGCAGTGCTGCCTAAATTTGTCAATAGATGGGTGGTGAATGCAGAGATGCATCCTCTGGAATGCCCCCTAGTTTGCTGTGATATTTCACTAGCCTGGTCAGTAAACATTATGCTTTATGCCAATGTTATCATTAGCAAACAAAAATAAAGATATAGGAAGTCCAGTATTGGGAAGTCCAGTAGCTCATCCATGCCATCTTTGGAACTTCCAACATTGTTCAGTGGTTTTAAATGTATTTGTAAATACAATTGCTACTGAAAGTAGTCTGTTTCTTTTGTCTGCAGTGCTGGTTCTGATTCTTTTAGTTGGATAACAGCAACCTAAGGTTAGGGGCAGACGAGCAGATCAGAGGAAAACTTTTGGAGGAAAACAGTTTAAGGAGGTTGATGTTGGGCAGAAGAGGCGATTAGTCGCCTGGCGACTAAATCTCCCCGAATCTGCTTGTCTGCCCCTACCCTAAATATTAACCATAATGCACACAGAAGTATTCTGGCACAGCATCCTACACAAGGACCCTTATCAAGGAAACACACACATATATATATATATATATATATCTGTATATATATATATATATTGATATACCTGCGCCCGTGCTTTGATCCCTAGACATATGCCTCTTCTGCCTATCTCTGGACAGTAATATCTAATTGGTTGCTATGAATTACTGCACCTTGAAAAATGTATGTGGACTTGTATTTACTCAAACTGAATCCAAAGAGTGTAGGGGTGTGAAGTACAGAGTAGTCCTTTGTAGTGTAAAGAGGTGTTGGCTTAAAAAAAAAACATATTTAAAGGACAAGGAAAGTCTATGATAGAATAAGGCTAGAAATGTTGTATTTTGTATACTAAACATAAACATGAACTGCACCACAAGCCTAATCAAACAAATGATTTATGCTTTCAAAGTTGGCTGGGCTTCTTAGGGATCATCATAAATGATCAAAAAACAAAGCTGCTTGAGTTCTGCATGGCTGGTAAGTAAAACAGGGGCTTTCCCTGCTGTTCATAAGCATGATTGTTTCCCTGCCAGAAGTTAGGGACTGTCTGACAATTCCTAGCCACAGTACTAAATGAAGGAAGAATTTCACTGCATACAGTCAGGTTTCTTAAAAAAAAGGTACACATTTTATAATTAAAGTATATTGAAGATAGATTTATTTTTCAATAAAGAAAGTAAAAATGGGATTTTATTTATTTGCCTTTCCTTGTCCTTTAAAAATACAGACATGAACATCATGAGTTTCAATACTTTAACAGAACTTTTCACACCAGAATTTTTTATTTCTGAATTTGTTTATTTGACTTTGGGTGCCACTGCTCAAAGCAGGCGAAAAATAGTGAAAGTAAAACCTTACATTTTCCAACATTAACAAAACATAAAATCATTCTGGGGCAGATTGAGCAGAATATAGACAACAGCCTGCTAGAAACTACGTTTACTGCAAGAATATTATTTCCTATTTGTCATGGCTAAAAAAGGTTTAGAAACACAAAATTATATTTTCAAACCAAAGAATCAATAGATTGTAAGCTTCACTGGGGCAGGGACTGATACAAAGGATAAACAGTGCAGGTAAACTGTAGAATAGGGTGTGCTGTATAAATTAACAAACAGACTTTGTGCCAGCATTTATTAGTATTTTTAAAACTAACAAACTAACCGTTATAATGACAGCAAACCTTGGCATCCTTGGTTAAAGTGATTCTATGCCTAGAATATTTAGACAACATGAACGTGAGTTTAGAGAACACAAATGGGTCTGCTATTCGTTTATATCAGTCATGGAAATGGCAGTACTCTTGAAACAGTGTGAAAAATGGCATGGAAGCCTTCTGGGGCATGGCTGTGGGAGAATGCTGCTTTATCAAATGTTTGCTTGGGAATTATATAAATAAGCTGGAAGATATTCAGCACCGTGTTGATAGTATAGAAAAGAGAGGAACTGTATCCAAGCTAGAAAAGAGCCTGAATAGCATAATACAGATGTTCAGTACCATATACAACAGGGAACCCCGTACTGAGATTGCTAAATATAAAGTGTATGTGTAACTAAACAGTAAGGAACAATACTAAATGCACCAAGGGACACCATGGGGCAGATTTTCTAAATCCGTGTGAAGGATTAGAAATTTGATCGAATTTTCAAAAAGATTAGAATTTGAATTTTTGAATACCTTTTTTGGGCACTTCGACCATCGAATTCAAAAAATTTGATTGAATTTAATGATCCAAATGATTCGAATAAAAATCTATTTGATCATTCGATGGTCGAATTACTTGCCCTTTAAATTTTTATTCGAATCCCTAGTTTGCCAGATTAAACCTACTGAATTGCTGTATGGGAAGCTCACATAGGGTTATTTCAGTATTTTTAGATTGAATAAAAAAAATTTGATCAAATGGTTAAAATCGTTCGATTCGAATTTTTCCTATCCGAACGTTCGATCGAATTTCGCTAAAACCCTTCAAATTCTATATTTGACCATCAAATTAAAAAAAATTGATTGATTCGAATGATTCAAATGATTGGAATAAAAATCTATTCAATCATTCGACCGTTCGATGGTCGAATTACTTGCCCTTTAAATTTTTTGTCAAATCCCTAGTTCACCAGATTAAACCTACCGAATCAGCATTTTTAGATTAAATTAAAAAAAATTTGATCGAATGGTTAAAATCGTTCGATCAAATTTTTCCTATTCCATCGTTCGATCGATCGAATTTCGCTAAAACCATTCAAATTTGATAATCGAATTTGAAGGGTTAAAATTCGACCAAAATTCGAATCGAGGATTAGTTAACCCTCGATTTCGACCAATAGTAATTCTGCCCCATGTGTTGCATACACACTTTTACATTAAAAGAAGAGATTCTCTAGAAGGCAAGGATAGCTGTTGACTATATGAGGATGTAGGATGTAGCTTACTGATCCAGATACAATGATACAGAAGTGTGGCTGCCCATTCTTCCCCACACAAATATATTTTATGCAAAATCACTAGCTAGATAACGTCTCACTTCTAGGATGGCCTATTGAAGCAGCCTTAATAAGAATTTAGGTGCTATAAAGTCATTTGGCCTGGGACCAACTGGAAAACATTGGTAAAAAAGCCCTGTAATGCTCATTTAGGGGGAGACTTGTGATTTGTTTGTTGCACAAGGCTTCCAGTAGAGTTTAGTGTGAAAACCTTTCAGGCATCCACAACTCTTGAGAAATCAAATATTTACTTGCATATCTTAATGTAAGAATATGTATTATCTAAGGTCCCACTGATCATAATGGACTGGGGGGGACTTTGTTTAGATAAATATTTAAGGGTAGTGATGGGTGAATTTATTCGCCAGGGGCGAATTCACTCCGAATTCCCGCGATTCGCCGCTGGCGAATAAATTCGCGAAACGCCAGCCAAATTTCGGCCAAAAAAAGAGTCACGCGTCAAAAACGACGCACGACTCGTTTCGCAAATTTTTTCGCCAATTTTTCGGCGAAGCGAAACGCGGTAGATTCGCCCATCACTATTTAAGGGCAATCGCATACTTTGCTACAAAAAAAAAACCAGGACTTGTACAGGTAAGTTAAAATGGATTTTTTTGCCTTAGGGCTCATCCAGACGAGAAGATTCGAGAAGATTCGTCGCCTGGCGACAAAACGCCACGTCTTTGAGGCGACTAATCTCCTTGAATGGCTTGTTCACATCTTGCACCCGCTAGTGCTAAAGTCGCTCATGAGGCAATTTTGAGCGACTTTGAAAATTGCGTTGCCGCGTGTGAATAGGTGCAGACGACTTTAGCGCTAGCGAGTGCAAGATGTGAGCAAGTCATTCAAGGAGATTAGTCGCCTCAAAGACGTGGCGTTTTGTCACCAGGCGACGAATCTCCTCGAATCTTCTCGTCTGGATGAGCCCTTAAGGTTTTAGTATTTTATAGAATGCCCCATTCTTTCTATCAGGCTTGGGTCCAGTTTACTAGAAATTACCCCATTTAACTTCTGTTATGGTTCAAATAATATATTCTACCAATAGAGTATGAGATAATATCTCTGGCTCTGCTGTAGTTTGTGCAATTGTCTGACTTGCCCAGTTCTTGTCTAATTTTTAAAATCTGCCCAAACATACTAAAATGTATTTGTAGTAGCTGCCCTCATCTTAACAAATCTCATACTATAAAACATTCATATATTTTCCCAAGTACAATTTGTTGTCATTTTATGTAAAATTACTAGCCCAGATAATGTTGATGTATTTCTTCCAAGACACTTAATAAACTGTTTCATGTTTTAACTAAGAAAACAGAAAGGGTTATTTATTTATTTATTATTTTTGTCTGAAGGCAACAGATTTAATTTGTGTTTTAGGACTGACAATGGATTTTTTGTGTACATTCATTTCCAGAAATCGTCTAATATAGAAGGCTTCCTCAATAACATTTGAAAATGTAATCTCCATTATCTGAACTGACAAGGATTGAGCTTCTATTATCCCTCTGACTCATTTTTTAAAATTAGCAGTGGATTGAAAGTGTCATTGTAATTGCCACATAAAACGGACAAAGCCAATATCCATTTGCAGCAACAATTGTGTATAAGGGCACTTTTGTTTAGCTATAAACCTCCAGTATCAAAATCATTAACTGTCATGAAGCGTACCTGGGAAACCAACGGTTTCATTTGAGTTTTGACGTCTCGAGAAATGACTGTGTACTCTGTAGTAAAAACAAGGAAGCGCCGATCATAAACTACCTGTCTCTATTAAATATATCTGTAGCCTGTGGGAAATGCATTGCTTTAAACGAAGCTCAAATGTACAAGTATTTATGTTTAACTTGTATGTATGTTCTGAATACGTTCACATCCATCATCTTTGATTGCAATCATGATTATAAAAGAGGATGCCTTGCAGTTATGCCATGCTTGCCAGCTTGGTAAAGTTTTTCATTATGCAGCTGTGGATTTCCCCAAAAAGCTCAGTATCGCACAGCACACATTATTTAAAGGGATTCTGTCATCGTTTTTATGGTGTAGATTTTATTTCTAAATTACACTGCAAATAATTTGCTCTACAATATAAAATTTCATTCCTGAACCAGCAAGTGTAGGCAGCCATCTCAGGTCATTTTGCCTGGTCAAGTGG
This sequence comes from Xenopus borealis, assembly GCA_024363595.1. Taxonomy (NCBI): domain Eukaryota; kingdom Metazoa; phylum Chordata; class Amphibia; order Anura; family Pipidae; genus Xenopus; species Xenopus borealis. The sequence goes on along the minus strand of CM044431.1, from coordinate 189,085,690 downwards.
TTTCAGAAAGAGCCGGCACTTTATGATAGAACTGCTTTCTCGCAGGCTGTTGTTTCTCCAACTCAAAGGGGCAAAACACTAAAGCGCGAAAATACGCTAGCAACAGCTTCGCCGGCATTCAACGCACTTCGCCAGGCGAATTTTCGCCGCACTTTGCCAGGCCAGCGCTACTCGGATTCACTAAGATGTGAATTTGCGCTCAGGGTGGCAATGGTAGCGAAGTAGCGCTACCGTTACTTCGCCAGGCAAAGCGCATTTACGCTAGCGATGCCTAATTTGCATACGGCGCAAACTTAAACGTATAATAGAGGTGTATGTTACAGCCACTACATTACACTACACAAGCCCAGGAAACCTTTAATAAATAAAATAAAGTTGTCCTATTACCCTACATGTGCCCCCTGTATAGTTGAGTTGCCGTTTGTTAGGAAATATATGGGAGAAGGAGGATAATCCTAAAAAGTTTTGAATTGCTGCAGGTGATTTTCCTTTTAGCCAGCGCAAGACAGGGGGAAGTGGTTCGGGGAGATTAGTCGCCACAAGGAAGATGCATTTTGTCATTGGGACGACTTATCTCCCGAATCTCGTCATGTGGACGGACCCTAGGTCTAAGGGCAAGGCCAGACGGTGAGATTCGGGGGAAATCTGGCGACTTCACGCGTTAGGCCATCTGTCTATATGTCCTAATAAATGGATTGATTTTTTAATTTATTTTTTGGTTATTTTTGGATTATTTCACTTCATTTGACTTTGAGGGAGTATTTATATGCTTTTTTGCTTTATTGTTATATTGCCCTACACATGTGCCCACTGTATAGTTTATGCTCCATATGTTAGGAAATGTAGGCGGGAAGCTGGGTATGCAGCCTTTAAATCACCCTGTAAATATGAAAAGACGCTAGCATTTTTTTGATGAACTTCTATCTACTCTATTGCACTTTACCTGGTCTGAGATGGCCAAAGGCAACTCTCGCGCAAGAGGTAACATTCAATAAAATCCTTATCTTAGTGAATTGGTTTAGTAACAATCATTCGCCAGAGCGAAAATTCGCCTGGGTTTGAGTGCGAAGCAATGCTAGCATACCATTATTTTGCTAGCGAAGGGGTGCCTGCGCTCGTTCGGAAATCAGCGAAGTACCGAAATGACGTCACGCTGGAAAATTTTCATTAGCGTTAGTCAGTTCGCCCTTTAGTGAATCTGCCCCATAGGTTTTGTGTTTTTATATTCTGAAATTAACTGGTAGGTGTACAGTGAAGTTACAGTTGATACACGTTTTGATGCTTACATTTATGTCAAGTTAGATTTTCCCTTTTGAAATGATTTTTTATGGAAGTGGATATTTCTTGGTCATACTGATTATATATGTAATTGAATGAAGGAATTACATATTTAATACAATGCTGTAGAAATGGGCGTATTAGTTGTTCACAGAGGGTTTTTGTCAATGCTCTGATTGAGATGTCGTTGTGAACAATATACCATAGAATTGTGTTATGGGTCTATGTTGAAATTTATATTTTGGTAAAGCCTTAAATTGAGCAAAAGGACAAAGTTTAGGAGCTAGTGTTATTTATTGCATTTAAATATTCAAAACAATCCTTGTATTGCATTAATGATCAAATGATGAGAATTCTGTCTGGCGAGACTGGTGAGAATGCTTACAAATTAGTGGCAAAATTCAAGACTGGCGATAATGAGAAACATTACACTTTAAACAATGTGTTTACAAAAGTAGAATGGGTGGGGTGGGGGGGAAGTTGGAATGAAATGTTCACGCATATGACATCCAAATTGGCATGCACGCAATACAAGATCATTAAAACAAAGGCTTGTGAATATTTATTAAAGTGCTAATTAGCTTTTGTAGGACTCATCACAGCAACAAAGGCATTTCTATAAAAAAAAAAGAAAAATAACATGTCAAAACGATCAAAATTGTCACAATGTGGAACAGTAAAAACTTGATTTTTTGTAATAATGTGTATAACTTTTTTTTTAGTTTGACAGAAATGTAAATGTGCAATATAAGTCTCATTGAAATTCAGTGTGCTTTACATGCTTTGCAGAGTGTGCCGTTTAAATAGTAGACACATTATTAGAGAAATCATGGATGAAGTTGAGTATATAGGATGCTGATAGTGAGGGCACTGTATAGCACCCTGATTGATTTTATTTGTTTTTTAAGGCTTACTTATCCGATAAGGCAAAAGGTCAAGTGTTATTAGCAGGGTTGATCAGAACAAGCATTGGTCAAGGCAGGCAGTGATTAGGATAGCTAGGGGAAACCAGATAATCTGTAATTATGAAGCAAAATAGCATACCCAGGAATTTAGGAAATATAAGACATACAATGTTTGTTTTTTGTTTTTTTACCAGGGTGCGGCTCAGCCAAATACAAACCAAATCCTGTCACATTTATCTTATGGAACTTTTCTTGTACTGGTCTACTGTATATAACATAAAACACAATTCTTATATAAGTATTAAATCATCCACAATAATGGGCTGACCATTGGTGCTGGTTTATGCCGGTGCCTGATGCATTTCACAGAGCATTACTAATGGTTACTCCTCTAAAAAAATATATATTTGGCAGTTACGATTTAACAGTTTCTTGTTCATGCAGGATCAATTAAGCGCTAAGCGTTTGAGTTAGCGCCTGGGGGTTTCATTCCCCTTTAAGTCTACTAAAAAATCATGTAAAACATTAAATAAACCCAATAGACTTGTTTGCTTCCAATAAGGATTAATTATATCTTAGTTGGTATCAAGTACAAGCTACTGTTGTATTATAGTGATGGGCGAATTTATTCGCCAGGGGTGAATTCGCGGCGAATTCCCGCGATTCGCCCCTGGCGAATAAATTCGCGAAACGCCAGCAAAAATTCGCCAGCGAAAATTCGGCAAAAAAAAAAAAAAGCTGGAATTTCGCGAATTTTTCGGCGAAGCGAAACAGGTGAGATTCGCCCATCACTATTGTATTATTACAGAGAAAAAGGAAATCATTTTTAAAAATGGATTATTTCATTATAATGGAATCAATGGGAGATGGCCATTCTGTAATTTGGAGCTTTCTGGATAATGGGTTTCCGGATGAGGGATCCAATACCTGTACATTTCATGATCAGAAAAGATTTGACAAACCTTAAAACAGATTGACGTACAGGGAACACACACATTATATATTTTACTAGTATAGGTATGGGGCCTGTTATACTGATTCTTGGGACCTGGGGTTTTCCAGATAAGGCATATTTCCGTAATTTGGATCTTTATACCTTAAGGAGCAGATTTACTAAGGGTCGAATTAAAATTTCAAAGTAATTTTGGGCTACTTCAATTATTGAATAGCCCAAAATTTGATTAGAATTGAAAAAACTGGAAAATTCAAATTTTGAATTCGACACTTTGCCACCTTAAAGCTGCTGAATTGCCATTGTAACCTATGGGGGACCTCCAAGAACCTTTACTAAGATTTTTTCTAAGTCCTGGAAAATCGAAGGATTTTTTGGAATATCGTTCGAATCAAACAATGCATTCAAACGATTTTTATTTGATCGAAAACTGACCTATTCGGTTCATTTTCGATCGAAAATGCCCTTTAAAAGAAATTCGATGGTCGATTTCCGACGTTTTTAACATCGAAATTCGACCCTTAGTAAATCTGCCCCTAAATCTAGTAGAAAATTCTGTAACAATTAAACCCAATAAATTGGTTTTGCTTCCAGTAAGGATTCATTATTTCTTAGTCTGGGTCAAGTACAAGGTGTTATTATTACAGAGAAAAAGAAGTCTATGGTAGATGGCCTTTCCATAATTCGGAGCTTTCTGGATAATGGGTTTCTGGATAATGGATCCTATACCTGTAATATATTTTCATAATTTTTTTTCTAAAGCATATAGTTTTTACATTTGTATCATTTACTACAGATTTTAAAAACAAATTATGTTTAAAATGTTATTTTAGTCGCAGTCACATTTGGCGGTGATTAATCTAGTGCAAACATGATTTGATTTGTTTTTAGTATTTATTTTTACTGTAATGCCAGAGCTCCTTATATCACATTTAACATAATCCCTGAAAAGATACCAGAGATTATATCTTGGAAAGAGAGATAAGAACACTTGCTAAAGCAGAAAATGCATTTACTGCTTACGTCAAATGCTTTTACCGCTTATTAGGCTCTAAAAATATCTTCACAAGCTCGATTACATTATATTGGACTGTGTGTCTGTGTACTGGATAATATAGTATTGAGCATAGTCTAACTAAATACAGGAAAAAAATACAGGGACCACAACATTTAAGTTTTGTCATTTCGGTTTTGAAATATGATTTATAAGATTGAACAGTCGACTCCCTTTTTGTGCTTTGTTGTAGTTTTTGTTAATATAAACTGCTTATGCAGGTATGGGATCCCTTATCCTTAAATTTGTTATCCAGAAAGCTCTGAATTATGGGGAGGCCATTTCCCATAGAGTTGATTTTAAGCAAATAATTCTAATTTAGGAAAGATCCCTTTTATAGACAACCTGAAGTTCATTGTGGATAACAAATTCAATAATTGTACACTATTCTTTTTAGGTAGACTTTGGTGAATCCAAATTGAAATCTGAAGCAGTGATCTAAAATTGGTCCAAAAATTATAAATATGAAAAGGTAAAGATACGTTATGGGCAAATTTCCTAAATCTCAATTTAATCAAAATTTTTTATGAAAACAAATGTGACCAAACTCCCTTCCATGATTTTAACTAATCATTTAAAAGGTTTACGATTAAAAACGACAAAACGTCACAACAAAATCGAGCATCAATTCGTATTATACCAATTGTTGCCCAAATTGAACAATCTTTCCAAGTCGCCACTAGTGATGGGCGAAACGGCCGCGTTTCGCTTCGCCGAAAAATTCGCGAATTTCCAGAGAAATTCGCGAATTTTTCGCCATTTGGCGAAACGAGTCGCGCGTCGTTTTTGACGCGCGTCGCGTCGTTTTTGACGCTTGAAATGGTGTATTTTTGGATTCAGATTTTTAGCAGCTTTGGGGTATGATAAATCACTAAAAAAGTTTTTAGTTTTTTTAATGAAAAATTATAATATTCTACTATAAGCCTTGACCAGAAAAATTTGAGGTTTAATATGTGGGTCCCTAAATCGTAAGGCTATAAATGCTTAGGATTTTGGCTTCCTGCTAAAAAGAAATAGGCCTTGGGCTTTGGGTACTGATGAGGCACAATAATTAAGTCATTGAGTTGGGCTTCAATAGCCAAGGAGGTCATATTAAACCAATGTGTACCTTATAAAAACAAAGGTAATTTTTACATTGTCTAATAATTCAGAAATATTTCCAATTTATAGTTTGTTTTTAGTTTTACTGGACAATTATACTGTCTAAAGGGAAAATGTAACTGAAAATGTAACTGACAAACAAACACCAATGATCATTTCCACTTGGCTGCCCCATAATGCAGAGCTGTGTGAACCATTAGAAAACAACATCTTTGTGATGAATTTTGTCACAGATGAAAATCCTCATAGTGCATGCTTGATCAATAATTTATTAAATGCATGCTGCAGACAGCCTTGAATTTCATTTATCTAAATGACCTGCAAACTCATAATGAAGCATGGGAAGAATGTTATTTTGTTAAAGGAAAACTAAACCCCCAGAATGAATACGTTAGCATCAGATAGTTTATATGAAATTAAGTGGCATATGAAAGAATGTTATCAAACTGGAATATACAGTATATTTAAGTAAATATTGCCCTTTTACATCTCTTGCCTTGAACCACCATTTGGTGATGGTCTGTGTGCTGCCTCAGAGATCACCTGACCAGAAATATTTCAACTCTAACTGTAACAGGAAGAAGTGTGGAAGCAAAAGACACAACTCTGTCTGTTAATTGGCTCATGTTTATAGTTTAAGTTTATAGTTTGTTTGGTATGTTTGTGTGCACCGTTGAATCATATGATCCCAGGAGGCTGTCCTTATTTTTTAAAATGGTAATTTTCTATTTAGGATAAGCCAATGGCACATGCTACTAAAAAAAAAAAAGTCTATTATTATGAAATGGATTATTTAAATGAAGCAGGTTTTTACATATGAGTTTTTTTATGCAATATCTTTTGATAGAGACCTACATTGGTCAGGGGTATAGTTTTCCTTTAAATGCTGGGAAACCTACTTTTGCACTGTGTTCATGTGTGGATCTCCTGTTCTTTGCTACCATAATTAAATGGAAATGACTATGCAGTGCAAATCATGACTTCCATGCGTTTCTGTCGGATCCGACGCTGGGCGACAAAACGCCCGCATCAACAGGAACAAGGTTCAACAAGGGTTGATGCGACGCGATACGACTGTCAGATGAAAATGCTGCAAGCTGCGTCTTCATCCGACAGTCGTGTCATGTCGCATCAACCCTGCAACATTGTCCGACTATTTGTTACTTTACTTTGTTCCTGTCTACAGAAACGCACGAAAGTCTGCCATGTAGTTCTGCCCTAGGACCAAATTGGTTTACTAATGAACACCCAACAGTCATCAGCAGTTAATTGATAATTATTAATCAACCATTTAACACATGGATTTTCTATGTTTGCTTTTAAAAGGCTAATAGCACATCTAAGCATCCTTTTTAATCGTAACCCTTTTTCATGGTTTGTATTTGTTAAAAATTTTCACTTTAAAACCAGGTACCAATGAAGGTTAGGTATCACCTATTTGTGGTTGCTGGCTTTATATGTGCCAATAATTTCACAAACTTTTTTTTCAGTTGCAGATGTAGGTGGCAACTCTGTTGGAAAGACACCAAAACCCAGTGTTATACAGGGTAGCAAACAAAAATACAACTTTTATTTGGTTATCACTCTAAAACCAAATAAATTGCATTGCGTTAAAATATAAATATATTTAAAGGCAACCACTGTTTTTTATATCCTCAAAAGATTTTGTTTAATGTTTTAAAGGAGCAGTTGAAAGCATGGATCATAGTTCTCATAATGGACTGTTTAACAAGAGATTTCTTATTGAGAGGATGCTATTGAAAGGCTGTGTTCAACTGCATAGGAATGATTAAATTGTTCTACGTTGAAGAAGTAATTAAAAAAGCATGATATATAACAAAGATGACTTCCAGGCCATTGGCAATCAGTTATTGAACTAATGCCATTACTCCAAGCTGTTTTTCATTGCATGCACAAGCTCTCCAATTAGAAACTCCTCAGCAATTAGTGGAATAGTTATAGTGTATATCAAAGAAACTAAAGACAGAGTTAATGAGTTTTGCAACTATTAGTTAAAGTAGTGTCTTACACCTGTAAGAGATTCTTATTGCCTGTCTCCAGTGGAAATGGATGGAATATTAACCAGTTTAGTGGATTTAGCCAGTTGTATAGATCAAAGAAGGTAATAGTTGCTTCCGCACATGGAGGAAGAGTGAAAAATTGGCTTGGTGATGAAGACAGAGGAAGAGGTTATCATTATCATTAGTTTTGCTACTGCGGCCAAGAAGTCTCATGTGTAACCATTTTTGTGATTGTTTCAATTCCAGTTTTGAAACTTGGCAAATGTTTCAAAGATGCTGCTAGTTTTTCAGTGGAAACTGTGCAGTGGTTTCAGACAGTAATTCAGAAGCAATATCTGACCCTCTTTAATGCTTACCAGATGTTACATGCCTAGCAAAATATTTTTCTTCACATGCATACAATGTGTTTTATTCTCTCTTTATAGGGCTGATAAAAGATTGTGTACAGAACCTCATGCTGATATTGGTTATTAGTGATTAATGAAAATTGTAAATATCAAAATAAAAGATTACCCTTAGTAAAAATATAAAATGCTGGCTTGTGGGCCATGAAAGAGGTCAAAGGTTGACAGTAACATTCATTCTTATTTAGAAGCCTTTCCATCTGTCAGCATAATAATACATTTGCCCCAAGAGACAATGATATGTTGTCTAAACTTTCTGGCTGCAGCTGTAACCTGCAGGTCATTCTGGCAATAAATGTGCAAACACAATGCCTTGGACAAAAAATACCCATTTTTCAAGGAGTGAAGAGTTTTTTTTAAGTGTGTACAGGTATATGATCTCATACAGTCCATTATAATTAAATAATTTTAAAAAGCGATTTCCTTTTTCTCTGTAATTAAAATTATCTTGTACTTAGTTGCAGCTACGATACAATTAATTATTCCTTATTGGAGCCAAAATAATCCAAGGATAATTTAATATTTCACAGATTTTTAACTGGACTTTAAGTATGAAGATCTGAATTACGGAAATACCCCTTATCCAACCCCGAGCATTCTGGATAACATGTTCTATACCTGTAAAAGGAAACTGTACATTCCTTCCCTGGAAATGTGCTAACATACTAGGTAGTGAGTTTAAACATTAGTAAAAAAAGTCGCCATTAAACGATCAGGAATGGTTTTTGCTGTCCAATTGGTGTCTGTAGAGAATCCCTTAATTGAATCAGTGTAGTGCAGACCATTATACCTGTATATATCATTCCATACATACAAAAAAAAGGAAGCTTTTGTTTCAGACTTGCTCCGACTACATTAAAGTCTAAAAGATATGAAAGTGTCAGTTAAACCAGATTATAATGTAAATAGGACATAGAGTTACATTTTTACATTCTACATAGGGGAAGGGGTAACTTGTTTATATGTTAAAGGGATATTTAAGTGCAGCTAAATTATCATTTTTGTTTTCTTCAGTGCACAAAAATGTATTTATATTTCATAGTGACAAAGTTAGTATGTTGGGGCTGAATGTTGCACTGTGGCTACTGATTAATTCTCAGTGCCTGTAGGTATTTGTTGTGTGTGTTATGGGGCATTTCTAGTTTATAGAGAGGGTAGGAACATGTTTGCTAAAAAAAACTATATATTATACACACAGAAAGCAAAATAAACAGCTTAATAGCTGCTAACAGCAGTTTGTTGAAAAGGGAAACAAAAAACCCAACAACTAAATCTATGGGCCAGCTCTGAGGAGCATAAGGCACCTTTTTCTCAACTCGTTAGCATATAAGAGAGCTCAGCTAAACAGCAGTCTGCCTGTATCTGTTTAACTCAATTGCCGTAATTAGATATTATAAATCAGCCCAACTAATATAAAGCCTTATACCATGGATTTCTAACCTTAAATTTTTCCTACATACAGGACACACACAGGGTGTTTTATCAGTTATCATGGGGTTCTATACTATTATTTTAACACTGGCCACTCCTAAAATATGCCAAAACTCAGCCCACGATCCAGCAAAGCCTGTCTATTCCTGGGCAAGCCCTGCCCCTTACAAACCTTACAAACTGGGCTTTTCTATCTTGACTCCCTGTTGTGGGGCCCCTGACTTTGTTACTCCCTGTACCCCCTGCATATCATATATTTCTTCATGTAGGACAGCGCTGTCCAGCTGGCACCCCACTTGTGTGGCCCTCCATGAGAGTCTGCCTGCTGTGTCTTCTTACCATGTGTAAGATTTAAAAGGTATCATTACAGAGAGTAACTGGCCCCTGCATTGTTTAAGACTCAAATTCAGACTAATCCCCTGTATTGTTCACACCTGTAATTCCCTGCATTGTTCACACTTGTAACACCTCTATTGTTCACACCCCTAAAGCCCTGTACTGTTCACACCTGAGACCCACACTGAAACTGCCCACATTGTTCATCTGTTCACACCTTATTCAAAATGCTAAAGGGGCACCAGCACTGTCTCACTGTAAGTAGTACATTTTAGAGTGGTCCTGCTAGGTTTCCCTGTCTTCTTCTCCGTTCTGCCTTCCCTATGCTCACTCTGCTTGCCCAGTACCGCTTGTGTGTGCAATTCTCTGCTTGCCCAGTGCTGCTTGTGTGTCATACTCTGCTGGCCCAGTGCTGCTTGTGTGTGTCATACTCTGCCTGCCTAGTGCTGCTTGTGTGTGCCATACTCTGCTTGCCCAGTGCCACTTGTGTGTCATACTCTGCTTGTCTAGTGCTGCTTGTGTGTCTCATACTCTGCTTGCCCAGTGCCGCTTGTGTCATACTCTGCTTGTCTAGTGCTGCTTGTGTGTGTCATACTCTGCTTGCCCAGTGCTGCTTGTGTATGCCATACTCTGCTTGCCCAGTGCCGCTTGTGTGCCATACTCGGCTTGCCCAGTGCTGCTTGTGTGCCATATTCGGCTTGCCCAGTGCCGCTTGTGTGCCATACTCTGCTTGCCCAGAGCATGCCCTAAGATACCTCTGGGATGTAAGCGTGGTAGGGATTTGTTCTGGGTGTTTGTTTGGAAATTTGGAAATAGTTATTAGGGGCCCCTAAGGTATTTAATCATGTGTTGGGGGGTTTCTGTATTATCCACAGGGGAGAATTAGGCATATTTTTCACAATGAGTAAAGAGGGATATCTCTGCAGTGAGCACAAACCATTTGGTTTTTTTGGTGTGCTACTACCGTTAATGTGGATATGATTTTAAAAGTTCTTGTGGTAATGTGGGTGTGGTTTATAGTGGATGAGGTTTAAAAGGGGGAGTGGTCAACACTGTCTTGCATTATTGGCCCTCCACCATGTATAACTGATGTATCACAATGGAAATGCAGGTTGCTTCACAAAATGGTGCTCATAAGAAATTGATAGTGGACAGGATCCATTTTTGAAGTGCTGTTTAATGTAGTGGTACAGAGCTAATCTGTCTAAAATATTATTTTTTTTTTTATTATATACCTGTTTATTCATACTTCTTTCATTCATACCACTATTTAGTTGCTAGGGTAACTTGGACCACCAATTGTAATTGTGTCTACATGATACTAAAAGTTAATTTGAAGTTGAATCATGCCTTTAACAGTAGAATCCATATATAATGGGCAGATTGCATGCCAGTTTACTTGAATTTGTTGCTATGAGGCGAAATAGAGATGATTCTGGGGACTGAAGTGATCTTTCATTATAGGGTAGCTTTTCAATATTGGACAAAAGCAGCAGACCTGTGCTGTATTTGTTTGCTATTTAGCCTTTGTGTTTCACATTCAGATATTAAAAAACCTTAATGTTATTGGTCTTGGGTCTATGTAATGAAATAATATGCTTCTTTTTCTAGAGGAAGTTTTTTCCACAAATATTATGAATTGTTGAATACAGAAAACCTTTATCACTTCACTTTAAAGATATTTATGTGTCTTGTCAGGTCAGTGGTGTTTTCACACACCTATAAATAAAACCTGTAATAATATACTGAACAAACAAGTGGCAGGGGATATATATCTGAAGCAAGGGTTGAAGTCAGTGGGCTAGTTATTGGTGCAGCAAATGGAAAGAAAACAGATGACTTTCTAAGGTTTAAGTGTTTCCTTTGGCAGCAAGAGACAGGGGGGTATATTTATCAAAGGGTGAAGATAAGAGTGAAGTTCCGCCACTCTCCATTCATTTCTATGGGATTTTTAAAGGTGTATTTATCAAAAGGTGAACTTTCACTTCACCCATTGATAAGTACGCCCATAGAAATTAATGGAGAGTGGCAGAATTTCACCTTAGTGGCGGAACATTATCTGCCTCTGTTGAACCTGACTAGAGCTTTCAGTGTTTAACTGACATGTATGGTTAAATACTGAATCAAATATCTATTAGGTGGTGTTGAAAATCCTTTGTAGGCTCTAGTGGATGATCCGATTCTTGGCCCCAGTGTCTACAATTGAATAAGACCTTTTGGTTAAACATGTACTTTTAGGTACCTTTAGTTACTCCTTTACCTACCATTACCTGTGTCTCATAGGTGCAAATTCACTAAAGCGTGAAGCGTGTATCGCTAGAGGTAATTCGCTAGCATGACGTCAATTCACAACTTTGTCGATTCACTAACAGTGTCCCTGGTGAAAATTCGCTAGCGAAGGACATCGGCTTGCGCAACTTCGAACCCTTACGCCAGGTGAAGTTGCGCACTGACGAAGGGACGTAACTACGCTAATTCACCAAGATGAACATTTTTGTGGACATTACCTATTACGCTAGACGTTACTTCGCCAGGTTAGACCTGGCGAAGTTCAATACAATAGATAGGAGTTTGAAAAAATAACTTGAAATTTTTTCTAAGTCTCAAAAAACGCTGGCGTCTTTTACCTTTTGTTGGATAATAGTCTGAAAAAGAGCTAAATTTTTTTTTGGGTTACCCTCATTACCCCCCTACATTTCATAACATATGGCAACTCAGCTATACAGTGGGCACATGTTTAGGACAATAGGACAACTTTACATACACCTCTATTATACGCTTACGTTCACACCATATGCAAATTAGGCATCGCTAGCGTAAATGCGCTTTGCCTGTCAAAGTAACGGTAGCGCAACTTCACTACCTTGAGCGCACATCTTAGTGAATTTGCGTAGCGCTGGCGAAAATTCGCCTGGTGAAGTGTGGCGAACGTCAGCGAAGGCTACGCTGGCGCATTTTTGCACTTTAGTGAATTTGCCCCATAGTCTCTACAGCACTTGCAGAAGTGCCTAACTGCCATACAATGTAAATTCTACATTTCCAGGTTTTAGGTTAACATACGAATTGTCCATTGTTTGGCAAGTGGAGTTAAACATGCTTCATTAGTGTAATAGAATTATGAAATCTAATCCATCTTTTGGCAGTGCAATAACCAAGTACTCTTCGCTTTTCCCAACTTGTTTGTTTATTCCAATACACATTTCTCCTGCCTTTCTTTGTGTTGAAAACAAATGATAAGAATCTGGTCTTGGGGGAAATAAAACTTTCAAATAAATAGTTGTAACCTAATTATATATCTCAAATTGTGTGGACCTTTATTTAGTTTTCTGCTCAATTGCCAAGGATAATATACAGGCACTAAATTAAATGTGCAATTTAAACCGCAGGGAAACGTACTATCACTTGTTTACTAGTTTAACATGTGAGCCCATTAGGTACAGCCATCTGCAGTGAGAAACACCGGTGTTGTCTGTTTGCTTTCAGATCATTGACAATTTGTGGATAAGATTTAGAAAAATGACACAAATCTTGAAAGTAAAAGCTAGCACCAGTGTCCAATGGATAATCCATTATAAAGGTTGATAGCATAGCTGCTTATCTATTGCCCCCAGGTCTCAAATGCATTTTAGATGCCACTGAAGGTTAATTCTTTTCTGAAATCTGCACCCTGGAAAAAATTCAATCTGAGATAACACAAGTGGTATTCTATATTTACCAGCTGGAAATAACACCTTGAACTTAAAAATATAAGCTGTGTGTCACTTATCCAAAGTCATGTTGTATTGAAAGTTTGTTTTTTTCCCCCTTTTCCTTTAATGCCCTAATAAGTATTCCCATGAAATGAATTTTTTCGGTCAAATGGCAGAATTCCATGCCAAGAAATCTGACACAGATGGCACTAATATCGACGGCAAAAAATGAGATGCATTATAATTATGGCCTTGCTTTGCCAAAAATTTGTCTGTCTAAGCTCAGAAGCACATAACATTGTAAAAGGAAATATTGTTGTTTTTCTTCTGTTTTGTTCTTTAGCTGGAGACAACTGCCTGGCAGCTCAACCTCCAGATGGCTCAATCCACCCAAGCAAAAATGAAATGTCCCCAGGCTGTGATAGAACTTGGAGTTAGCAGTGAAGACACAAAGGTAGGAATCCACATCTGTTGCTGAGCCCTATCGTCTCTCTCCATAGAGCAAGCCGTGAGATTGGATCTTATATTCAGGATTTTATTTTCTGTGTTTAACGCCTCAAACACTGAAGAGAAGTGCAGCGCAAGAATCATTGATTCTTGCAACAGATTGCAGGAGACCAGGACTATTTTGTAAGAGAATTTGAAATATCATGGAAAGCTTTTTCACTTGCTTTCATAAAATATACCCCAGTCATTAAGTAGGTAGGTGTACTGTTGCTTTTATTCATGTGTGATTTATTTAAAAAAGGATCATATTAATTGATTGATCACTGACATGCTTTCTGCTTAATAGTATACATATAATAATAGTATAACATACAGCTATGCATGTTCAATTAGGTATATAGAAATGTTTATGGGAAAAGTATCATGTTTCCCAATGAGCTTGCAGGCCTGGCTGGAACTGACTGTGTATGTGCCTGCCCTTATCTCATGACGCCATGGAGACATCTCCAAAGGAAAACAGGTCTAACTACTGGTTGCTTACTCAAGTGTACTTTTGTATCCCAAACTATCATTTTGGCTGCTATTTCAGTACCAAATTAACTATATAATTGATTTTAATCTCTCTTTGCCATGCCTGTTGTGTGGCCAAAACAAATGCATTGCTAGATTGCCCTGCTGGAATCTACTTGGAATTGGTCAAGTTATCAGTCAAGCAAACTGGAACATTTTTGCTGATTCGGAAGAAAAAGAAAATGAATGTGAAATTTATTATGGTGCTTTTCTAAGCACTTAATGCAATTTACTTTATTTAGTTTTTATTAATGGCTACCATAATAATTTTATAATAATTTTTTTTATAATAATTTTAACAGGATCGCCTTCTAGTCAGTTACTGTATTTGTACAGTCAAAGAGCTATATGTTTAGCAAAATAGAGAAGCGTTCTGATGTTTCTCTGCTGAGGAAAGAGATCGGCTTAAGGCAATGAAACTCTTTTGTTATCAAATTAGGTATGATAGAACATAAGGCAAGTAAGTAAAACCATCTAGTACATGGGGTGCAAAGGGATACACTGTTTTTTTTTCTTTTTTTCATGTGTCTAATTGCATTAACCACTCTGTTTAACTAAAGAAGCTGGAGTGATTTTTCAGACTATGAGCTCCATTTTTGCCAAGTTAAGGTTGAGGAGGCATTGTTTCATCCCAGAGGTGATAGCTAGTAGGCAGTTTGCTGTCTGAGTCTGAATGACAGGGGATAGTAAAGGGGTGTTGAAATATATCTGGATGTAATCCGCATACAGGTGATATTTCAGGCCAAATGAAAAGCTAAGGTCTCATTAGGAGAGAGCGTACAAGGAGAACAACAGAGAACCAAGTACCGAACCCTGAAGCATCCCCCACTAAGATGAACAGGGGGAGAGAATTTGTTAGCAAGAGTAACAGAGAAGGAGAGGTCAGAAAGGTATGAAGATAACCAGGATGCAGCTCGATCCCGCATACTAATTGAATAGAGAATTTATATTAAAACAGAATGGTCAATAATATTAAAAGCAGAAGACAAATCCAGGAGAATAAGAATAGAGTAATGTCCCTTGGCTTTAGCAGGCTGGAGATCATTTGCAGCTCTACATAAAGCAGTCTCAGTGGAGTGTGCAGGTTGAAAGCTAGATTGCATAGTGTCAAGCAGATTATGGGTGCAGAGAATGTTAGTTATACGAGAAAAGTGCAGATGTTCCAGAAGTTTAGAGGCTAGTAGTAAGGTCTCCCATAGACTCAATTTTATCTTTGTAATAATAAAACAGTACCTTGTCCCTGATCACAACTGAGATATAATTAAGCCATATTTGAAGCAAAACCAGCCTATTGGTTTTTTTAATAGTTAAATGATTTGCTAGTAGACTTAAGGCATGCAGATCCAAATTATGGAAAGATCCATTATCAGGAAAAACCCCAAGTCCCGAGCATTCTGGATGAGAGGACCCATACCTGTACTACATATACTCTAGCTAGCTAGCAATGTTTAAAAACCTTCACAAACATCTTTTATTTCATGTTTTAATTTGTAGTAACTGATCCTATAAATTATCCAAATAAAAAAAGCTGAGAATGATTTCTATAGTCCATGCATTAGTTTCTCTAAGCTTGATGCATATTAGGAACTGTAGTTCAAACAGTGGCATTCAGCAAAGGGACAGGCTGGTGCTTGTTTACTCCATGCTGAGATTTTGCCAGACAGCGCATGGGAACTGTAGATATTGTATGTTCAGTGTATGTGTTCCTGACACATAATCCAAGAATCATCATATGTCTGTTATTCTTAGTAACTAACATATTTTGTTTTGCTTATTTGTTTTCCTGCTTTGATGTCTACAGTTTGAATGTAGATTGACAGTTGTAATCTTCTGTGACAAGTTAAAGTAACCAAAGGTAACTTACAAATACCACTTTAAAGGATTTGTTCAGTATAAAAATAAAAACTAGGTAAATAGATAGGCTGTGCAAAATAAAAAATGTTTTCAGTATAGTTAATAAGTATTGGGGAGCACCTCCCATCAATTGGGAAACAATAGACAGTGTGCAAGGTCAAATAATCAGTCAATTTAGAGAAAGAAAAATAATTGACCTATTACTTTGCACCTTCGCACACTCTTTCACGATTTTAATTTCATTAGGCAGGGCGTTGTAAGATACCTAAACAAATGGGTTAATTGTCATCACTGGGAGGTTGTTACGTTGTGGGTGAAGGGGTTGGCTTGTCTGTGGTGCTGGGATCAGCTTCTCTCATAACCTATAACACAATTAGGAGCAGATTTACTTGCTTACTTACTTACTGTACTTGCTTATCGAATAGTTTTAGGCTATTTTCTCCTCGATATTCAATCCCTCGATAAAATCGTACGATTTCACGAAAAAAATCGTACAATTCAAACGATAGAGGAGTTCTATTGGAAGAATGGTATTCGAGCAGGTGATTCCCATTGGCTTCTGTTGCAATTCGGTAGGTTCAATCTGGTGAAGTAGGCAGTCGAAGAAAATTTTAAAGTTAAAATCCTTTGATCATCGAATGGTCGAATTATCCAATATCCGATCATTCGATCTATTCGATCATTTGAATTTTCAGTATTCGACCATACGATTAAATCGTACGATCGGAATTCGATCGAACTTCGATCTATTCAAGTGAATTTTGTAAATCTGCCCCATAGTGTCCTTACCATGGAGGTTTACTTTTGCTCCTAGTTAATGATTGGGAGGGTGGTTACTGTGGGAGAAGGAGTTGGCTCGACAACGGTTGGTAAATGGAATTATAAGCTCATTGCCGCAGCAAGCTTAGAGCTGCAGTTAATATTATCTCTTTCATTGCCTGGGAGGGTTTATACTGTGGGTGAAGGGATTGGTTTGGAATGGTTGGGGAATGGAACCTACTGCTGCTACTGCTGCTATTAATCTAAGAGTATTATCTAGATAGCACTGCAGCAAGCCTTAGGGCTCATCCAGTTGAGAAGATTCAAGGAGATTCGTCGCCTGGCGACAAAACGCTATGCCTTTGAGGCGACTAATCTCCTCCTAGGCAGTAACCAATCAGTGACTTGAGGCCACATGGGTCATAACCCTTTTACTTTTGAATCTGACCTGCATGCTACGGATCAGTTTCAAACTCACTATATATATAGGTGCTACCTGTATGCGGCTACCTACCTTTGACAATATATATATATATATATATATATATATATATATACAAAAACAGATGTTATTTATAAGGGCAGTTTTTCTTTAAATCTCGATTAAACAGAAGAATGCACGTGCACACCTGGCCTCTCCGTAAATTTCAAACGGTGCGTGGATTCCTAGGAGGACAGCCCCTCCACTGCAATACAGATTTGGAAATAGAACCAGCACACGTTAATGCTTGAGGGATTGCTCCCGTGTTTAATGTCTTGCGAAAAAAGACAACATTTCGGGGTGTACCCCGACGAAGGGGTACACCCCGAAATGTTGTCTTTTTTCGCAAGACATTAAACACGGGAGCAATCCCTCAAGCATTAACGTGTGCTGGTTCTATTTCCAAATTTTCTTTAAATCTGTCATTACTTAGCAAGGAGTATTTAACATTTTGGAGAATATTCAAGCCATTGCACAACCTGATAATTAATTGTGGAGAGAGTCAATCATTTTATCACCCCTTGTGTTGCCTTATTCTTTGTTATGAAAGGTTGTTTAATGCAGGTTCAGCTGTTGCAAATACAGCGTACATTCTATCATGAATAAGGTTCTTGTGGGCAGATAGATATTTAAATCCCGATACAAACCCACGTAGCAATGAAATGTTTATTACAAGATACTGCATAATGGGAGTCTGTTTTTAAATTACTTTTCTCACCTCTTCAAGCCTTGCAAGGTGACACAGAAAATCAGAGCTATGAATCTTATGGTAAAATCATTATCAGTTCCCCAAGTGAGGCCATATCAAACATTGTGATTAAATGCTGTTTCTCTGCTGTTTTGTTACTGGGGCCTCGTTCTTTTTTTTTTTTACTGTTTCTGTTTTAAACCAGAATTTCCTGCCACCTGTAAGAGATAATGCATTTTAATGAACCTCGTGCAGTCAAATGGTTTTAGCCTGTAATCGTACGCCTGTTCTCTGCAGCTTACAGAATCATAAAATGGTTTGTTGGTTTCATCTCCAGAGGGTCCTGGTAGCTAGTATAATGGGGCAGAGGAACTGGCCAGTGAGGGTGCTCAGGGTGCATGTTTCAGTAACAGAACTCCCTTAACGGTGGTGGGTTTTCAAATGGGGTGCTGAGGTTAGTCGGAGAGCACCAACTTTATAACCTAGGTACAGGGCATTGCTGCACACACTGGTCTGTAGTTAAGCTGAGTATTGAATGGGAAGACTGACTTTATCATGTAGTTTATAGTCTTTCTAAAAGAAGCTTATCCTTTGGACAAGAAAAGAGCCACCTGCAGGTTTGTAGTGATTTAATGGAGGACATAGTATTTTATCAGTGGAAGTAGTAGTCCTGCAGTTATCACAGTGTTCCCTTGGAACTTTGCACTTAAAGGGGAACTAAAGTCTAAAATAGAATAATGTTAGAAATGCTCTATTTTATACACTAAATATAAACATGAACCAACTGCACCAGAAGCCCAAGTAAACAAATGATTTATGCTTTCAAAGTTGGCACAGGGGGTCATCATCTTGTAAGATCAAAACTATGCACATGCTCAGTGTGATCTGGGCTTCAGTTGGGAAGTAAAGCTTGGGGATCGTCATAAATGATCAAAACAGCACAACTCAAATAATATCTGACTTAGAAATACAGGAAGACTGATTAATAATCAGAATATATAGACTGCACTGGGTCTGTGGGTACAAATCTCTATACGGCCGCTGGCTGCTCTACAGGGAAATAATGTATGATAATTTCCCTGCAGAGCAGTTTGGGACTGTTCCTATCCGCAGCTGTCAGAGCAAATAAAACAAAGGGGGAATTGCACTGCATACAGTCAGGTTTATTATAAAAACGGTAGACATTTTTTAATCAAAGTATATTGGAGAAAGTAAAAATGGGATTTTATTTTTTTGCCTTTACATTCCCTTTAACATGATACTGACTTCTCTTCAACATATATTACATTAAAATATGCCTATGGGTTACGTTAATTGATCTTCACTGATGGGTCTGCTATTGTTACTTGAAATTCCATATTCCTGACTATTTTGCCAACCTGACTCAACCTGTCAGAGTTTCTAATGCTAATGGACTCCTGCTGCACAAATAGGACAGACCCTTGATAAAAGAACATGGGGAATCAGATCCTATGTAAAAGTACTGGAAAAAAACTTTTATGGCAAAGTTATAAGTCACATGGAAAGACAATGGTATTAAAGATATCTAAACAATTTTAATTTCTGGTGTCAGTATCTCTAAGTATACAATGGCAGCCTTAAAGGACCAGTGGCATTAAAAAAATTTGTTAGTGTTGAAAATAAATGCCCCCTATGCGTACATCGTGCTGATCACAATGTCCATCCTGCACATCTTCACAAGAAGAGACTACCTTACTACCGGGAGAAGTTTCCCGCCTGGCAGAACTCCATCCGCCACAACCTCTTGCTCAACGACTACTTCGTTAAGATCCACTGGGAGCCCGGCAGCTTCCTGCGAAGGAGAAAAAGGTTCAAAAGGCAAACAAGTAGAGAGATCCTGAGGGATATGGACCTTATGGCTATAACTGTGGGTTGCAGAACTACCACCAGCACCGCCACCCTGGTGCCACCTTCTATATCCAGCCCACCCACTGCCCATGCTGTCAGTAGAATAGCCAGGGAGGAGAAATCAAGCTCTACAGGATGGATGGTCGACTTTTCTGAAGAGGAGGGGAAGCAGAGTTTCGGTAAGTTATTTCTTAAGAAAGGCTTTTCTATTTTAAAGTTTAATTTGTCTTGGTGTTTTTTTTGTTACTGGTCCTTTAAATCAATTTTTGAACCCACCTGCTAGTTTTTTATTTCTAGAGGTTGTATATCTGCTTTAGGATTATCTAAAGGGACAAGGTAGAATTGCTAGCACACCCTTGCCAGTAACCAGCTGGATGGGAGAAGTCAGTAGTGAGTAAACCATGTCTTGGAAGTAACTTGATGTTTATTAGAGATGCTTCAGAAGGTTTTTTTGCCTTTCTCTGGATCAACAAGTAATGAGGCAGGATAGTTTTAGTCAAAAAGGTAGCACTCAATAGATCTGTCTTTTAATTTCAACCTAAATTACTATGTTACTATGTATGCTAGCTAACCTCCCTTTAATCCTAATGAATGTTATCACAGGGTTTCAAAAGCTGTAGGACTTTTTCACTGCAGTCTTACACATAGTAAAAAACAAGATTTATTTTGAAGGCATTAAACAGGATTGCATTAGTTATGCATAAATTAAATGTTGGGACTATTAAAACATTAAACATGATTGCATTTTTTTTGCATTAGTTATGCAAAAATTAAATGTTGGGACTATATCACATGCTGAGATGTCTGTTATTTAGCAATAGCAATAGAAATCTGACCTTTAAATGTGATAGTGATACTATTTTTAATAATCTCCTTAACATTTCACCTAGATTCCAAAACCTGTTACACATTATGTGCAATAAACTGTATAACCCTAGAACATTTCCAGCTGTTAGCGGTTGTTATTTGATTGTGCACTAGAGGACAGTAGTGCTCTTTGCTGCAATGCTTTGGCACCAACACCCAAAATGTACTGTCTTGAAAGCTGCATTCAGAATCAATTGTGAAGCTGGTAGCTGTGGGAAATGCAGAGTGTTTACATTTCTAATCTGTACCTAACAATGGTCTTCTGTTGCACTTCTAGCAAATGAATTGCTATTCATCAAACGATGGCAGAGCACAGCAGTTTAACTGGTGCAGGACTACTGCTTCAGATCTTCAGTCTCTGTTTGCTTCTCTATTGGGGTTTTTTATGTGTTTGTTAGAGTAGTGTGTACCTTGTACGGCCTACAAACTGCTGTTCAACTCCTCTGTAGATATTACGTGTTAGGAGATACTGGGAGTTGTAATAGCAGGTAGTATATGTCACATTCGGTATCCTAAAAACCCAGAACAGACGCCAAGATTGTGGTCATGGCTCACACTTCACATGGTCATGGCTCACACTTCACCTGATGAAGGGAGGGTGAAAACCCCCCCGAAACGTTGATGCACATGAGGTGGCAATAAAAGAAAAAAAAGGGACAAGCTCCCCACCTGCGACAATATTGGTGTAGTGCGACTCTTTTCCTACATATAATCACACTTCACATGGTCATGGCTCACACTTCACATCAAGCCCTTCACTACTATGATTCTACCAGGAAACAAGGCGAGAATTCTTGGCAGGTAAGGGAACCCGATCGTGGGACTGGAGTAAGAGATGAAAGAGTTAAACTTCATAGAAGAAACAGGCTGGGGTCAGATCAGTCAGCGCAGCACAGAGTCGGAATCCAGGAGAATAGTTAGTAACAGGCAAAGGTCAGATCAGGCAGCGGTCAAAGACTGGCAACGTTAATGAAGCAGAGAACACTGACTAGAAGCACACCCATTGACTATCTACAATAGTTCTACATTGGGCAGTGAACAAATGAACGAGGCATTTTTAAGTATTCTAAATTTGCAATGACGCTAGGAGAGGGTGGCAAACAAAATGACATTCACATATGGACGCATGTGCCTAATCCCCAAATCCTAGGGAATCAACTGCAGGCATCCCCACCACCCCTCTACACGAGCAGGTACAGTTACAGAATGTCATCCCTTATCTTAAGCCCAGAGCTGGGGTACTGCACCCTCAGACATAGAGTGGCATAGCTAATATGCTGTTTTTCAGATGATTCACATGTATATGCTGTTCTGGCAGATTACCAGTCTTAGATAAACACTTGTGCCTACATCTCACTAAAGAGAAAACAGTTTCTTTTAGCAGAACAGTTTACCTTTTCCTTTCCAAATCCTCTGTTTATTGACATAGCTCTGAAACAATATTGTCTGTCAAGCACAGCTAAGATTTCAAAGTACAAATAAAACCACTAGTAAAGCTTTAAAGGGACTGCTGCAATTTCAGTTCTATTCAGAATTCATCATGTTTTTAAGTATAATGCTCAATAGCCATGGATACTCTGTAAATTGCAGCTTTAGAATCAGTGTTAAGTGATGTCATTGATTAGCTCAATGCCTAGTGATGTCATTTATTTATATATATAATTGTATAATTCATATATATATATTTATCATTTAGTCTCATGACTCATTTACATTTGAGTATTACAATAATATACCCCCAAATAGAGTTCCATGCAATGTATAAAAACACTTGGCGTTTTGTGCCTTAATATGGTCATGGAACTTATTATTGTTATATTTTACAATAGGGTGTACATTATTCCCTGAATAAATCTAATTATTCTTCTATGGGTTTGCTGGACAAGTTTACTGTTTCCGTCTTGCGTAAGTCTCCATTGTTTACTGTCTTCATGCCACACATTCCTTATCATTCCCATAACGCCCCTGCTGTGTCCTAATCTATATCCATGAAGCGGTGGCGTGGCCATCTGCAATGCAGTAATGGAATTAGAGAAGTAGCCCTTTTCTGTATTTTCTTTTGAAGAAGTACTTAAAGGAGAACTAAACCCCTCAATAAGTAAAGCCTCTACCTACTACCATAGGTATTCCCCCCCCTCCCTGCTTCCCCTCCGCATAGTTGATTACCCTCGAAAGGACCCCTAACAGTATTTGCATATCCATACAGAGTAAGCACAGCAGAGCTCAAGGGCACCATCTTCCGACTCTTTGGTTAAGTGAAGGCACTTCAGGGGTAACCACATTTCTGGGGGGGGGGAGCAGGGAGGGGGGTCTATCTAGGGTAGTTGGTAGGACTTTAATTATTGGGGGTTTAGCTATCCTTTAAAGGGATTGTTTATCTTCCAACACCAGTTCAGTTGGTTTCAGATAGTTCACCAGAAATACCAATTTCGTTCTATTTTCTATGTGAGACCGTTCTAATATTGAAGTGTAAAGTTTAATTTTTCACCTACTAAAGCAGCTCTGGGAGGAGGGTCGTCGACCCTGTAAATTGTTCCAAATAAAATTCTTATCTTTGTCCCTGCTGAGCTGAATTAAAGGCAGTTGCTAATAATCCACAGATGCTGCTGAGAAATGTATCAACTCAATGTTGCAAAATTGTAACCGTTTAGAGTCTGCACTTGAATTACTGAGCTGCATTAAACTTTCAATTTAGATTTTGAAAAAATGTTAAAAAAAATAAAAAATGTAAAGTACTGTAATTGAAAAAGTCTTTATTTCTGGGGAACACTTTGAAAAACAATATCTTCAGATTAGAATAGGGACATCTCCCATTGACTTATACATGACCTCAACAGTTGGCGGATTTTCAGATTCTAGATTTATACATAATAAATCTTGAAAAATGTGAGGTTATTTTTTTTCACAAAAAACGTGTTTTGGTAAACAACCCCTTTAATGTAACTATAGTGAAAATATAGGTTTAGAGCAATAACACATAACCATATTATTCGTTCAGAACATCAAATTTTGATTGGCCAGTGGCAGCAGCCCCTTAGGTTCAGTGGTTCTAATTCAAAATGCTAATGTGGAGTCTAAAAGTGAACCCTGCAACTGTATGTACTTGGGTTGTGTTTGTAGAACTATCAGTAGCCAGTTTTTGTAATCCTCAATGTTATTTGATAAAACTATATTTATAAAGGCACTTGTGTTTTTGAACATCTGGCGAAGCAGGCACTAGTTCCAATGAAATGGTTACATTTTGTACTAAAACGTGCTATAAATGGTCTGTATGTCACAGGAGAATCCAAATTGTACTTAAAGGGATACTGTCGTGGGAAAACATGTTTGTTTTTTTAAAAATGGATCAGTTAATAGTGCAGCTCCAGCAGGATTCTGTACTGAAATCCACTTTTCAAAAGAGCAAACAGATTTTTTTATATCCAATTCTGAAATCTGATATGGGGCTAGACATATTGTCAGTTTCCCAGTTGCCCCCAGTCATGTGACTTGTGCTCTGATAAACTTCAGTTACTCTTTACTACAGTATTGCAAGTTGGAGTGATATCACCTCCTCCCTTCCTCCCCCCCAGCAGCCTAACAACATCTCAGTGGGAAGGTAATCAGAAAGCAGCTCCCCACTATACCGCTATTCGATTGGTCGAACGATCGAATAGCAAAAATTCGATCGAACTATATAATAGTTCGAATTTAACGATTCAAATTATTTTATCCATTCAATTGAATTTTTTTATTGATCTTAAATTATGAAAGCCAATTCGGTAGGTTGAAACTGGCGAACTAAGCAGTCGAATAAAAATTTAAAGGGGAAGTTATTCGACTGTAGAATATTTGAATAGATTTTTATTCAAGTTATTCGAATCATTCGATTCGATCGAATTTTCAAAATTCAGTGGTCGAAGTGGTCTTCAAAAACATTTGAAAATTCTAATCTTTTCGAAAATTGGATCGAATTTCAAATCCTTGCCCCTATGTAGGACAAATAACAACCTTCCAGAAAGAAGTTCCATCCTAAACTGCAGGCACATGACTGGAGGCAGCTGGGAAACTGACAATATGTCTAGCCCCAAAACTGAATATAAAAAAAATCTGTTTGCTCCTTTGGGAATTGGATTTCAGTGCAGAAGTTTGATGGAGCAGCACAATAAACTGATGCGTTTTGAAAAAAACATGTTTTCCCCTTACAGTATCCCTTTAAGAAGCAATTCTGTCATACATACCATCTGTATAAACAGGGGTGGATAAATCCATGAAGTAGTAAATGTTGGTCTTGGCTGGGCTGAAGGAAGCAGGGAGCAGGTGTAGGATTCACGTGGTTTTTCCTGGGAACTCTGGGAAATCATGGACAAACTGATGCTGCTGAGCTTGCATGAGTTCCACTCTCTACTTTCCTGATGGGCAGCAGTGTTGGATGTATACGGTTGCTTCTTTCCAATTGCCTGCTCCCGGATTCTGAGCTGTTCCCTTTCCGTGAGAGAGAAAATCACCTTGGCAACAGAAATAAATCTCTCATTTATGTTCTACGAATTTGGCCTGGCTCACATTACAGATGGTATTTGGTTTTATGGAAAGCAAGTTGTGTCCACTAAGTTAAATCAGAGATACCCATTCCAGGGGACACTGATTAACCAATTAGATGCTGGAGAGGCCCAGAGCTATAAATGACATTTGGAAAGAAGTATTGCTCTAATCACAGAGGCAAGGAGCGTTTTTTAAGGGGAAATCTGTTGCCAAATCTCTTGCCATCTGTCTGTGAAAGAAATCTTTTCCGCCCTCTGTAACATTTGCAATATTTATGTTTTTATTTTCAGACAATTTTCAATGTTTTATTTATGGAATGTTGATGCGGCTCTGTTTGTATACCTAGAGAATTTAATTCCAGTTTTGCTGGGCTTATTGCTTTCATACATGTTTAACACTGCTTTAGAGCTAGACAGGCCGGATAAGGGGTTCCAATGGGTGCAATTGGTAGAGTATTTTCAGTTCATTATTTTATTGTGTCTCTTAGCAATCAGAATAACATTTATAATTCTAATACAACATTAATGTCATTGTGGAGGACATATATGAAGGCTGGAAGTTCCCAACAATGCAGCTCTGTGTAAGTCTGAAATTCTCCCTATACGGTTACTTAAATACACCATTTTTTACTGTGCACCGAAATCCAATACCAAGTTAGTTAGCATATTTTTATGATTTGCTCTCTAGTGAATACTCTCTCTCTAAGAAGTGTGTATAATAGAACTGCTGCTGCAGATTAGCTGTGGTTACTTACTATTAAAATCCCCATTTGTAGAAATAAGTGAGTTTAAGGAATTCTGAAGCATAAAATCTATATTGCAATGGGAAAACGGTGGCTCTTTGCTCCATGGACAATAATTGCGCACACCAGTTTTAGTTTAAGCAGAGTTTATGGTTTCTGTATCGCACATGGGGGCACAGTAATATGGAAGTATTAAAGTAATTGCATCTGAAAACACGGTGGTCTGTGCATTAGGCCAGATATTGTGGACATACTGTATTAATCTCATGCAGTTTTGTTTCTCTATTTTTGCAACTGAAAAAAAAAAAAAACCTATTGGCACTAGTACCAATTTTGATAAGTTATCAAAGGAATTTCCTAAATAGGATAGGTAGGTGTAATGTTTCAGCTGTTACTGCTGGTAAATGGGGTGTGCTCCCACAGCTATGGGCTCTTCTCTGGATGTCTGGAGGAGAAAGGTCTCTCCTGTGTGTTTGGAAGAGGACGCAGTCTGGTTTGTTCCTAGAGTGTAAAAGAGAGCCTAAGAGAGGACAAAGGGTCAGTGGAGTTTGAGACACAGAGAGTGTTTGACAAAGAGAGACAGAGTGCCTGAGCTTGAGCGAGAAAGAGAGTGCCATGGAACCTGTGACTGCGCCTGGAGAGAGGCTGGGTCTGTTCTTTTATCCTTCCTCCCTGTAAAGGATGGACCCAAAGTTGGCCATAAGACGTGCAGATATATCCTTATAATACACAAAAGCCGTAAATATCTTGTAAATGATATCTTTATAAACGGTGAGTTCTGATGTCATCAGTTATAAACGGTGAGTTCTGATGTCATTTCTGTCACATGACTCACTGAAACTTGTGTATTATAATAAATAAAGTACCCCCAGTTGCAAAATATGAGGATATTAGAAGTTACCTCGGAGTTCCGTGACCTGTGTAAAAATGGTCATGAAACTCCTTGGTAACTTATAATATCCTTATATTTTACAAGAGGGGGTACTTTATTCACTATATAACCTACAGTCTGGTCATTTCCCTATGTTACCAGGCTGTAAATAAATGGAGCGTTCTGACATCAGAATGTGCCGTTTATAACTTAAAGAGTCAGCAGTGGTCACTGAAGCATGCTACGTGCCGCTTGTCTTCCTGCTTGTCCGCCTCACTTGTCACTTCCCCACTTTCTCCATCCTGTGGTGTGCTCACTTCAGCCTTCTATTCCAGTCTTGATGCCTTTTTTCCACTCTCGGGTCTCCCTTTCTCTCCCACCCTATGCCGTTTCGTCCCTCTCCCTCTTCTGTTCCCCCCTTCACCTTTGGTTTTGCCTCGCCTGCATATCTCTCAGTCGGTCTTGTCACTTCTGCTGATCCAACCCTCCAGCTGACCAACTTCTGACTTGCTCGGTCGACATCTCTCTCCTGCCCACCAATTACAACCGCGCCACAGTTTCCTTCGCATTGTGGCGATCAGGGAGGGAGGCAAGTAAGCAGGAGTGCAGGGAACAGGTCTGGGACGGCAGGGCCCGAAAGAGCCAGTTCCCGCTGGCCCAGTCTGACCATGGGGGTGCAGTTTGGTTGCAGGCATAGTGTAGTGAGTGCCCATACTTACAGCAATGCAGTCATGCGGAGTTGTCCAACTCAGCTGTAGTAGCCTATTTAACAGTTACAGGCAGTATTGATGCGCTGCTGCAGTGTGGGTGCCAGAGTAAATGAAGAGAATCCCCATCCCCAGTGTAAGTAACACCCTGTGGCGCCTCTACGCTCTTGTGAAGGGGAAGTGATTCCTCTCATTGCTCCCTCCCTGCACCCCAGATTCACTGACACTGTTGCTCAAATGACCCTGGCGACCCGCAAAGCTACATGACCCTGCCCAGAGCCCTACTGCCATGGCCATGGAGACCAACGCTATAGCTGTGCCTTATTAGTCAATCACTGTTACTGACCTGTGCTGAGTCTGGCAGGGGATGCTGGGAGCTGTAGTTGCACAAGATCTCCAGGCAGTGCAGATGAACAGAGTCTCTCTCTCCTACTGGAATCGATAAATTTAGCAATCTATTGATTTTGCTGTGTGGCCCAGTAAACCGTATTGGGATGTCCCACTGGGGCTGCTGGGAGTTGTTAGTTTTATACAGTCACATAACTCCTCGTTAACATAATATCTTTATGAATTACAGTAGGGGGTTCATTATCCACTATATCATACACAAAAGCCCCGAATATACTGTAAATGATATCCTTATAAACGGTGAGTAGTCATGTCATCATTTATGTCACATGACTCACTAAAACTTGTGGCTTATAGTAAATAAATTACCCCATGTTGTAAAGTATGAGAATATTAGAAGTTACCTCAGAGTTCCATGACCTGCGTATGTTTTTATAAGGTCATTAAACTCCTCGGTAACTTATAATATCCTTATATTTTACAAGAGGGGTTACTTTATTCACTATATGTCCAACGCACGATCGTTCATGGCAATCGTCCATGGCAATTCATAGACAGCAATCGTACAAAAGTTATGTCTGGCAATTGTAGTGACAGTCACCCATTGATATTATCAGATAGGCAATACATGCAGAAATATCCCTAAGGGTAAGGCCAGATGGGAAGATTTGGGGAGATTCGTCGCCTGGAGACTAATCTCCCCAAACTACTTCCCCCTGCCTTCCAGCTGCTTAATGAATAATCGCCTGCTCCTATTCACACGCGGCGCAGCACTTTCTAAGGAGGCAACTTCGAGCAACTTCGGAAAACTCAGTGACGCGTGTGATCGTACAACTTTATCGTTGTGTCTATGGCTGATAATTAAATTCTGATTGCACTGGTTTCTGAGCTGCTGTGTAATGTGAATCTGAATAAATTACTAATAAACCATGTGTCCTTATTTTGGTAGAAGGAGGATTGTCGTGAGGCAATTTCGAGCTACTTTGAAAAACATATCGCTCTGTGTGAATAGGCGCAGGCGACTTTAGCGATAGCGGGTGCGAGATAGGAGCAAGCCATTCAGGGAGATTTGTCGCCCCAAAGAAGAGGCGATTAGTCGCCAGGTGACAAATCTCCCCGAATCTTCGCGTCTGGATGAGCCCTAAATATAGTGTTATTATTTTTCCTCTGATGCTGCTTTGAATGATTGGTTCAATCTTAATATTGACCTTCATGGTACTACAGTTTTTCCCTAAACCTTACAGTATTTTGCCATTTCTTTAATCTTGTCCAATACATTACAACCTGTGCCTACAGCATTTAACAGATACTTTCGGATCCCA
Organism: Xenopus borealis; assembly: GCA_024363595.1. Lineage (NCBI taxonomy): Eukaryota > Metazoa > Chordata > Amphibia > Anura > Pipidae > Xenopus > Xenopus borealis. Next base: position 189,056,473 of record CM044431.1, on the reverse strand, counting down.
CTTGAGAAATAACTTTTGTTTTGCAAGAAACTTGAGTTACCCTATTTGGCAGAGATTTCATTATTATATTTTATTTGTATAAAAAATATCCTTACTAGGGCTACACCATACAAAATATAGACAATACTGCTTCAAAGACTCCATAAGCATATCTGTTTTTTACAGAAAATAGTGAGCAGCTTTAGATTTTTAGAAATATTGCATTTCAAAAAGGCAAGACACTTACAAGGAAACTGCTGGAACAAAATCTAAAGTGTCCATTTTGTTATGCAAGAAGAGCTCTCTGAATATATTGAAATGCAAATGTTTTCAGAAAATTGCTGTGTTCAGGATGAAACACACTTATCACACCTTTCTGAGCATCCCCTTTAGGTCTTAAAAATGCCCAGGAAAGCACATTTATAAGAAAATATTTAGATCAATTTTTTTCATTAAAAGACTAAAATACCTGTATGTATGTGCTTGTGATTCCATCCATTGCTGCATTACTTTCTGTTTATTATTCATTTGTATAATTATATTTATACACACACACATATATTATAATAGTGAATAAAGTACCCTCTATTGTTAAATACAAGTATACAGGTATGGGATTCATTATCCAGACACCCTTTATCCAGTTCCGAATTAAGGCTGTCTCCCATAAATTATATTATAATCAAATTTTTTTAATATTTCCTTTTTTCTGTAATAATAAAACAGTATCTTGTACTTGATCCAAACTAAAATATAATTAATCCTTATTGGAAGCAAAATCAGCCTATTGGGCTTATTTAATGTTAAGGTGGGAAGATCCAAATTACGGAAAGGCCTGTTATCCGTAAAGCCCCAGGTCCCGAGCATTCTGCATAATAGGTCCCATACCTGTAATAAGTCACCAAGGAGTTCCATGACCATATGAAATGTAATGGAACACCCTAGTTTCTTCTGATATCTTCATATTTTCCAACAAGGGGTACTTTATATTTCTTATATATGTATATATATATATAGACAGAGAGAAAACATCGGCAGCCACACTCTGATCTGGATTTTCAAGCTCTTGTGGGTGTTGGATCAAATCTTATTGTATAATTAATCACATAGAACTGCACTTCTTTATTTAGTATAAAGAACTTTTTTGTGCCAAGAGTAAATGTGGTTGCTGAACTATATAAATTCCACCAACGTGGACAATGTAATGGCGAATCCATAGAACAATTTGTAGCAGCTGATTGTTACCTGTGAGTTTGGGAATAAAAAAAAATATAAAAACATATAAAATGCTAAGAGACCAAATAGTGGAAAAAACAAACTCACCTTGCATTAGAGAGCAAGATTTAACCCTTGCAAAGGCTATTACAGTTGCTAGCCAAATTGAAACAGCAGTGGCACAGGCTAAAACTCTCAGTCAGGAAACTGCTGGGAAGGCACAGACTGTGAATCCAGCACTGGGGTCTAATAATGCACAGTCACAGGCACAATACAATGCTAAGGAATAGGATTCACCTACACTAAAAACCCCTGCAGAAAATAAAAACAAAAAATACTGCTTCCGCTGTGTTTCAGTACAACACAGTGCAAATTATGCTACATGTCCTGCAAAAGCTGTACAGTGCCGCAAATACTAAAATGTAGGACATTTTGCTAATATCTGCCGTAGTTTTTCTAAAGGTACCAGAGACCTTGAGAGAAAAGCTCATACAACCTGCACATGAGAGTCATCATGGAATTATATGTGCAAATCAAAAACTACAAGAGCTATACTGGTGGCCAGCAGTGGATGCCAATGCGGTTAACTGTAGTGATGGGCGAAACGGCCGCGTTTCGCCGAAAAATTTGCGAATTTTGACGCGCGTCGCGTCATTTCCGACGCGTCGCGTCATTTTCGGCGCGTCACGTCAAAAAAGACGCGCGATTCGTTTTTGCGCTGCGAATTTTTTTTGGCAAATTTTTTTTGCAGCTTCGCGAATTTATTCGCCAGCGGCGAATCGCGGGAATTCGCCGCGAATTCGCCCCTGGCGAATAAATTCGCCCATCACTAGTTAACTGCAATTCATTCTTGTTTTACTTGTCAGAATCATGACAAAACAGCTATCACACATACTGTACACCACCACTTCAGCCAGTACCATTCCCTGATTCAGCATGGGAAAAACTTGCTATTGATATTGTGGGTTATTTTGCAGATGCTCCTATAGACTGCAGATTTGCTATAACTCTGATAGACTATTACAGTAAATGGCCTGCAAATTGCATGTGTGTCTCATATAACATCAGCTACAGTAATAACATTTCTGTCTACAGTCTTCAGCATAGAAGATAATCCAAGTTAATATCAGACAATGGACCACAGTTTGTTTCATCTGGTTTGAAAGAAGAAATATTGTTCATTGGAAATTTTCAGTGTATTACCCACAAGCAGATGGAGAAATTGAGACACCAGTGAGGACCATAAACATATGAACTATATGAACTATCTGATGGACTCATATGGAATTCAAGTCATCTTGCTGCTGTTAGGTATGACTTTGGAGAAGTTTGATGAAGAACATTTTTCTACTCCTGATGCTAACTGCAATAGTCCTGACGAAAGGGAACCTAGGAGGCGTACTGAGAGAATCAGAAAACTACCTGCATGTACCAAGGACTATGTGCTGTGAATGCATAATATTGCTTTAAAATGCATACAGTTTTATGGTTTCTGTCTATTACATTTACCCAAATGCTTTCCTACTATGGGGAAATATCTGGTGTTTGTGCAAGATGTCTGTAGGTGTCACTGTGCATAAGAGTATACTGTGCATACACAATAGTTTCTGTACTGCTTATTGTGTTCGAGTTCAAGTTACTGCCGATGTGTAATGGCTGCATGAACCTGCTAATAAAGCACTGTTATACTCTGCTCATTCTCGGCCACCAAAACACCTATGCTCCGTGTGCCATACTCTGTCTGCCCTATGCTCCCTGTGTGCCATATTCTGCCTGTCCTATGCTCCTTGTGTGCCTTATTCTGCCTGCTCTATACTCCCTGTGTGCCATACTCTGCCTTCCCTATACTCCTTGTGCTGTTCTCTGCCTTCCCTATGCTCTGTATGTGCTGTACTCTGCCTGCCCTATGCTCACTGTGTGTACTATACTCTGCCTGCCCTATGCTCCCAGTGTGTGCCTTAATTTGCCTGCCCTATGCCCTGCCACAATGCAGGGATAATTTAGTCTCTGTAGTCATACTTTTTAAAGCTAACACACGGTAAGCAGGCAGACTTTCACATGGGGGCCACAAAAGGGGGGTAGCATAGCTCAGGTAAAGGTGAACAACCCCTTTAAATTGATTTACCCAAACCCAAAGTTGATTTACTTAAAAAGTCCCTTTGCTACCTGTACATCACTGAATCTGGGGAGTTGCAACATGGGGTTGGCTGCAGGGATATGTGACATTGTTGAGCTCAATTTCTGGATATTTGACCAAGATTGTCAACCCAAAGCTTGCACAGTGGATGCAATGATAAGATCTGCTTCACATGTTCCTGACTAGTAACACCATCATCACCATCCACGAGCCAGAAAGCAGATATGGGATGATGCAGATGGTAGCCGCCATACCTAACTTCTATGGGACTCATAGTCCTTTGTGGTTCAAGTGGGTGCAGGGGGCCTCTTTGTTTGTGCTTAAATTCTAATTTAGTGAAGCTCAAGACTTTTGACACAGACATATATTGATATCTCTTTTAAAACCTTTTTTTTTTCAAATATTCTCTCTGGAGAAATATTTTGTGTTTAAACAATGTTTTTTGTTACACATTGACTATAAGTCTACAGGAATGTGCTGGAGAACCACAGGATAGCACTACAATAAGCACAGATTTAGTGACATTCATGAATATTTTCAGAAACAATCTCTCCCCTGCTAAGACTGCAATATTTTGACATGCACATAATATCCAGATTAAAATAACAGTGCTGTTATAATCCGTACGATTTGTTTAAGCTGAAACTGAATTCAAATGAGATCAGGTGTTTAAAAGTGTAAAACATTTATGACCGTAGGTGACGTGAAATGGGAGCTGTCAGTATTCTAATGCTCCACTAAAGTGTGTTTATTATTTTCTTTGTCTTACTGTTTATACATTTGCTGATTTATTTGTGAGTTGCTCAACCTATGTTTTTCTTGCAGTTGCAACCATCATATTCATGCTGAGCGTTTCCAGATTGATTCAGCAGTTTCCAATGCGCCGCTGACAAACAACATGATTGCTTTTTTTTCAGTAAACGCAAAAATGTTAGGTTGAGAAATCACTGTACTAAACCATTTATATCTCATAAACTATGTGAAAAAAGTAATGGAACCTGTTTGTGTGAATTAATTGTTAACCATCCACTACAGCTTAATGATTTCTATAATAACACATCCCCTTCAAAAATTATTTTGCAAATACTGCTGCCACCTGTCTGGTTTGAGCTGGACAGGCTGTTTTAAGGAGGTTGTCATGTTCAGAACTTGCAATCCAGGTTTTAAAAAAAACTGTCAAATTATAGATGGATGTGCGATTTGTAATATCATAGCCTGCCCCTTATGTCACTGGGACCACTCCCAATGCTACAGCTCCACCTTCTGACATCACCAACCAGTCCCTTTGTAAAAGACAGCAAAGGCATCTCTTTTCTTATTAGAGTTTTATTCATAATAGTAATTTATGTTTTTTAAACTCTCATTTTATTAATGCATAGTATTAATGATCATGGCAGCATTTAGATGTGGAATATTTTTGCTGCGTCACCATATTGCTTAATGGCAAAATGAGAACCCTTTGTGAAATTTACAGAGGTCAGAGGTCCCTATGCAATTTTGGAAGTTTCTGTGGTCTGCACTGGAATTAGGCCGAAAATCCAACTATTTTGGACTTTTCAGGCAAAAATCCAACTATATTGGGCTTTTTGGAAAAAGCACGAAAAAAATTGAGTGATTTGGGTAAAATGTCTGAAAAAAATCATACAATTTTTGGAACATGGAATTTTTATTAGATTTATTTCTTGTTTGTGCCTGATCTGATTAAATCGTGCTTTTTTTAAATAAAAAAGAAGGATTCTAGTTTAGTCAGATTTTTTTCAATGAAAATAATCAGAAATCGTATTCTGATAAATACGGCCCCCCTGTACAATTAAAAACATCATTATAGTACTATTTTATGCCAGACTCTTATGGGGCAGATTTATCAAGGGTCGCGTTTCGAATTGCAAAAACTTCGAAATTCAAATTAAAAAAGACCAACTGAAATGAATTCACTTTTTTTGAAATAGGTCAGTTTTTGATCGAATTTGAATTGTTTGAATCGAGGTAATAGCGCATTCGAATTTGATTTAAAGTTTTTCACAATTTTCAAAGTCCACCAGTCAACTCCAAATGGGTTCTAGGAGGTCCCCCATAGGCTAAAACAGCAAACAGGTTTTAGATGGTGAATGGTCAAAGTCGAATATTTAAAAAGACGGTACATGATAAATTTAGAATTTTCTAATTTCTTGCAAATTTTTATTGAATTTATGCACTAGTCAAAGTACACAAAATTAGCTCAAAATTTAAATTTTTTATATTTGAATTTTCACTTCGACCTTTGATAAATCTGGTCCTTAGAGGCAAGTTTATCAAAGGTCGAATTTCAAATTCATGTGAGTTTTTTTTAAACTCCTTTAAAGTTCGAATAGACTCATAATTCGTTTGGATGGTATTTCATTAAAAAATTGAACATCTAACACTCGAATGAATTTTAGAGACTCGAAAACACAAATATAATTCAACTAAACTCAATTCAAGTTTTTTCTCCGAAAAAGTGTACTAATGTCCAAATTGGTCCTCATTATCTTTTACATGAACTCAGCATGTTTTAGGTGGTGAATAGTTGAATTCTTAAAAGGCCAGAGTATGATAAATCTCGAAAAATTTTAATTAAAGTTTGGATCATTTGAATTTGAGAGTTTTGACTGTAAAAAAGATTAGAAAATTCAAATTAGAATTTTAAATTCAACCCTTAGAGGGCAAGGAAAGTGTAAGATAGAATAAGGCTAGAAATGCTGTATTTTGTATACTTAACAGGCCCGGACTGACAATGTCCCTGTTTGGGATTTTTCCCGAAGGGTCGCTCTACAATGGGCTGCTTTGAATCTGGCAGGCACTAGGACCGGCCCGCTGCTGCATTCTCTTCCCTCTGCAGCTCGCCCCTCCCACGTCTCTCTGTTCTCCTGCTTCCGTTCTGTGCAGGCCTGGCTCCTTTCAGGGTTAGCAGGGCTGAACCTTGAAGATGAAGACTGGATCTGGTCTGTGACTATCTGCCTCTCTCTCTTCACTTTCTGTCCCTCACTCTGTCCCTCAGGCACTCCCTGTCTCTTTTTGCACTTTCTGTCTCTCTCTCTCTGTCCCTTTCCCTGTCTCTCTCTGCACTCTCTGACTCTCTCTCTCTGCACTGTCTCTCTCTCTCTTCGCTATCTGACTTTCTCTCTGCACTCTCTATCTCTCTCTCTCTGTCCCTTTCCCTGTCTGTCTCTATGCACTCTCTCTCTGTATTTCTGCTCTCTCTGTCTCTCTCTTTGTCCCTTTCCCTGTCTGTCTTTGCACTCTCTGTCTCTCTGCACTCTCTCTCTGCACTCCCTCTCTTGTCTCTCTGAACTCTCTCTCTCTGTCCCTTTCCCTGTCTCTCTCTGCACTCTGTCTCTCTCTCTGTCTGTCTCTCTGTCTCCCGGCACTCTGTCTCTCTCTCTCTGTCCCTTTCCCTGTCTCTCTCTGCACTCTGTCTTTCTCTCTCTGCACTCTCTGTCCCTCTCTCTGTTTCTCTGCACTCTCCTTCACACTCTGTCTCTATGCACTCTCTCTCAGCACTCTCTGTCTCTCTCAGCACTCTTTGTTTCTCTTCTCTCTCTGCCCCTCTCTCTGAATTACACTTAAAGGAGAAATAAACCCAAAATAGAAAAACCCTACCCCCTTACCCTGGGTTGACCCCCTCCATCCTCCCCCAAGCCTACCTGCCCACCTGGGCAAATGCCCCTAATTTTTTACATACCACTCAATGCAGATCTGGCCTTGGGACTTCATGGGCACCATCTACTTATTTCGGTCTTCTTCGGAATCAGACTGGCTTTTTCGGCGCATGCACTGTTGGAGTAAATTTCCGGTCCCAATCGCCGAAATTCTTCGAATATACAGGACTTTCATTGCACGTGCAGTTGTTTGGGACCAGAAACTTACTACAACTACGCATGTGCCAAAACTTCCAAAGAACGAAAAAAAGATGGCACCTGTGAACCCCAGAGGCCTGAATCTGCATGGAGGGGTAAGTAAAAAATTAGGGGCATTTGCCCAGGGGGACAGGTAGGCTGAGGGGGGGGGTTGGGTTTTTTTAATTTCAGGTTTGGTTCTCCTTTAAGTGAGAAAGGCAGCTCTTTATGAACATTTTGGCAGTGGATATGTACAAGCGTTTTTACATGTGGGCTGCTTTGATATTTTTTGCCCGGGCTGCTTTTTACCCGCAGTCCGGCCCTGATACTAAACATAGACATAAACTTACTGCACCACAAGCCTAATCAAACAAATTATTTATGCTTTCAAAGTCATCTTGTAACTTTGTTATACATCTGTGCAAGACTAGACTACATACACATGCTCAGTGTGGTCTGGGCTTCTTAGGGATCGTCATAAATGATCAAAAAACAAAGCTGGTTTAGTTCTGCATGGCTGGTAATCATAAGTATGATTGTTTCCCTGCCAGAAGTTAGGGACCAACTGACAATTCATATCCAGCAGTAAATGAAGGGAGAATTTCACTGCATACAGTCAGGTTTCTTATAAAAACGGTACACATTTTTTAATTAAAGTATATTGGAGATAAATTTCTTTTTCATTAAAGAAAGTAAAAATGGGATTTTATTTCTTTGCCTTTCCTTGCCCTTTAATAAATCTGCCCCTTAAAGTAAAAGTTAAAAACTCTTTGAGCTTAATAAAAAAGCCTTAGTGCAGTTATTATATATTTCCTTGATAATTGCTGTCCAACACTGTATTTCCTCCCAAGTAATGACAATTTTCCCAAATCTCAATGCAGTATTTTGTGCAATAACATGTTTTTAAATGTGGCACAGTTTCCAAAACTTCAGAAAAATAGAAGTCTTATCCTGATCTAGTTTACTACATTCTTCTTCATGAAAGCTGATCAAAGCTGAAAGAAGAATGCGTAGCTCAGCCAAGAGAATCAAAAGAGTGTCAAAACCTGACATCTGCAGTTGAAAAAAAAAAAAAAATAGCATCACTGTGCTCTGTATTAATGCATACTGACACAATTCCTATACAATTACAAGTAATGTATCGGTGTTACTTTGATATCCCTTTAAAAATGTCATTCTCAGGGGCAATGCAAGCCTTATCTTTTTAAAATCAGCTTTGCATCTGTCTTTTGGCAATGACCCCAATAGAAAGGATTTAAGTAGTGATTTGTCTAGTGATTTATCACCATCCATTTGAAGTTTCTTTCAATTAGGTCCAGCGCTTTTTTATTCATTATCTAGTCAGTTGTGTGTTCCCTCCTGTGTTAAAAAAAGGAATCTTCTCTGAATGTATTTGGGGTACAGATTTAAAATGTATGGTAACAGTTGCAAATCTTATTCAGTTCTAGTTACCCACAGCAACCAATCTTCAGTCAGCTGATTGGTCACATAGCCCACCCAGTAGGCATATTCAGATCCATGAAAAAAGTGTTTTAAAGTAGAACTAAAAATTAAGTAATAAGTAGACTGTAGTGATCTATCCAGTTTCGCTTCGGCGAAAAATTCACGGCACGTTTTTGACGCGCATTGCGTCATTTTCGACCAACAATTGAATCATAACAGAGGCTGAAGGGGCCATATTGGTTTAAATTTGCCCATGTATAGCCTTCTTATAGAGATTACATCGACAATCATGATCTGCAATTGGTGTTTTGTAAAGACACAAGGGTTGTATGTACAAAACACAGAATTACATTGCGCTACTATATCTTTCTACATCATACAAAAATAGATGTTTTTAATAATATATTAAATATTATTTTTGGTCTTTTTATATACAAATTGTAGAAGACAAGGAGTCTGAAAGCTTTTTAAATATATTTGTGCTTTATTGTGCAGCAGCTTCTCCTTTTTTGTTTTCATTTCACACATATAAAGTATATTTAAGCTGCTAGTGGGTGGGAGGATGTCATATCCTACAATAAAGTGTATATAAATGTGTTATTTTTTTACTCCTGAATTGTACCTTAGTTTTGAATCCATCTCTATGGAATGCTATTAGAACAACTTGCTAATAAATAATTTATATTTATGCAGATATACATTGTATTAAATCTCATTCTGATTGCTTCTAAACTTGAGCCATTACCATTTATCTCTCTTCACTTTCATTTTTTTAATTGACTTTTTAAATATTTAATATAGCAACTGTTTAAAGTGTTTCCCTGCTCCTTTATAAATAAGTTTTATTTACTTTGAAATAGCTTCAAGCTATATTTAAAATTAGAAAGCAGAAATCAAGATTATTTCAATTACATTGCTTCGATAATTATATTTGTAAGCAACTGGAATGTTTCAAGCGTTTCAAGTATTTTTTTTAATACACAGACATATATACTCTGTTTTTATCTTTGGTATGAACCCCCTGCCTAATGGTTTAAAAATTAGTAGTGAGCACAACTTTCCCTTTTTTGCTATAGTTTATACAGGAGCAGTGGCCAGCTCCATGTCGTAGTTCCCACCCTTTCCAGCTATAGTTAGGTTGATCCCAGAAGTGTCCAAAAAAGCACAACCATATGGGTGTTTTAACCTTGAAAGCAAGTGAGTTGCAGGTAAGACTTAATTCCTGTGAAAAATGTATAATGAAGTAGTAGCATTCTAGTTGAATCAGATGAAAGTGTAGGACTGGCCAGACCAGGGATGACTTGTAGTTGATGTAGTTGACCAGCTTGAATATATTGCAATATATGGGGAAAAGTACTTGTTTTAAAGGGGAGGGCATTTTTATTAACTGAATGCACAAAATAGATAGATTGATAGATGGATAGATTAGATATATTATATAGACATACAGATAGATAGATAGATAGATAGATAGATAGATAGATAGATAGTTGGATGGCATGCATATGACCTCTTGTCTTTGTCTGCTGTCTGGGTATCATTTGTCCCTGGGATTTATGGTCACTAGATATGGCTGTAACTAGCAATTAGTAGAGAAGGCATGCACATAAAATCACAACACATGGGGGAATTGCCTTTTCACCAATGAATGTGCCCAAGTGTCAAATCTGGCCACACTTTTTAATAAGGGTGAAGATCCCAAATGCCACAGTGCTGCCATGCCAAATCTTAAAACACGTTTTAAAATTTTTTCATCAGTGACAACTTCTCTGAGGCGGAATTAGTTGATTACAATAATACTGTCCTTTGTGCAGTTCTTTTTGCATTTATTATCTTTTGTTTTTTAAATAATGTAGCCATTTCTCTTGCTACACCCAATTATTACCAATGTTGTGCTTGGAATGGGCAAACTTTGCATATAGCCAACCAGAGGGAGTAGGCGATCAGCATGCTTTGTACGTTGTTAGGGGAAGGCCATATATGAAACAGAGCTGCACTTTCATACAAACCTCCATAAAGAGTTTGCCATAATATCCATGTGTTTTGCTGAAGATTAACGCTGTATGTGTGTGTGTGTGTGTG
>CM044431.1:188925957-189024167 GCA_024363595.1 Xenopus borealis | reverse complement strand
GTACAGTAGCTTGCTTGGCTCTTCTGGGGTAAAGTAGATTGTATGGGTCTTCTGAGGTACTGTATATTGGTGGTCAGACTGGTGGGAAACTGACCAGCAGGTGGCGCTGTTGTAACAAAATTCATTCCTATTAACAGTACATGTATCCCTCAATATCTAGGAATCACAACAAAATAAATAATAAATGTAAATTACAAAAGTGCTTAGAATAGCACAATCATCAATTTTACATTCACTTATTTTAAAGGTTTACTTATCCTTTATTGTTTGCTTCCTTTGTGCACAGGTGTGGCCCTCAGCTCAGTGCGGGAGCTTGAAGCACCCTCTGTTGGTGAGGAGCCAGAGAAAGAATTAGAGGAGAGGAAGCTAGAGGAGGTGCAAATTGAAAAGCCTGAACCGGAGCAAGAGATGAGTGCATGGGTTACGCTCCTGGGTGCCATGTGTTGGTGGCAAGGAGCAAACAGGAGCCACCCAAAGTCCCAAACTAATAAATGTTTGTTCTCTCATTCATCACAGGAGCAAATTGCCAATGCAGATTCCATGTTGGCAGACTTTGTTGACTGCCCCCCAGATGATGACAAGCTGCCTCAGCATGTGACCAGTCTCTGGATGCTCATTGGTTCTCTATCCTGTATTACATACCTGACAGTATGGGGGGTCTCCTCCCGGCACTAACCTTGGGTTAGGATCCTGGGTCCTGGGTGTAAAGGGCACAAACTGTGCTCATGCACTTACCTAGCCCCACCCCTGCCCACCTTACCCACAATGCAACCATTTCTACACCACAGCTACTGTATGTCCAACCAATCACACAGGGATCTCTCCGTGCCAGTCTGGTGACAAATGCAAGTCACTGCACATGTTTCACTACACAGCTGAATGTGAATGTGTCACAGACGGGCTCATTATATTTTTATTTCTATCAATTTTTCAATTCTGATTTGTCAACAAAAGCGGTGATGTGTGATTAACATCCAGCATATACTCTTGTCCTGTGTTTGGGGGCGGCATGGTGAACCCCAGTAGAATAACTGCACTGCTCCTGGGGCTCAGATCGACTGTAGAGTTTATTATCACAATAGCCTTTGATATTATGTCTGTCCTTTAAATCATCCAAGCCCCTCTTATAGTCATTAACAGAATCAGCATCACAACATCACAACCTCACTGTCCTCACTGTGAAGAACCACCTACTCTGTTACTTTAAATGAAAGTCCTTTTCTTCTAGTCTGAAGGGGTGGCCTCTGGTGATCCTCTTTATGGGTAAAAAGGTCCCCTGATATTTGTCTATAATGTCCTCTAATGTATTTAGTGTAAAGTGGAATCATGTTCCAGAGAAAACAACCCCAACCTGGGCAGTCTCCCCTCATAATTTAAGTCTTCCTTCATCCCTCTAACCAGTTTAGTTGCACTTAGTCTCTGCACTCTCTCCAGCTCATTCACATCCCTCCTAAGGACTGGAGTCCAAAACTGCAGGACAGAACTTTATTTGCTTTAGTAGCTACACAATGACACTGCCCAGAATTAGACAACTTGTCATCTATAAAAACCCCAAGATCCTTCTCATTTAAGGAAACTCCCAACACACTTTAGTGTGCCATTTAGTGTATAACTTGCATTTATATTATTTTTGCCAAAGTGCATAACCTTGCATTTATCAACATTGAACCTCATTTTCCAGTTTGCTGCCCAGTTTCCCAACTTAGACAAATCACTCTGCAAAGTGGCAGCATCCTGCAAGGAACCTATAGTTCTGCACAATTTACTATCATCTGCAAAAATAGAAACCGTACTTTCAATGCCCACATCCAGGTCATTAATAAACAAGTTGAAAAGCAAGAGACCCAGTACAGAGCCCTGCATTACTTGCCTTCTGTGTGGCACTGTATCAAATGCTTTTTGCAACTGGCTTTCCTACACAGGTTACTGAACTACAACTCCCAGCACCAACACCCGGAGAGCTACAACCTTGCCCCAGGGCTAGTGGGGAGAGAGATGAACCTGCTCCTGGAACCCTTAAGCGACCCCTGTGAAAGGGTCATTCGACCCCCAAAGAGTTCCCAACCCTCAGATTGATAACCGCTGATCTAAAAGGTCCTTTAGTGAGTAGTATGGTTTAAATCAGAAATGATTCAACAATGTCAATGTTTAATGAATTTCTTAGGCACATCTAAATACAGGTATGGGACCACAATTCTCAGGACCTGGGGGTTTCCAGATAATGGATCTTTCCATAATTTGGAAATCATTTAAACATGAAATAAACCCAATAGACTGGTTTTGTTTCCAATAAGGATTAATTATATCTTAGTTGGGATCAAGTACAAGCTACTGTTTTATTATTACAGAGAAAAAGTAAACCATTTTTACAAATGTGGAGACAACCTTTCGGTAATACAGAGTATTCTGGATAACCATTTACAGATAACAGATCCCACACCTCCAATTAGAATTTCTAACCTCTGACCTCAGGCCAACGCTGCTGTTAACTAGAGAAATTACCTGTCTAGGTTACTCTTTCACCCTTGCAGATTCCCCAAGCAGAGTACAAACAGAACTTGGAAAATGACAGGATAAAGAATTTATAGATTATCATAAATTTTGGCCTTGCAACCCCACTACCAATGATTAACTATTTTTCCTTGTCTATTAAATAACAATGAGGAGTCAAACTGAAACTTATATTTTGTCTGATGAGGCAGTCTTTATTATTTTCCTGCTTTGAAATGACATATGTTTGGTCTGTACATTTAACTGAAAGTAATGCATCCAATCCCTTTGCAAACAGCATGTGCTTCATTTGATAACAATAACATTCTGTGTTATGCACAAAAATTGTTACGAATATTACATTTAAACTTTTCCTGTTGGGTACAGAAGCATAAGTATCTGTGTCTGATTATATTGTCTGATGAGTGGATTGCTTGCATGTGGTTTATTAGCCTTAGAAGCCAGAAATGTGTATAAAGGCTTTCCCAGTTTGTAGGTAAATGTATACATATTTGACCATGACAGGTCTCTAAAAATATATCACACAGAACACTGCTTCACATAAATTAGGCCTGAAATCAGTTTTTTTCAAATAGTGTGTGCCATTTGGCTAGTGTTTTACACTGCCATTTCAAGTACTAAAATCAGTTACTTTGGCTTTGAGGTACTGTGCTCACACAAACCAATGGCACACATACACACCAGGAATGGACAGAGCTGTGTCTTTTAATTTCCAACACTTTTTTATTGACGATGGACAATTGAAGTTCACAAATGCAGTATGAAGTGATACATATCCATTACAGCAATGAAAAAAAAAAAAATGTACAAAGTGTATACATTGAAATCAGTAGTACAATATCGAAAGTCAGTTATAATACAGAAAAATAAAGAACTATAAAGAACTATAAAACTATCTTAACAGTCAAGAAAAAAGAAAAATGTAGAAAGAGAGAGAGAGAAAAGAAAAAAAAAAAAAGGGAAATATGTATGTCAGAGATGTAACTTCAAGAGCTCTAAACAGGGATCAAATCAAATCTATCATTCAGCATATCCTGACCTCAGAGATGTCTCATAGGTTCCTGTAGCTTAGAGATTCTTTTATCTCCTATATATAGCAGAATTAGCGGAATCCGAAAGGTCATTATTACCCCAAGGTAGCCATTTATCATAATATTTGCGTAGAGATTGGTTATTCTTTGCAATATAGAATTCCATAGTACTGGTTTCATTCATTAAAGCAAGAAATTCGTTATGATCCAGAGGTTGTGCTTTTTTCCAGTTTCTTGCCAGGACTAGTCTAGCTACTGACAAAATATGTGTGCGCAAAGGCTTGTATTTCCAAGAGATCAGTTCCATGTCCATATTTAGAAGAGCAAATCTTGGTGACGGTATCACCACAGTATTCAAAACAGACTTGCAAATGTCCAATATATATTGCCAAAAAGGAACTATTTTCGGTTAATCCCACCAGACATGAGAGAATGATCCTACAAGTCCAGAGCTGTGTCTTTTAGTCCCAGGCGTCCCTATTAGTCCCCCTGCACCCGTTACTTTTACAAGGTCTGTCGACTTCACATTAATGATTTATTGCATGGTGAGTCTGAGCTGTTTTTTTCTATTTTTTCTTTTAGTCCCACACTACTTCCTTTAAAGGAATTGTTCAGTATAAAAGTAAAAAGTGGGCAAAATAAAACATGTTTTCAATATAGTTAGTTGTAATGTATAAAGGCTGGAGTGACTGTAAGTCTAACCTAATAGAACAGAACACTACTTCTTGCTTTTCAGCTCTCTTTTGTTTACACTGACTGGTTTCCCTGGTTACCAGGCAGTAACCAATCAATGACTTGAGGGAGGGCCACATGGGTCATAACTGTTGCTTTTGAATCTGAGCTGAATGCAAACTCACTGTACAGTTATGTCTAGGGTTGCCACCCGGCCGGTATTTTACCGGCCTAGCCGGTAAAACACCAGCCAAGGCCGGGGCCGATATTACAAATTTACCGGCAATGTAGCTGCCGGTAAATTTGTAATACCCCTTAAAAATGGCCCTTGCCTTAAATTCAAAGAAAACTTACCTTTATCGCGTCTTCAGCCGATCGCTCGCGTGCCCCTGCCCACTTTTACGTCACGTCCCGCCCCCTTTTGGTCCCGCCCCCTGCCGGCCGGTAAAAATAAATTCAAAAGGTGGCAACTCTAGTTATGTCCCATGTGCCCCCCCCCTCAAGTCGCTGACTTACTCAGATTTAGAGAGCTGAAAAGCAGGATGTTGTGTTGTATTCTGTTATGTGAGACATCCACTCACTCCAGCTTTTATATATTACATTTCTGGCTAACTAACTATATTAGAAACATTTTTTATTTTGCACAGCCTATCTATTTACCCACTTTTTATTTTACCCTGAACTGTTCCTTTAACATTTAAGGGGGATGTAAAATTATTTTTTAGTGCAAAAAAACATTGGCAAAGACTGGGGTCCCCAACCACCATGCCGCAGTCCAGAAGCGGGCCACGGGCATTCCTAAACTGGGCTGCCTAGTCTAGCCCGCACTTAATGAGGCACATTGAATTAGACGCCGGCACTCTGAATTGGACACCGACCCCACCTCGACCCACCCCAGTCCTTGCACAAATAGTCTCCTCGACACTGGTTCCTGGGCCAAAAAATGTTGGGGACTAGTGATGAGCAAATTTATTCACCAGATGCAAATTCGTGGCAAATTCCTGCGATTAAATTTGCGAAAATTCGTCTGCCGAAAATTTGCTGGTGTAAAAAAAAACGAGACGAGCGATGCACGTTGAAAACGTGACCCAACTTGTTTTGCTAATTTTTTGCCAATTCGTGAATTATGCTGAAAATTCGCCAATTTTTCTGCGAAACGGGATATATTCACCCATCACTATTGGGGATCTCTGGGCAAATACACTTGTGAACATTAGAGACCATGGTTGCACCGTTTTTGACTGATTACAACTAGGGACACACTGAATTTAAGATTCAGTTCGAGATTTGGCAAGGATTCTGCGTTTTTCAGCAGGTTTCAGATTTGGTCAAATCCTCGTGCCTGACCAAACTGATTGGGAAGGCAAATCACGTAACTTTTTGTTATAAAACAAGTAAAAATGCTTTTCCTTCCTTTTTCCTTCCTGTCCCTAACTAGCAGACGCAAATTAGGATTCAGTTCTGGAATCCAAATAGTTAAGACCTCAACGACTTCCTCACAAGGTATTCAACCAAACCGCTTTTGCGAACATTCGCAGTGTATGTAACAAAATTTCACAACAACATTTTTAACGAAACTCCAGAGCAGGTGTTAAAGGTTCCCAATGTTATTGTGATACAAAATTCTATAGTTAGTATAGATATGGGTATTTATAATTTATGTGAGGTTATAGAAGTGTGTGTGTATGGATGCTGGGTTGAATTTGATGGACGTTGTCTTTTTTTTCAACTCGAATTAACTGTGTAACTATGTAATGCGCAATTAAGATTCACAATGCAATAAAAGCCTAATGAAGAATATCACATTGCAACAGGCAAATTGTGATTCCCAAAGTTTTGCTCTTTGCAAATTCTGTTAGATTAAGATTTTTATATAGGTTCTATAGGTTATTTATTTGTTGTGATATAAATTTGCTGTAGGTTAAAGGAGAACTTCGTATTTACATAAATTTTTGGGGGTAGATTTATTAAAGGTTCGAGCTGTATTTAACCTGAAAAAAAAATTACTTTTTTGATGGTATTTTTCATTCAAAACTCAACTTTTCAGGTTAAAAAAAAAAAAGGAAAAAATTCAAATTTTTCGAGATTCATTGTAATCTCTTGCTTAAAACTGTTGGCCTACTGTTGAAGTCTGCTCTTGCTGGGGGGGTACTTCTGTAGCAGTTGCCATCATGTTCTTCCTGGACCTTCTCCTCAGCCCTGGTTCCTACTCCTTAAAGGAGAATTCAACCCTAAATTTAAAAAAAACCCTACCCCCCATCTCCACCAAAACCCCCTCCATTCACCCCCCAGCCAAAGTGTTACCCTGGGCAAATGCCCCTAAGTCTAAACTTACCCCTCTTTGTAGATTTAGGCATCAGACTTCACTGGTGCCATCTTCAGAATGAGACCGGCGCTTCTGCAATTTATGTGAGTTTCTGAGCATGCGCAGTTGTTGAATTAGGGGCATTTGCCCAGGGTAACACTTAGGCTGGGTGGAGGAGGGAGGGGGTTATGGTGGGGATGGGGGTAGAGGTTTTTTTGAATGTAGGGTTGAATTCTCCTTTAAATTTGGGTCTAATGTCTGTAATTTCTGGTCAGTTATTTTATAGGGGCATGACCAGCTAGGCAGTTATCAGGTAGGCAAAATACTAGACCAGACATCATCTTTTTTTTGTGGTGCCATGTTTTCTAGCTAAAATGCACAGCAGTTAATATTTAGTAGAAGCAAACTGGCAAGTATCAGATCTGTTTATATGACTGGAATACTAAAAAATGGTTAATAGATGTTCTGCAGCCTCTAACAAAAATATACTGTGTTCTTGCAAATGATGTACAAGAATTGCCTTGTGTTCTAATTAAGAAATTCTTCCAAACAGATACTCGCACAGATATACACTATTGTTAAATGTGCCTTTGGGAAACGGTCAGACAGCTGAATGGCTTTTTTTATTCTTTCAGTTAATTTGTAATCAATTTCTGCAAGGCCTTTTCTTGGTAGGTAAAATGAAGCCACATGTAAGAAGTACAGTAGTTCAGTGAAATGCTCTTATTAAATGTGTGAGCAAACATCAGTAGTAACTATTGGATTTGTTACAGAACCTGTTCCCTGTATCCATTTAAAGAATGGAAGTTTTATCTGCTCTATTGAACATGTGAGTTACAAATGCATTTGTGCATTTTCTAATAAAAAGATTACTGGCTAATTAATATGGTTCTCCAGAGTGATACTATTGCAAATGAGTGATAAATGCAAACTGTGAGAGAGTTCTAGCTAGCAGCCTAGACTGACTCTGGGCAAAAATTTTGTTCAGCTTTTATTTCTTATCCAATGGACTTTATTGGGTTAATTTGCACATATTTACATAAAATGATACTGTTGTGAGTGGACGGCAGTGCTGTTAGTTGTTGAGTTCAATCAACTCTATATACCCAAATGTAGCCACAGCCAGCCAGTTGCATTAGAGCACTTACTCATCATGATAGTGATATTGAATTGCTTATTTCTGAAAGCCTCAAGGGAAAACAAATACTGCAAATATGGTCCCTACAAATGCCTTATTAATGATGTTTTGCATAACTTTAAAGGGGTTGTTCACCTTAGAGTCCTGCAGCGGGTCGTGTACCCACAGGTTACCCGCAAAAAGCTGCGGTACCCTGTGGGTTTTGGGTAGAAGTTCTGCGTCGGTGATTCTGCGGGTCTTCTCAATAGCGATTTTTACTGACCACGCCTACTGCTGATGATGTCACTTCCGTTTATTATGACAGCACTTCCTGATTCTTGATGTTCAGAGAGCCAAATAAGGTATTTGTGGGTCGGGTAGTTGGTCCAGGTGGGTAAGAATGTGAGTTGCGGATTGCAGGTTGCAGGTACGGGTTGCAAAAAATGGACCTGCACAGAGCTCTAGTTCACCTTCAAACAACTAGTTGTTTTCAGATACATCACCAGAAAGAACGACTTTTTTTAATTACTGTCTATTTTCTATGTGTTACTGTTTTTCAAATATTGAAGTGACATTTTTCACCTTCTAAAGCAGCTCTGGGAGGGGGGGTCACTGACCCTGTAAACTGTTCTATATTGATACATTTAGTTGATACATTTGTCGCTGCCGAGTAGAATCCATGGGTTTCATGACAGGCAGCTGTTAGAATTGATACAATAGTTGCTAATACTCCAGAGATGTTGCTGAGAAATGTATTAACTAAATTTAACAAATTGAAACAGTTTAGAGTCTGCACCTGAATTACTGCCAGACTCAAACACCAGAGACAGGAACATGAAAAAACTGTAAAAAATGGAAAGTAATTGAAAAATGTGTTTATTTCTGGGGAGCAATCTGAAAACAACTGAACTGAAAAAGTGTTTGGAAGGTGGACACCCCCTTTAAATGCAAGTTATACAGATACGTATGAATGATAACATCTTAATCCCTTTTATACAGATTTTCTTAGCACAAAGATGCAGCAAAGACATAAAAAAAATTCTCTTTGGGAATAAATAAAACACTGGCAACCCATAGGTATTATTATTTTGTGATGAGCATTGGAATAAGCAGATCTCATAAATATATTCTTATGGTACAATAGTTGGATGGATTCAGTACATTTGAGAGCAAGATCTCATTTGCAAAACATTTATAGCATAGGTTATGTCTCTGTGGCACAGTCACCCATTTAATCGAGTATTTACACTTAGAAATCTAAACAACCTTCTTAGTAATGTGAAGTGCAATGAACATTCTAAATGTAGTTCTTTGCACTGAAACAGGTTCAATGCGGAACTAAAAAGTATGACTAACCAAAGCAGTAATAACAGATAATTACCACAATGAGCTACATAGGGTTAGTCATCAGCTTGACACTGCTTAAAATGTTAGATGGCTGCACATCAGGGAAGACATTAACAATGATAAAAAAAAAAACTAATAGACCATTTTCTGCCTAACATTCTTACTGATGGAACTTGGAATTGGACACAGATGGCAAGGCTATCAATCTTACTCTCTAAATAACTAGGAGTTTTGCATAAGAAACTTGGATCCCAGGGTGCGTGTTTGAAAGTATGATTGTGAATATATGTATACTGGTGGACTGCATATGTGGACAGTGGCAAACCTCCATCACATTGCTCTGGTGCACAGAATAAATACATGTAGGTATATATATATCTATATATATATATATTTGTGGATAAAAAAACATAGATGTAGCTGACTTACTCGTTTCTTGCTGAGGAAGTGCTGGGAATCCAGCAAGAAACGCGTAAGTCAGTGCTCATCACAGCCCACCCTCACACTCACCAATCTCTCTGTGTAATGTGTAAAGAAAGCCAACATTACAAGTATACAAGCGTCTGACATACTATTTTCCAGACTGGCGCCAATTCAGCAGTATGAGGAATGGAACCGGCTGGAAGTTGCCAACAACCCACTGAGGCAGTGACGGAAGGGACACATGTGATCGGGTGAGCTCCGGGATTGACCTGCACTTTAATATATATTAATTATAGATGTACTGTAGCAAGCAATGCCAATTAGCAGCAGGCAGGGCCAGTGAGGTTATTGGCGTAGATTGATCATTGGAGAGTCCTTCTATACAACTGGTATGGCCCAATCTATAAAATGCAGTGCAGTTTTAGTCTGCAATCCTTTAAAAGAATATGAATGATATAGAGATAAGTCCAAAGAAGGGCCACTAAGTTGATGAAGGGAATGGAGTAGAGGTTTGATACGTTGGGGTTGCATATTCTGCAGCAGAGGTGGTTGGTGGGGTATGATGACTTTGTTTAAATCTACAAGGGGACCATGTAATAAACTCTCAGGTAGGGTTGCCACCTGGCTGCTATTTTACCGGTATTTTTTGATGATTGATCCCAATGTTATTAATAGGAAAAATGATAAATATATATTTTTTCAGAAAAAGGTGGCAACCCTACTCTCAGGTGATTTATTGTATTTAAAGGGACACACATCAGTTAATAGTGCTGCTTCAGTAGACTTCTGCACTGAAATCCATTTCTCAAACTGATTTTTTTATATTTAATTTTGAAATCTGACACAGGGCTAGACATTTTGTCAGTTTCCCAGCTGCCCCCAGTTATGTGACTTGTGCCAGCACTTTAGGATGGAACTACTTTCTGGCAGGTGTGTTGTTCTTAGATCTACCAGGCAGCTGTTACCTTGTGTTCGGAAGCTGTTCTCTGGTTACTTTCCCATTGTTCTGTTGTTAGGCTGCTGGGGGAAAGGAATGGGGATGCAATCACTCCAATTTGAAGTAAGAGTAACTGAAGTTTATCAAAGCACAAGTCACATGACTGGGGGCAGCTGGGAAACTGATATGTCTAGCCCCATGACAGATTTCAAAATTGAATACATAAGAATCTGTTTACTCTTTTAAGAAATGGATTTCAGTGCAGAAGTCTACTAGAACAGCACTATTAACTGATGCATTTTGAAAAAAAACATGACATGACAATATCCCTTTAATTAACTAGAGAATGTTGCCATCCAAGCATGATTGGAAGAAGAGAGCTTGCTCTGAAAAGTTGCTGGTGAATTTCTTGAAGTTTTAATATAGAAATGCTCTCCATGTGCACAAAATATTATTTATTATTATTATGTTTTAATTAGAAACAACAGAAACATGATTATTAAACAACCCCTACAGATTTATTCCTTTCCTACATCTTATCCTTTTGGATAATGTGAAATGTTCTGTCAGGATCATTGCCTACTGCTACAGTGTCACAACGACTGCAAGATTTTACAGCACTCATTTATCACTGCTTGCAGTGTAAACACTGTCATATCCCCAAGCTAAGCCACCTAAGGAGTTTTATTAAGGCATGTACATTTTAATACGGCATTGCAAGTAAATGCGTGCCTGCAGATTCCAGCATGGTGCATTGCTATGCATATGATACTTGATTTCAAGTAAATAGCTCAGTTTGCTTTTACTTCTTAAAGGTACAGCCAAAATTAATACTTGCTGAATGCATTCTCTGCGAATATATACTGATTGCAAGCCCTAACCCTACCATTTGCATGACTGAAGCCCTCAAATTTTGTTTGTCAGGCAGTCTGTGTGTCAGTCAGCAAGGAACAGCTCATTATCATAGGTTAAACAGCTTTTATTATTTCATGGCTTAGACCAAAGACACAGCAAAATTTCAAGCTGTTCCCCAGTTCTTTTTCAAGCTAACTGAGACAGTTACTGGACTTTCTTTTTAGGGTAAGGCCACACGGGAAGATTTCGGGGAGATTTGTCGACTGGCGACAAATCGCCGCAACTAATCTGCCCGAATGGCTTGCTAGTATCTTGCACTAAAGTCGCCTGTGCCTATTCACACACGGCGACGCGATTTTCAAAGTCGCTCAAAATTGCCTCACGAGGCAATTTCAAGCGACTTTAAAAAACGCATCGGCGCGTGTGAATAGGCACAGGCGACTTTAGTGCAAGATACTAGCAAGCCATTCGGGGAGATTATAGATCATCATGACTAGAAACAATTTGCCTATATAAATCAGATGCCTATGATTAAGGGATTGTTTCCCGAAACGCGTAGGGCCTTGATTCCCGAATAAACTTGTTCCTGATCAGAGTGCCGTCTTCTCCTGGACTTTGTTATATAAATCAATGCAAATACAAATTAGCAAAATGCCGCCGTGTCTCATTTTTGACGTGGGCGTCTGTTTTTTCGACGCTGGGAATGGGGGTCTGCATCAAAAATGAGACGCCGGCGTCCGTTTTTTTCGACGCCGGCAAAGGGCGCCTGCATAAAAAATGAGACACCTGTGAATTTTCGACAGCCGAAATTTCGCCGGCGTTTCACAAATTTATTTGCCTACCACGAATCGCGGGAATTCGCCTCAAATTCGTCGCTGGCGAATAAATTTGCCCATCACTACATATTTTCTAAATAAATGTAATAAATTGCCATTGGCATTTCTTCGTCTGTCATCCATATTATTCACAATTTCAAATTTATATCTGTAAAAGAATAAATAATAAAACCCAACATTAAAATGCAGAATCACTGAAATACAATCAGTTAAAAATTCTGCATTGTTTCTGAAATAATCAAGTCTATATTAATTATTCCTCTCAACATCTATTTCTCTTCATTCTATCTTCATAGATAGCAGCAGTTGGGTGTCAGATGAATGATCCAATATATCTAGGGGGCTTCCTTTCCTAGAAGATGAATAAGAGCTCACACAAATAACTGATTCCAGTACAAACAAAATCTAACAAAATAACTGCCTTTTGCACAAATTCTGCATGTAGAGAGACATGATGTCTGGTGATTTAATAGAGTGAGCTCTAATACATCTTCTAGGCAAAAGAAGCCCCCCTACAAGATATATTGGAGTATTCTTCTGAATCCCAACTTCTGTATGAAGGCAGGATGAGGAGAATGCTGAGAGAGGGATAGTGAAGATAAACTTGATTATGTCAGAAACTGCATAGACTGTATTTAGAGAGTTTCTTATTTCAGTCTGCCGAAGCTTATATAAAATTTTTTATTTTCATGATAGTTCCCCTTTAAGATTTAATGCACTCGCTATAAAAGTGTTTTCGATTCAAATTGAATCTGCCGAATTGCCATTTTAGCCTATGGAGACCTCGGACCTCATAGAACCTGTCCTGAAAAATGTTCTTAGTTCCAAGAATTTTAGAATCGATCGAAACAAACGATTCAAACTATTTTTTATGTGATCGAAAATGGACCTATTCAATCGAAATAGGACCATTTTCGATCGAAAAATCCCTTTAAAAATACTTTGAGGGTCGAGTTTTTTTACTTAGAAAATTCGGCCCTTAATAAATATGCCCCCTAGTATGATTTAGAGAGTTACATTCCAGTTCAATTTGCAATTGTTTTTCATTTTTTTAGTTGTTTTTTTTAGTTATTTAGCTTTTTATTCAGCAGCTCTTGAACCCTAGCAACCAATTGGCTGAAATTGTAAAACATTCACTGATTTGAATAAGAGACTGGAATATGAATAATAGAGGGCTTGATTAGAAGGATGAGTAATAAAAAGTAACAATAGCAATACATCTGTAGCGTTACAGAGCATTTACTTTTTGGATGGGGTCAGTGACCCCCCCCCCCCCATTTGAAAACTGAAAAACAAATAAGTCAGAAGAAAAAGGCAAATAATTTAAAAACTATAAAAGATAAATAATGATGACCAATTGAAATGTTGCTTAGAATTGGCCATTCTATAACATGCTAAAAGTTAACTTAAAGGTGAAGCACACCTTTAATCAGCAAACAGTCCACCATGTTTTTTTCTTACACCAATCAGAAAGGTGCTAGCACAGGTCTTACATGCGTTTTAGACCAGCTCTCTATACAGATTGACATGCTAATCAGATATGTCTGCACTATTCTTACTGGTAGCTGGTAAGAGAAATTGATGAACAGCCAGCAGCTGTTTATGTTTAATGACAATGCTCACAGAGCTTAATTTTAAAGCCGGAGGATATCCCGAAAACTGAAAATTCCAGCACATTAGTCTAGAACATTTTCAATTACTATTAATTTCAAAATTGTTCCACATGGCATAAGGAGTGCATGTAGCAATTATTAGTTTTGGCTTTAGATCCTCTTAAAGTCCTTTAAATAGTTTTAAAGCACTATTACAAACTTATGAGCAAATACAAAGCAAGTGGAATGGCTTGAAACCCTGGGTGACAGCTGGAGTGGCCTCACTCTTTCTCTGCTGCAGGACCAGTAATTGTGTGCTACTAGTGATGGGCGAATCTCCCGTGATTCGCTTCGCCTAGAGATTCGCGAATTTCTAGAGAAATTCGCGAATCGGCGAAAAATTCGCGAAACGAGTCGCGGGACGATTTTGTCGCGCGTCGCATCAACTATGTCGCGCGTCGCTTTCGTCGCGCCAAAAACGACGCGCGACTCGTTTTTCGGCGAAATTTCGCTGGTGATTCACGAATTTATTCGCCAGCGGCGAATCGCGGGAATTCGCCGCAAATTCGACCTAGGCGAATAAATTCGCCCATCACTATGTGCTACATATTGGGGTGAGACAAAAACAAAATCAAGGACTGGCAATGGTCAAGTTGGGCAGCAAAAAAATCAGAGTGAGAAAATAGGCCAAGGTCAAAACCAGGAGAGAACTTCATTTTTTTTTTTGCAAACTGTTTTATTGTTTTCAGAAATAAAATAGTGGAAGCTGTGTATTGTGTCTTTGTTATGACATAATGGGTACATACAAATTAGAGTTACTTAAAATTGTTGAACAACAACACAGTAGCTTTAGCGTTTTGGAGCAACGTGGTAAAGACAGTAGAGAAACAGGACACATTTTATAAAAAGAAAGAAAAGAGAGAGTAGAAAAGAAAGTGGATAGCATAGGAGGTGATCAACATACTAGGGTGGAACCAAGGTAATCAGAGCCAGTGTAAAGCCCTGCAAAGCACAAATGTTTAAAGAGCACTAAGGAGAACTGGGCATGGAGACATTACTCTGGGTCTCAGACATTCCCCAGCGTTATGATTTGTGTGCCACGTTGTGTTGCAGCAGACAACCACACACCCATGCTAAGTGTTTGGAAAGCATGCCAGTGTACCTTACAGTGTAACACAGAAGTTGCATATGCATCACTTTAATACATTGCTGAACAAATTGCTGCAATAAATTCATAAATGTGAGATCTTTAGTTATTCTATTCTTAAAGGAGAATTCAAACCCCCACCCATGATTCAACCCCCCACTGCCCCCCCTTCATTGGCCCCCCTCCATGCACAGTTCTGCCTTTGAATTCTAGAAATAATGACCGCAAATGCATAGTGAGTGCAGAGGAGCTCACAGCCGCCACCTTCTTATCTTCGGTAATATTCATGTCTTCTTTCTCCCCATCTGCACTTTCCATCGGCTCATGCGCAGTTGTCGAATCTCAGAAATTTGCTATAACTTCCCATGTGCCAAAACACCGCTCCATTCACGAAGATTAAGAAGATGACGGCTGCACTCACTCTTGCATTTGTGTTCACTATTTCTAGAGGGAAAAGAATTCAGGTGTAAGACAGGTGTGCAGGGGGAGGCAGGGAGGGGAGCCAGTGGGGTGGGGGTCAAATCACAGGGGGTTGAATTCTCCTTTAAAGGAGAAGTCTACCCATCGTGTGCTAAACCCCTCCCCCTGCTACTTACCCCCTCAGCGCAGGTCCTGACTATGGAGCTTGCAGGTGCCATCTTCTCTTTTGCAGTCTTCTTCCAGGATCCATGGGCGTTTGGTGGCGCATGTGCAGTAGAAGCATTTACCTGTTGAGCTCTACTGGGCGTTCGCAGAAAGTCACAAAGTTTTCCCATTGAAACTTTCGGCGCATGTGCAGTAGAGCTGAACCGGTAAAGCCTCCTACTGCGTATTCGCCCCCCAATCGACAAAGAATCCAGGAAGAAGACGGCTGGGGAGAAGATGGTACCTGCAAACTCCATGGTCAGGATCTGTACTGAGGGGGTAAGTAGAAACTTAGGGGCATTTGCCCAGAGGGGGGAGGTAGGCCGGGGGGAGGGGTTTAGCGCAGGATGGGTAGACTTCTCCTTTAAAAGTAAACCATATGGTAATTTGTAACCACTTGCTATATATTACATGGAATTATGCAACTCTGTTCTGAATTATAGTTATTATTATAATTATAAGTTCAAAATTGGCAGCATTTCAAATAAATAATTAAATGTGTATGGACGTTTACTTGGGTGTGTTGGTTACTTATTGGAATGTATATTGTTAGTTTGGAAAGCCAACTAATACTTTCTGCGGTTCTAAGTCTCCTGCCATGTTTGGTTAGTTCATTTAGGACAAGACATATACCAAGCGGTTTGGAATAAAAAGATAAGATTTACCTTGATTGCATAGAAAGCTTAATATATTCTAATCACACTGTAAACATGCAAATGCCATTTTTGTGAATCTTATCCAGCAATTGTGTTTAAAACCATTTAAAGGATATGCGCTTATATTTAGTATTATAGAGTTATAGTGTGCTTATGTGTGTACAGTATATAGGTCTTAATCTCACGTCTGTGCACAAGCTGTCTGTACATTGGGAGCACTCGTTGTGTGTATATGGTCATTGCATCAGCTGTAAACCCATCATTTTAGATAATTGCATGGAAAGATTTTGTTAGAGATGCAGAATATCAGTATATTTGTGAAAGGGTTATAATATTTGAAAGAAAGACAGGGGCATAAACTGATTTTCCTGCTGACATTGCCATACAACCTGCATTATAATAAACCTTCTTGGTCTCTTCCTTGTATAGATATGCTAAAAAAAAAGAAGTATAAGGAATGCACGGCCATTAACACCCAATTTACCACAGATGTGAGGGGATTATTGGTTTTATCTTTGTTTACGTCTTAATTCCAACACGTAATTGAGACAATTATCTCTATCCCATGCCCTCTATAGTATGTTTATACAGGTTTATCTGAATAAAGTGAAGTGAACAATGTTCTTTGAAGTGTCTATCCCCACCCCAAAAAGTGTATACTGCATATTAACATTTATAGCACATTACATCAGTAACCACAGCAAATTCAGTGTATTAATTTAACAGTATTGTATAATTTACATCATCTTGAATATTTGTATATCTTAAGCCCACAGCAACATTCATTATTGATGCATAGGGCTGCTTTAGTTATTTTGCTATCAATTCATTACATAGACTTACAGACAGTAGTTACATAGTAGTTGAACTTAAAGGGATTGTTCATCTTCTGAAAACTGTTTTTCAGTTCAATTGTTTTCAGATTGTTCGCCAGAAATTATAATTATTTCCATATATTACTCTTTACAATTTCCAAAATCTAAGTTTAAAGTTGAATGTTCGTGTCTCTGGTGTTTGAGTCTGGCAGCTCAGTAATTCAGATGCAGATTCTGAATTGTTACAATTTTGCAACATTTAATTGATACATTTCTCGGCAGCATCTCTGGAGTATTAGCAACTATTGTATCAATTCTAACAGCTGCCTGTAATGAAACTCAGGGATTCTACTCAGCAGGGACAAAGAGAAGAAATAGAAATGTATCAACTAAATGTATCAATGTATAACAGTTTACAGAGTTGGTGACCCCCCTCCCCCCCTGAGCTGCTTTAGCAGTTGAAAAATTACTTTTTACACTTCAAAATTCGGATAACAGTCACACATAGAAAATATAAAAAATAAAAAGTAATTGAGAAAAGTTTTTATTTGTGGTGAACAATCTGAAAGCAAATGAACTGCAAAAGTGTTGGAAGGTGAACAACAAATTTAAAGGACCAGTAACAGTTTTTTTTGTTTGTACCTAATAAAAAAAAACCCCACAAAAAATCACATTTAAGTTTAAAGTTGCAAAGTCTTTATTAAGAAATAACTAACTCTGCTTCCGCTCCTCTTCGGAAAAGGCATCAGGGCGACAATCCATTGTGCAGCGCTCGATTTCACCTCCCTGGCTATCTCCTATAGAATGCAGGGAGGAGAAATCGAGTGTCGCACGATATGGATCGGTGCTCTGTCGCCTTTTCTGAGGAAAAGTGGTGTATCTTCTTCTTAATAAAAACTTTGTGACTTTAAACTTAAAGGTGTCAGTGTTTTTTCTAATTAGGTACAAACAAATTAAAAATAAATTTGTTACTGGCCCTTTAAAAACCTTACTCCTGTATGTAATAAGCAGTCGCAGTAATCCATAGCAACCAATAACATGCCTGCTAAGTGCTACCTGCTGATTTGTGGCTATAAGTGACTTTGTACCTTTTCTTACATAACCCCATTAATATTGAGCAATATTGCACTGCACTGTGTGGGTGTATTATAATAATAAAAATAATATTAATAATAAAAATAATAATAATATTAATAACATGTATTTATATAGCTCCAACATATTTCGTAGCACTGATCTACATTCTGAATTACCTTCTGTTACTTTTAAACTGTAAAAAATAAGGCCGCAATGCAAATATTTTAAGCTCCTAAGTAGCTTAGTTACTTTTTCAAATTCGTTTATTTTTCCACTCTAGGAAAGCAATTTTCCTGTGATTAAAGGATACTGTATATTATCTGACTGACTTATAGAGATAAATGCAAGCTTTCAAGGTTATTATTTTAGCATCCCTCCATGAGGCATATCAAGATAGCTCTTGAATGCCGAAAATTAATTTTCCTATATTGCTCCAATGTGGTTTAACCCACTTTTATTAGCACTGTAAACATGGAATGTAGTCTTCTGATATATACACTAGTTTTTAATTGTTTCCAGCAGCTTTCTGTTATATTACAATGACATGAAAACTTCTAGGGCCCATAAGTCTTGAGAATGGAGTATGCTATGTTAAGTATATTGCATTTAGATATATTATTTCTGAGACTGGTCTTTTCCCTCATTCCTGTGGATTCAGATAACGGACTTTAATGTTCATGCTCACTGTGCCTGGACCAGTATGATTTTATGCTCTGTGTTTACAAAATGGACAAGTCATATCCCCCGATGATCATTGACACATGGCAGCTTTTCTAATATTGTGCAGAACTAGGCTATTTAGGGGTAGTGTTGGATGAATGTAATATAGAGGTTCCAGGACGGAGCACTGCTGCACCTGGAGGCTTCAATCTTGACTTTGCTGTGCTGCCAGATAGATTGATAGCTTGCAACTCATCCTGAAGGAAAAATACAAGAGCACATATATGGAGCCATGAAGCTGCAAAACTTAAGCACACAGATCATAACTAGGACCTTGGGATTCTTCAATTCAACCAGGCCTAATTATGAACCCCATTTTTATAAATTATGTGCATTACAGGCAATTTCATTTCTTATTTTTCTGCCAGAAAAACAGGATATATTTTAATGCAATATTTTATTTAATTGCTCAAAATTTTATTATCTGTGAAATGATAAACTCATAGCTTTTACTGCAAGAACATTAGCTGCACATTTTTATGGTTTTTGGCTTTGGCTGCTCATATTCTTATGTTCCTTAGAAAAGAAATACTTATATGTTGTTATGGGGTTTTTTTTTCTTCATTTTAATACATCTGTTTGGTATAATGGGGTTTGGTGTATTTTTGTAGAAAAGGTGCACCTGCATTTCTACCCCTAGTCTACATACATTGTTTTACTTTGTAGTAATGCATCGTTTAAAACTGTCACCCCAATTATATGGTTCTTTTTGTGTGTTTGTGTGTGTGTGTGTGTGTGTGTGTATGTAGGGGGGGGGTTGTTTTTTACTGTCTAGCCAACCGGTTACCCTTACAGTCTTGTTGAACTGCTAACATCCCATGAAGGCATTTTTTCCTTAACATTATGTAGTAACATAAAGCGCTACAAAATATGTTGGCGCTATAGAAATACATGTTAATAATAATAAATATCATTGCTCAAATCTGCCCTATGAAGGCATTTCTTCCTTAATATTGTGTAGTAACATAGAGCAACCAATCAGTGTTCTATAATAATAATAAAACTATTACCATAGTGACAGCAAATGTTAGTCTCCATTTTTTACAATTGTTTAATTATTTAGATTCTTGTTCAGCTGTTTTCTAGTTGAATCAATTTAAACTAGCAACCAGGCCCTTGATTGAATCAAAAGGAGGGGGCCTGAATATAAAGATAAGTAATACAAAGTTGGAATAACAATACAACTGTAGAAGTGTCAAAGTTTCTAAGAATGGGACTTCTAGAACATCCTAAAAGTTAACCTGAATGTGCACAACCTCTTTAATGGGCATTGTTTCTACCTGTAAGTTTAAAATACACAATACAAGTAGAGAATATAATATAAAGCATGCTTCTGGTAGTGGTTTTAAGAGAGAAGTACATATATAGTAAGTCATATAATTACAGTTCTCAACTGAAAGGGACATTTGCTTGCAACTCCCTACTTTCTTAATCAATTTGAAGCAAGACTTTCAGAAGCTTATAAAAACTTAATATGCCTGCTGGTATGTAAACTATTTCTGCTCATTCTTCCTTAATCTATGAGTGCCTCTCTTCATGCAGATCAACATGAAGACAGAAGGAGTATTTTCTCTTTTTGGATGTGCATTTCTCCCCTCTCCACTCTTACTGCGATTTTGATATTGCAAGAAACTAGAGTTTGACTACATATTTTTTATTATCATAATGGTAGGTGCCCAAATAGGAGCAGAAGTGCATCAGTTTGGGCCAGAGACACACAGCATGGACTCTACAACAATGTGACATTTCTCCTTTATGTTGACCTTCTACATGATTTCCAAGCTGAATATTTCTTTGTAAAATGTACCTGCCACTCTGATCAAAGTGTTAATATTGCTGGGTATATTCTTATAAGACCACTTGTAGTTTATTGTGATCAAAGCTATGGTCTCATGCCACACTTTCATATTTCGTGGTGTTGCAGATCTAGATTACAGAGCGTAAGTGACTCTTAGGATCACCTTATTTGTGAAACATGTTTAGCATATAAGGTAAGCCTTAGCGGGCCTCAGACATGTTAGTGACTGCTCTACAGGGAGCTTTAAAGTGTCCCACTGCCCCGTCATGAAGTTAGCATCAAATGCCCACAGTTTAAATTATATACATTGCTTAGATCTAGAGCATCTTGGTATAGGTGTGAATCCATAAGAACTTTACAGCCCTATCTTGAGTGATGCTACTTTAAAGGGGGAGCAGACACTGCACCAGGTGCACAAGCAGATATTCAGGTTTAGCTTCCCAAGTTCTAATGAAAAGAAAAGGTATGCTTCCACAACATGATGCGCTGGATTATACATCTTTGCATCCATCATGCTATGATAGTCCACTTTATGATTTAATTAACTGAACCTGTATTAGTTAAAAATGGCTCCTGATAACTACCATGCTATTTCATTCTAAATCTTAGTAACAGCTCTTCTAAGTCTTAGTTGTACACTTTTTTCCAGCTTGTCTGGGACAACTTAAGAGTATTTTGAATATTAGTTTATATATTGGAAATGTATACAAAACTCCTGTTGAAATATAATAATTTGCTACTGACTCCTTTTAACAGTATGCACAATGAAGTAATAAATAATCAGCAGGATGCATTAAAGTAATTCGTTTTTGTTTCCAAAGGGCACGTCTCTCCTATCAAAGTCAAAAATAGTGTCATAAAACATTTTCCAAGGAAGCAGCTTTTGTTCGAAGACTAGAAGTGCAATCAAGCTATTGCTTTGTCCTTTTAGCCTGTTGTACCTGTGGAGCAGGAAGCAGATGCAACCATTTTCTATAGATTTTTGCACAGTTTGGCTTTATAAAGTGATTTCCTGTGCCTTGTAGACAGTATAAACTGTTTCTTATTCATTTACCATTAAAAACAAATATAAAATGATCTACTCTAAGCAACATTTCTTTTCTGTGATGTCTTGTTCAACATTTTGTTCCTTGATTTGCCCATGAGATTATTCTCCGTTCTAGCTTATTTTTGTTAAATGGATACTTGTGTCAAAACACATTTGCAGCATCAACATCTGTAGCACCCATTTCAACAATTTCTTTGTTTTCTTCTTCTGTTAGAGCTCCAATTAAAAGACTTGGCAGAATTGAGTTTTATTGGGCTGTTTACTTCATGCAGGTACTTCCTCCCTAGTAGACTTCTTGGAAATGGGTTTACATGCCTTCCTCAAATGTAAATTGAAAGTCTGTAAGCTAGTCTCATCAACTTTTGTAATATGCAGAGTAGTTCTATAGATCTTGGTCTGTCTTGGCCCAGCCAATTGACAGCAGCCCTTTTGTTACTGACTAGCAACCATATTTCTTTGAGTCTCAAGCCAAGACCTTCTTCTGTGCCTTAAGTCATGACTTCAGCCTACCAGAAGTCATAACAGTGATAATGGTTAGTCACATGTGAGAATTTTAAACAATAACATTTTCCGGACGCACTTTGAAGAATATATATTCTTCATTTAGATTTATATTTGTGTCATACATCAACAACATTTCTGGCAGAGTGAGCTTTTGACCTAAATATGTGAGATTTCCGAATACGCAAGAACAACCTGAATCCCAAGAGTGTTCCGCTAGTTGCAGAGTAATTTGAAAAGTAAAATCATTTTACGCATTTATGACAGCAACGTTTTGGTTTTAAAAGACAAGTGTAATTAATTAAACATGCCCCTGCTGGTACTACAATTTAATCTCCAGAGAGATTGTCCCTTCAAGGACTTTTACAGAGAATGTACAGCTGCAAAAACATGAAGATGGAAAGTCAACACATGGAAGAGATCAGAATATGGGTCACTGGCATGCCTTCTCTTTGCAGTGAACTATGGATGTGCATAACCATTTTATTAAAGTTAGAAAGAGAAAAAAAATGGGTTATGAAAAGTTTGTACTCAAAAAGAGGATTTGAAAATAAAAGGCCTATCAAACTGCTCTGGGGAATTGGATAGACTTTGCATTTATTAACAGCTCTAAGCAGCTTAGAACTTTTTCCCTTTTTTTTTTTACCAGAAATAGAAAGTATCTTTAGTAGATTTTTGAAGAGTGCTGTCAAAGGCACATTGCCTGACCAGAGGCAAGAGCCCAAGATACAGGTAAAAAATATACCATGACCGAAGAAGAGAACTAAGAGGTCCCAAAAGGTTGTGTTTTGTAATCTTCTACATCAGCCAATAAAAGGCATCTTACGCTACATTTTTCCTGCCTTTGATGTCTGTAGCCCAGGAGAAATAAGAGCTACAAACACATAGCCTCACATGCCTATCCTGCTTGTTTACAAAAGGAGATTTTAATATGCAATATATATTTTAATAGATCAATGTTTGTTTTCTATTTACAAAAGAGTGGTTTAGTAAATTAGCCTAGTCTTTCCTGTCTGAACCCTGCGTCATGGTAATCATAAGAAGCCTATAAATTAGCACAAGTCTGCATCTAGGTCTCCCAAAGGCATGTTCTTATCAGATAACTTCATAAGTTATTAATGAGGCTTCAATCTGCCTTCTAACTTTACCATGTTTAATTAGGTTTGCCAGTCCCTACGGCCCTTCATTTTCAACCACAACTCTCCAACCTTCACATGTTCCCATAATTATAAAATGAACCAGATACTTTCCTCTTAATTAAAAACAGTATTTGGTTTTAATCAGTTTCGTTGAGCTGCATTGCGCTGTACATTTTACATGCAGCCTTTAGAGTGGTTAAACAGCATATCTGATGCAACTGTTAAAAGTGTCTGCAGTTCTCAAGCGGCTTCAGAAGTAGGTCAGCTTTTACACATGCCAGCTCAGATTATTCTGCGTGAAGATTCAGGTTCTAGATCAAAGGGAAGGATTTTGAAGTATTCTTATTTGTTCAGTATAAGGTATATCAGGTATGGAACCTATTATCCAGAATGCCTGGGACCTGGGGTTTTCCAGATAATGGATTTTTCAGTAATTTGGATCTTCATAGCTTAAATCTAATAGAAAACCATCCAAACGTTAAATAAACACACTAGGCGGTTGAGCTTCCAATAAAGAGTACTAATATCTTAGTTTGGATCAAGTACAAGGTACTGTTTTATTATTACAGATAAAAAGGAAATCGTTTTTTAAACACTTGGATTATTTGTATAAAATGGAACCTATGGGAGACGGCCTTTCCATAATTGTGAGCTTTTGGGATAACGGCTTCACAGTCACAGACAACGTTTCCCATACCTGTATCAGAAACTGTTAGCATACCTGATTGGAAGCCAGCCTGCTAGCTCGATAAAAACACAACATGGATAAATAGGAAAACAACTGGGAAAATTTACGAAATTCACGTGAAATGATCGAAGTTCAATCCAATTCGATCAAATACCGATCGTACAAATTTTTCGTGAAATCGTATATGCAAATTTGGCCTCTTCAATCATCGAATATTGAATAGATCGAATGATCGGATATTCGATAATTCGATCATTTGATGATTGAAGGAATCAAAATTTTAAAGTTATTCGACTGCCTACTTCGCCAGATTGAACCCACCGAATTGTAATAGAAGCCTATGGGAAGCTCCCCATAGGCTTCTGAGGCTAAGTCCTGCTCCAATACCATTCGTACGATCGGAGCGTTCGAATCGTACGATTTTTTCGGATGCTCAAAGGAAATTTCAAGATTTTTTCGTGAAATCGAACGATCGGTATCCGATCATACGAATTCATCAAAAAATTGAAGATCGCGCAAAATGATAGCCTGAAACAATTCGATAAACATTCGATGGTCGAATGGTTATCGAATTTGGTTGCACTCATTTTGGGGAATAATAGTAAATTTGCCCCAACATGCACAGGAAAAGAGGACAAGTGTGGAGAACTCAGCCAGAATTCATTGGATGAAAATCAGAAGGATTTATTGGACAATGATCTCTTTTCATTCATATGAGAGTCATAGACAAGTGAGAAACTATGGCTAGATTAATCCATAAAAATTCAGTTTTTGCCATTGAATAACCACAAGTATAATAGATTGGTAAAGTATGTATATAGATGAGCACAGTAGGATAAATAGAGTTATGGGATCCGTTTTCCAGAAAGCTCAGAATATCAGGAAGGCTATCTCATATAAATCCTATTTTATCCAAATCAAAATTTTTAAAAAATATTTCCTCTTTCTCTGTAACAGTATCTTGTACTTGATCCAAACGGAGATATAAAAAATCCTTACTGAGATATAAGATATAATTAATTAAAGTATTGGTTTAAAATGGAATGTGGGAGGTGGCCTTCCCATATTTCAGAGCTTTCTGGGTAACAGGTTTCTGGATAAACTTAAAGGAATTGTTCAGTATAAAAATAAAAGCTGGGTAAATAGATAGGCTGTGCAAAATAAAAAAAAGTTTGTAATATACAGTAGTTAGTTATGCAAAAATATAATGTATAAAGGCTGGAGTGACTGGATGTCTAACATAATAGCCAGAACACTACTTCTTGCTTTTCAGCTCTCTTGGTTTTCATTGATTGGTTAACAGGCAATGGCCAATCAGTGATTGAGGGGGGGCACATGGGTCAAAACTGTTGCTTTTGAATCTGAGCTGAATGCTGAGGAGCAATTGCAAACTCACTGAACATTTATGTCCCATGTGGCCCCCCTTCATGTTGCTGACCAACTCAGAGTTAGAGAGCTGCAAAGCAGGAAGTAGTGTTCTGTTCTGTTATGTTAGACATCCAGTCACTCTAGCCTTTACACATTCAATTTTGGCTAATTAACTACTGTATATAAGAAACATTTTTTATTTTGCACAGGCTATCTATTTATCCAGTTTTTATTTTTACACTGAACTGTTCCTTTATGTTTTTATTATTTTAGTGAATGTTCCTACATTAAGCCATTCATTTATTTACAGTTTGAAGGTTACTGTTAGTGGATATGCTGTCCCTCCTATCTGTATAAAGAATGTGCTTTTCCTTGCTTCTTGGAGTTCTCATGAAAAGCTTTTTTTGCCTCCAATTTTGATCCTGCAGTTGATAAATAGCATAATTCATTCTTTCAGAAGTAGACCTTAAACTGAGATTGATGTTACCTAGTCATCCAGTTATTTGTTTCTTGCTTCAGCTATGGGTTGTTTGCTATGCCTTCACAGTTTAAACTTCTTTATATATCCTGATGGTAATTCGATTTATTAAATGCTACTTTTGATGGACATAACCTAATTGTAGCCTTTGTTGCAGATTCCTCCAAGCACATATCATGGTTTATTTAATTTAGAGGTTTTTTTTTTTTTATTGGTTACTAATTCCTTAGTCCAGCACACTTTACTCATTTTGATTAAAAAAAAAATATCAGCATTTAAGTTGTGACTTTAGTGATGGGCGAATTTATTTCCCTGCAGCAAATTCGCAGCGAATTCAGGCAATTCGTGAAATGGCAGAAAAATTTCTCCTGGGCGAAAATTCACTGGCGTCTCGTTTTGGATGCGGGCACCCATTGCCGACGTCGAAAAAATGGACACCCGCGCCCAAAAATGGACGCCGGCGTCCTTTTTTTTCTATGCTGGTAATCGGTGTCGGCATCATGAAATGGACGCCCGTGTCCAAAAACAGATGCCCGCATCCAAAACAAAACGCTGTGGTGAAATTCTACCAGAATTTTGCAAAATTTCGGCAAAGCGAAACGCCCCAGATTCGTTCCATCACTAGTGGCTTTGCTCAAACCTACATTTTAAGGGAAGACCGAAAAATTAAAGTGTTTTAATGTAATGAAAATATCATATACTGTTGCCCTGTACTGGTAAAACTGGTGTGTTTGCTTCAGAAACGCTACTATAGTTCGTATAAACAAGCTGCTCTGTGGCAATGGTGGAAATTGAAAAA
Organism: Xenopus borealis; assembly: GCA_024363595.1. Classification (NCBI taxonomy): domain Eukaryota; kingdom Metazoa; phylum Chordata; class Amphibia; order Anura; family Pipidae; genus Xenopus; species Xenopus borealis. The sequence goes on along the minus strand of CM044431.1, from coordinate 188,997,683 downwards.
AGGCTATATGACAAAGGTTAAATAGTGGATATCAGATAACACCATTATGTTCTACAAAGCTTATCTGCTATCTGCTGTGTAACCTGAGCCTTTTCTCCTTTGAATGGCTGCCCCCATTGCTACACAGCAGCTTATTCATATAAACAATAGTAGTGTTTCTGAAGCAAATACACCAGTTTTACCAGTGTATTACATTATATTTGTATTACTTTAAAACACTTTCATATTTTGATGTTAATGTTCTTTTAAGCCTTTTAAAATCTTTAATTTAAAAGCTATGAAGCTGACATAAAAGTATCTCTGTGTCAGTGCTGTAGACTGTACATTTGCAGGGTTATCATTGATCTATGTCAAATCGCATGTTTACAGACACCATAAGGTTGACTTTCAAAGGATTAAAACACCTATCAAAGTAACTATTAATTGAATGATCATGTCATATTACATAGTCGGATAATGTGATTTATTTTTATATGCAGTAATGGTGACAAGGGCGCTTTTACTTGAGTAGAGCTAGAGCTGGAGGCGCAATTAGTACTATAGTAAGCCAACCTATCCCACGTTGAGGGCAGGCAACTTGATGAACCAGGAACTGCAGTACCAGTATGGGATCCATTATCTGCAAACCTGTTATTCAGAAAGCTGCAGAAATCCTCATACAGATAGGAGGGACAGCACTAAGAGTAACCTTCAAAAAGTCAATAAATGATTTAGTGTAGGAACATTCACTCGAAAAAAGACCTTAGTTTTTATACTGGCCCAAGGCAACCACAGCCCTATAGCAGAGATCTGTGTCTCCAAAGATGCCCCAGTAGCTCCCCATCTTCTTTTCTGCTGATTCACAAAAAAAAAACCTCAAATTCGGCCATGGGAATTGTATGGGAATAATTATCGAATTCGAAAGATTTTACCACTATTTGATTGGTCGAACAATTGAATAGGAAATATTCGATCGAACAATAAAATCGTTCGAAATGAACGATTTGAACGATTTTTACCTTTTGATCTAATTTTTCTATTGGATCTAAAATAATGAAACCCAATTCGGTAGGTTGAAACTGGCGAACTAGGCAGTCGAATACAAATTTAAAGGGGAAGTTTTTCGACTGTCGAATATTCTAATATTCAAATTTTTATTCGAATCATGTGATTCAATCGAATTTTCAATTTCAAACAGTCGAAGTGGTCTTCAAAAACATTCGAAAATTCTAAGTCGAATCTTTTTCAAAATTCGATAGCATTTTGATTCATTCATGTGAATTTAGTAAATCTGCCCCTAACTGTAACAGGAAGAAGTGTGGAAGCAAAAGACGCAACTCTGTCTGTTAATTGGCTCATGTGACCTAACTTTATAGTTTGTTTGGTATGTTTGTGTGCACCGTTGAATCATACAATCCCAGGAGGCTGTCCTTATTTTTTAAAATGGAAATTTTCTATTTATGATTACCCAATGGCAGATGCTACTTAAAAAGTATATTATAATGAAAATTGTTTATTTACACGAAGCAGGGTTTTACATATGAGTTGTTTTATGCAATATCTTTTTATAGAGACCTACATTGTATGGGGGTATAGTTTTCCTTTAATGGGTGTAGGGACCCACTCAAAATTTACAGGACGCATAGAATATCAATGTCACAGTATAAGGCTGATTAGTCATTGATACAGATAATTACTACATGGCAGCACAGAAACCAGTGCAACTAGCATCAGAATTTAATAATCAGCCCTGTAGCATCAGCTTATATTACAGGCCAACTTCATTTTCTGCTGGATAATTTGTGACAACCCCTAAGCTTAGCTTCTCAACAGCTGCTCAGAGCCCACTGAGCATGTGAGTGTCACAGACACTTTCCAAGATGGTGACCCCCTGTGACAAGTTTGAAGTCCTGGATCATTGCTGCTATTGATAAGATGAAACTTTAGGCTGGTGCAATAAGTTCAGCATATAAAATATGGTATTTTTAGCCTAATTAATTTTTAAGGTTTACTTCTCCTTTAAAATAGTCTTGCCTTCAGCCAGGAAAGCTAATTCTATATTGTCCATTATAAAAGAGAGAAATGTATACAGGTATGGGATCCATTAGCTGGAAAACCATTTTCCAGAAATCTCCAAATTACAGAAAGATTGTCTCCCTTAGGGGTAAATTTATCAAAGAGTGAAGTTCCGCCACTAGAGGGAAATTCCGCCACTCTCCATTCATTTCTATGGGATTTTGAAAGGCCTATTTATCAATGGGTGAAGTGAAAGTTCACCCTTTGATAAATACGCCTTTAAAAATCTCATAGAAATGAATGGAGAGCTGTGGAATTTCCCTCTAGTGGCGGAACTTCACTCTTAACTTCACTCTTTGATAAATATACCCCATAGACTCCATTTTAATAATTAGAATTTTTAAAGATGATTTCCTTTTTTCTCTGTCATAATAAAACAGTACCTAAGAATAATGACTCCAGCAGCACTCCGATCAGTGAAAAGAACAGTACCTACTTGTACTTGATATAAACTAAGATATAATTAATCCTTATTGGAAGCAAAGCCAGCCTATTAGGTTTGTTTAATATTTACATGATTTTCTAGTTGACTTAAGGTCTGAAGATCCAAATTACAGAAAGACCCCCTAATCTGGAAAACCCAAGGTTCCAAGCATTCTTGATAACCTGTTCCATACTTGTACAGTGTTTTCAAGTATTTAACCTAACTCAAAGGGTTTGTTTTGTAGTAATTGCCATCCTGGCTTTGATATAGCTGTGGATAGAAGAATAGTAGAGACCTGTCCAAAGGGAAATAGTTTTTACTATTGTCCATTTAATTTAACTCATTTACATGAAAATAAAACTGACAGGTGGTTTCATGTTTGAAAAACAGTTACAAAAAAGCCATTTGTTTTAAAGCTGGATAAAAGGGAAGTCATAATTACGGCTAAGTAAGAGCTTTCTTCAGCGGGAACCTATAATTGCTGTGTGCAGTGTTCCAAACAGTCATGTGCCCTTACTGAATTTCTTCTGTATCAGAATCTGAATTAAATTGTTATGGTGCCTCTAATCTGCTTAAATCTGTGGGTGCTTTGTTCTTTGTCACTTTGCCCGATATACAACATTCTATGGCTGATTAAAATGCTAGGATTTGCCTTTCTTTAAGAACATTCTTTACATACAGTACAGCAGGAGGAAACACTTGCCATTGAATGAATTCTACTAGAAACTGTATATATATATATATATATATATATATATGTGTGTGTATATATATATCATGACCTGGATAAATGAGACTCTTCATAGACATATTCATTTGTGAGGTCTTGCAATCCTTCCATACCTTATTTTGGTATCGGTATATGCTAGTTAAGCTCTTTTTTCCCCTTTTAATTATTCAGAGCTGCAGGTGTCCTGTATAATCACTGCCGCTGGTTATATCTTTTTTGGCACATCAGTATTCACTAGGAATGTGATAAAGCAGAACAACAAATGTGTCACAGTGGGTATGGTCATAGACTTAGCCTCACTATATTTATGAGTATATCTATTTACTCACCCATAATATTAAGAAAGCAGCCATACATGTAAGCAAAACTAATTCAATGGGCTAAGATTCAGTACTAACTAGTGATGGGCGAATTTATTCGACTGCGGCAAATTCGCCACAGGTGAATAAATTCACAAAATGGCAGAAAAAATTAGCCTGTGCGAAAATCCGCCAGCATTTCGTTTTGGACGCCGGCGCCCATTGCAGGCGTCAGAAAAACGGACGCCGGTGACCAAAAATGGCATCCGTTTTTTCGAAGCTGGTAATGGACAAAATGGGCGTCTGCGTCAAAAATCGGACGCCCGTGTCCAAAACGTGACACAGTGTCGCCATCTCACGAGTTTCTACTAAATTCGCAAAATTCCGGTGCCGCCAAACACGCCAGATTCACCCATCACTAATACTAACTATTTAGAGAGGTTATTTAGTGCTGTCCCTCCTATCTGTATGATGAAGAGAGTGATATTCTGAGACAATTTGCAATTGGTTTTCATTTTTGTATTATTTGTAATTTGATTGCTAGGGTCCAAATTACTCTAGTAACCATGCATTGATTTGATTTGCATAAGGGACTGGAATATGAATAGGATTGGAAATTTATAGAAAGATGAAAATAATTGAGTGCGTCTATACCTGCACTCCCCTGCGGCTGAACGCAGCAAAACGGAACTCATGCACTCCCCTGCGGCTGAACGCAGCAAAACGGAACTCAGGGGGGCGCAGGTAAAAACGCCCGTGTGTAAGGGCCCTTAAGGGGGCCACATGAGACATAACTGTTCAGTGAGTTTACAATTGATCCTCAGCATTCAGCTCAGATGTTGCCCATGTGCCCCCCCTCAAGTCTCAGATTGGTTACTGCCTGGTAACCAATCAGTGGAAACCAAGAGAGCTGAAAAACAGGAAGTAGTGTTCTATCTATTATGTTACACATCCAGTCACTCCAGCCTTTATACATTACATTTTTGGCTAACTGACTATTTTAGAAACAGTATTTATTTTCCACAGCCTATCTATTTACCCAGTTGTTATTTTTATACAATTTCTTTAAAGGTGAAACACCCCTTTAACATATGGATAACTCATTTTAAGTGCATAATACTGACTAATGCATAACTGCTTATCCATATAACAGTGTATGTACAGCTTTAATTATGTATAAGGAAAACACCCTTGTCATTTAATCACAACGGGAATACCATCAACTCATATTATATCAGATAAAGCAAGGAAATAGTTAAAAAGTCCTGGCCTAATCAGTTTATGGTGTAATTATAATTAATAATTCACAAACTCAGGATTTCTAAATAAAATCATTCTCACAGTTTCAAATAATTTTTTTTCTATAATTTACCACATGTAGAGTTTGCAGAATTTTGTATCTGTGTCCCCTGCATGAACCATTGTGATGATCCGAGACAAACATTTTTAGTTCCTTATCTCAACAAGCTTATAAAGGGCAATTTCGTTATTTAATCATTATTGGTTCAAAGGAGAAGTTAATGATCGCTAAATAACCCAAGATGCTCTTTCCTAACCTTGAAGTTAACCTGCATTGCTTAATTACAGATGCACACACCTAAAGTACAAGCACATGGAGCTAATTCTTGTGGAATTGACCCTGACTTTAGATAAGAGGCGTCATTTTGGAACAGAGATCTGAAATGTAAGAGTCCATACTAGATAAAGCTGTCTCTTGGGTGCTTTGTGTGTCAGATGGGAAGTATCCATTGCTGCGAGCATTTAACAATTGTGGGCTAATTAGAACATTTGGGTTATCTTGGGAATCCTAAACAAGGCTCCAATAATTATGTATTTCAATGGGAAACCTTACAGGTGCAAATACATTTTCAAATAATGATCTTCTGTTTGGAAGACGTTAATGGGAATAATTTGGTAATAGATCAAGATAAAAGAAAATCGTTGGAGTGTTAAAATCCCAGGCACCATTCTCACGAGGGCAAAGTGGTCTGCACAGTTCTAAATAGCTCTTGATTATGTGTTCAGTTCCGAGCAATAATGCTTTGATAATTAAACATGTGCTTTTTAAAATCAAGCACTAAGATTGTCAGTGTGTGTGACACCCACCCACCAGCATTATAGCACTCAACAACTAAACTTTTATTTAGAATCCCATTTTTCAGTCACTGTGCCCTTTCTTAAGGGAAACAAGAGAAAATGTGTGTTGTTTATCTTGATGACAGTCACAGACAGAGTGAAATGCTTCGCTGTAGATAAAAGCTTTTCAGTGTACTTTTTCAAACCTGTTGAGTGCAATACTGCTGTTATTTTTATACTTATGTGTTATTAGCACCCTGGCATCTAACATTTAGGGGGTTAATTACTATTTTTTTTAATTAAAAAAACTCCCATCCACAATTTGCCTTATTTATTATTAAAATAACTTGAAAGAAATCTGAAAAATCAATAAAATGGACCAAAAACCTGAATTGTTTTTTTCTGACTTTTCTCCAGAATCACTCAATTTGTTTTCGGGTTATTACCCTAAAAAACCCAGCACAGACCACGATATATCTTAAATTGGGATAGGGACTGTTTTTTTTTCCACTAAAAATTCAAGTTATTGCCCCAAAAAGCGATTTATTTATTTATCTATCTACCATCTATCTATATGTGAATGAGATTCACAATGTGTTGTGTTTTGTAGTTTCTCTGTATAACATCTGAATTAATTTGACTTAAAGTGATACTGACACTAAAAAATTATTCAAAATATGAATATACATCAGAAGTTACCTATAGCTCATGCTGATCATTTTTCACTGATAAAGCTGCTTTTGTAAGTAATTGTTACAATGGATGCACCGGATCCAGGATTCGATACGGGATTTGGCCAGGATTAAACCTTTTTCAGCAGGATCCGGATTCGGCTGAATCCTAGTTCCTGGCTGAACTGAATCCGAATCTTAATTTGCATATGTAAATTAGGTCTGGGGTGCAATCACGTGAACTTGAAGTTCCTAAACCTGACTGTTTTGCCAACTTGAATGTCCCTTCTCAACCTGTCAGTTAGAGTTTCTAATGCTAACAGACTGCTGAGGCTGAAATATGGCAGAGCCTTTATGGAGGAACATGGGGGATCAGATGGGTAATGTAAAAGCATCTATAAATACTTTTATGGCAAAATTATACATAGCATGCAAAGACAATATTATGATAGATGTAAAAAAAAAAAAAGATTTATCTCTTTAATGTCAACAGCAGAAAATTGTAGCTGTTCTTGTTGCTTCTGATTTGTAAGTGAATGCATAATTGTCTGTTAGTCAATGCCAGCCCTGCAAGACTTGAACTTTTTATGCTAGTAGCATGAGTTGCCATAGGTAGAAGAGTGGTTTGAACACAGTGGTGTTGTATGGCCTATTTTAATTAAAGGTATAAAGCCATATTCCAGATTTTGAAGGCACATCTTGGTATGACTTTAAAAACCTTTCTACAACCAAAACCTTTAAACCTTCTTTAGCCACTATAAATTTCCTTTTGTCAGACTCTGATGTAACTTTTCCCATTGCTGCAGAAACTGTGATATGACTTAGACAGGGCAAATCTCATGGTTGAACTGGGCCGGCAGGCACCAGGTTAAAACCAAGTGACCCAGAAATGCTGCCTGCCCGACCTACCTTAGGGACCTTGATATACAAGGTAGTTCAAGAGGTGGTGCAGTGAGAGGGAGTTTGCAAGGAGGGTGGTAGGCCTAGTGGGCCCACACCCCGAGTCAAACACTATGTAAGCTGTGGAGCAGGAGTAGGGTTGCCACCTGTCCGGTTTTGAACCGGACAGCCCGGTATTTTGAAGGGCTGCCCGGTTCAATTCCTCCTGCCCGGTTTTCCATATAAGGAAAACCGGGCGGGATTAGCTTGATTGACGCCGCGATCGGCCAATCGGCGATCGCGGTGTCATAGCTCCGCCCCGTGACGTCATGGGACCGCCCACTGACGTCACGGGACCGCCCACTGACGTCACGGGACCGCCCCCGTGACGTCACGGGACCACCCCCTGCCCGGCTTCAGCAGCAGGGAAAGGTGGCAACCCTAAGCAGGAGTGCCACACTTTACCAATGCAGGGTCTACTTTTAGTGAAGTTTTCCAATTATGATCTGTCTGAAAGAAGCACTACAGACAGCAAATCTTACTTGGAAATCTTGGAAAGTATTTACAACAGAGTTCCTGCATAACTACAGAGCAACATGCCATGCAAAAACCCAATCATCTCCATCTGAATTATTACATGGCAGACAGATGCGCACTAAGTTACATGTTGCAGATGTCGAACTTCCACCAAAGACTATTCCTACAAAAGCATCTACTGCTGACATTGTGAAACATCAACAAGCCAAATCCAAGGCTTACAATGACAGAAAACCTGGCGCAAGAGAAGTGCACTTTCAGCCTGGATCTTTAGTCAGAATTAAGAAACCAGCAATACTGAAACAAGGACAATTTAAATTTACTACACCACTTGAAGTGAGACACCAGCGAGGACCATACACATACAGTATGAACTGTCTGATGAGGACGCATATGGAATGCAAGTCGTCTTGCTCCTGCTAGATAAGACTTTAGAGATGTTCCATTTGATGAAGGACATTTCCCTACTCTTAATGCCAACCACAATAGGGCAGAGGAAAGTGAACCTATAAGGCATACTGAGAGAATCAGGAAACTACCTGCATGGACCAAGGACTATGTCATGTGAAGAATATATATATTGCTTTAAGATACATACAGTTTTATTGTTACTGTTTATATATTTGTCCAAATGCTTTCCTACTGTAGGGGGAATATGTGGTGTTTATACAAATGGCCTGCAGGTGGCACTGTGCATACACAGGACTTTCTGTACAGCTTGAAAGTGGAAGTAAGACTTACTGCTGTTATGTAAGGGCTGCATGACCTGCTAATAAAGCACTGTTATACTCTCCTCATCCTTGGATACCAAACACAACAATTTACTGTACATCCATAAAAACATTGTTAGCATTCTGTTCCATGGAAAAGATTACTTAAATATTGATTTATGATAAAATGTATATTTCTATATTTAACAAATAACTATTTCTGGTTTTTATCTATTATCTGGAAATGTTGACAGTGTCTTGAGATCTACTGATCACCAGCTAAAGGTCTACTGGTAGATCTACTTTTTGGGCACCCCTGACGTAGAGCTTAGCGAAAAAACTAATGGGGTCTTTGCCCTTCTCCAACTCAATATTCCAGGTTCAGCAGCAATTGAGAAAGGTATTTTAGAGCCTATCATAGGCAAGTTTAGGGAAGGGCAAGGTTAAGCATGCCTCAGTGTTATGTGCCCATATAGAAGCACCACATCTTTATACCTTTCTGGACTTCGTTCACATCTATTCACCCGGCATTAACATTTAATACAATGCATACACATGGGATGTTGCACTTTTAAGCTGTAGGTCTCACACATATGAAATCCAATGCTGTGTTCATACATCTCTCCTGACTGTCAAATGGATGAAAACACATACTTTCATGTTGTTATACACATGGGCTTTACAGGTAATGGTTTCTGTATAAAAAATGCATTTTGACTGGTTTTCTTTTTTCCTGTACATGTAACCTAACCGCATTGCCTTTTACTTGACAGTGCTTATTTTCTAGCCCTGGATTGCATATAGAAGATTCATGCCTCTGAGGAAGTCTATTGGTGAAACGCGTAAGGCGGAAGTGACGTGAGCGGGTACAGGAATGCCACGAGGGAAAGGAGACGCCAGCAAATTTCCTTGGTCCTTCATAACATCGCGGAAACCTGCAAAAAAGACTCTACCCGTATGCACAAGTTTTAACTCAGGAAATATGTGAGTGCAAATTTTAAATCTTTTTTAATTATTTAATAAATACTGTGATGATTTTGTACCCTATCATTGGAGCTTGAATATTAATGGGAAGAAGTTCCTGGGGAAAGCAGAGAAAATTGCAGCATTTATACTATGGGCAACAACCCTACCTACATCTTGTAAGTAGGAAATTTGGGCAAAGTTGGTGAAGGTGTCCCTTGGGAGAGAACGTTAAAATCACGGGCAATAACCCTACCTACATCTTGTGAGTAGGAAATTTGGGTAGAGTTGGTGAAGGCGCCCCTTGGGAGAACATGTTAAATCTACATCGAAAACACTGAAAAGAGTGAAGTTTGGGAAATAGACATAAAAAGTCACTTTATATCCCCCAAATCACTGGATGCATTTGAAAAATACTAAAATACTACACTATATATATATTTTTTTCCTCTCCGCTTGCTACAGGCGCTGGTCCACGAAATACATTTTGTTTGTATATATGTAATATAGAAGACTGTACAGGCATGGGTGTTCAAACAGTTCAGAATAACCAAGCTGTGCCAAAGTAAAGTCTGCATTTGTTAAACGTCAAAGGTGTTGTTCACCTTTGAGCTAACTTTTAGTATGATATAGAGCAGTGATCCCCAACCAGTAGCTCGTGAGCAACCTGTTGCTCTCCACCCCCTTGGATGTTGCTCTCATGGTCCTCAAAGCAGGTGCTTATTTTTTCCAATCTTGAAAACAAGTTTTAATTGCATAAAAACTAAGTATAGTGCCAGGTAGAGCCTCTTGTAGGCTGCCAGTCCACACATGGGCTACCAAATAGCCAATCACGGACCCTATTTTGCACCCTAAAGGACTTTTTCATGCTTGTGTTGCGCCCCAACTCTTTTTACATTTGAATGTGGCTCACTGGTAAAAAAGGTTGGGGACCCCTGATATAGAGAGTGATATTCTGAGACAATTTGCTATTGGTTTTCATTTTGCATTATTAAAGGGTTTTGAGTCATTTAGCTTTTTATTCAACAGCTCCTCAATTTGCATTCTAAGTAATCTGGTTGCTAGGGTGTAAATTCCCCTAGCAACCATGCATTGTTTGGAATAAGAGACTGAAATATGAATAGGAGTGTGGCTGAATAGCAAGACGAGGAATACGAAGTAGTAATAACAATACATGTGTAGCCTTGCAGAGCATTTGCTTTTTAGAAGGGGTCAGTGATGCCAATTTCAAAGCTGCAAAGAGTCTGATGAAAAAGGCAAATTACTATAAAACTATAAAAAATAAATAATGAAAACCATTGGAAAAGTTAGAAGTGGCCATTCTATAACATACTAAAAGTTGCCTTAAAAGTGAACCACCCCTTAAAGTTTAATGTTCTTATGTGCAAATGGCCCTGATATTGTTTCCCCTTTGACGCTGTAAATGTATTCACATCTGATATCTGGTGAGTGTAGCATTAATAACTAGTGATGGGCGAATTTATTCGCCAGGGGCGAATTCGCAGCAAATTCCCACAATTCGCCACTGGCGAATAAATTCGCGAAACGGCAGCAAAAATTAGCCGCAGAAAAATTTGTCAACAAAAACGAGTCGCGTGTCGTTTTTGACGCGACGCGCCAAAAACGACGCGACGCAACGCGATTGACGCGACTCATTTCGCGAATTTTTCGCCAATTCGAGAATTTCTATGGAAATTCGCGAATTTTTCATCGAAGCGGAACGCGGGAGTTTCGCCCATCACTATATAACCTCTGCTCCTCAAAATCCTGGTAATATGTATCATTGTTAGAGCACTGTTCACGTTTTATTGGCTTTGTGGGCTTTGTGCCAAACTCTGATTATTCTGGCTGATCACAAGTGAAGCAACAGCAGAGGTGCCATTGCGAAAAATGATTAAAATCAAGAAGAAACAAATCAAGCAAGCAGGCTTTTCAAAGGCTGATTTGAGGCAGGGAAATTGGTATTTTTTAAATGCGAATCACGTGTTAGGTATTCTTTTGAGTAGCTCTTTAAATGCAAAAAAAATCCTAGTCTTCCCTAATGCATTCAGCTCATGTTCAGAAGTCTTATTCCAGGTCTAGGTGATTGCTTTGTATGAGAAACTTCTGTCATGCAGCATCATGCCAAACTGGGGCAGCGCCCATGCTCAGCATAATCTATCAGAAAGAAGGTCGGTGTAGTATCCGAGCCCAGGCGCCAAGCGGCCTTTCATCTCTCATGTGCAGATTACTCACTGTGAAAACAAGAATGGTGCAGATAGCTTTGTTATCTCCTCCGAGAAGAGATTTTGGAAGGTCACTGTAGTTTGGTCTTCACAATCTTGTATAACCAGTTAATTGAAAAAGAATTAGAAGAGCTTATTAGAACCGAAAAATAAATACCACCTTTTGCAAAAATCATAATCTTAGCATAAATAGGATGGCCTAATGGTAATTAGGGACAAAACCAAAAAAAAACATCAATTGCTGTCCTAAACAGAATGATATACTGTTATTTAATATAGGGATGTGGATCATATTTCCAGGAGACTGCAGTCACTTGGGCAAGACTAAGGGTAAGGCCAGACGGGAAGATTCAAGGAGATTTGTCGCCTGGCGACTAATCGCCTCATCTTTGGGACGACAAATCTCCCCGAACCGCTTCCCCCTGCCTTCCAGTGTCATTAATGAATAATCGCCTGCACCTATTCACATGCGGCGCTGGCTTTTCCAAAGTCGCTCGAAGTTGCCTCCTTAGGCAATTTCGAGTGATTTCGGGAAAGCGGAGCGCCGCGTGTGCACAAAGCTCTGTAGATTGATAAATTCAGTAGGTGAGTGGCATTTTTCTCATTCTATCCTTGCTTTAATATTTCTTTGTTCCCCCTTTGAAGACGTTTTCAATTTGTATAACAGTAGTCTTTGCAAACACGTGTAAGTCATGGGTGGTGAAATTAGGTTTTGCCAATTAATGACAGGAAGGTAAAAAGTGGAAAAAACTATTTACCTTCCTGCCACTTAATTTGCTTATGCAAATTCAGATTCAGTTCAGCCAGGCACAAGGATTCAGCCAAATCTGAATACTGCTATAAAAAGCCGAATCCCGAACCAATTCCTGGATAAGGTGCATCCCTAGCTAAAATTATACAAAGTATACAAGGTGTTTGTGAAAAAGAGCAAAAGATGAATCCTGCTCTTAGGTTTTGCATAATTCAATAACATCTCTTAGGGTTGATTTTGGAGCTGAAACTGCAGCTGCCTCTCTGTCTGTCATGGCTGCTAATACTAGTGATTGCTAAGAGCACCATTTTGTACACATGGAACAATGAAAGACAAATGCTTGCTTTAATATACTGGCACCAAAGTCCACCTGTCCGTGTTGTGTGCTCCAAAAAGTTGCTCTTCATTCACTAATATTAGAAGCAACGACAGGCAGATATGGATGTTTTGTCTGCCACTGATTTCTGGTAGATGGTGGCAGGAACCCATGGAATCCACTGACAAGTTGCAGCTTTGTTTATAGACTTTTTGAATAAATATTTTCACTTTTTATAGATCTGAGTGCCCGGGGCTTGAACACTGAGACCTCTCTATACTGTTTTTACTCAAAAGTATGGTGTTTTGACAAACCAAACATCCCAAATGCCATAACCTTTAGGGTTGAACTTGTACTTTCTGCTTGCAGTTTCTTAAAAGACCCCAATTTTGTTTGTTGTGCCTCTGATAAGATCTGGAATGAGGCAAAGACACAAGAACTGATATTGAGATCATAGGGAAACCATGGGGTTAATGAAGTTGTGAGCAGCTGAAAAGGATGCACTGGAATTATTATGCACATGCTGAAGCACAGCTGATTAACAAACTGTATGCCTAATACATTTGAAGTGAGCGTATGCACGTCCCCGGGGAAGTGGGATAAGCCCAGATGACAGACATTGCTGTTGTAATGTAACAATTGGCCTGATACTTAAGAAGTCATGTGTTCACTGTAACTTATGCATTCGGCACATGCTGACTGTGAATTCATTATTTACAGAGCCTGGCAAGTGATGACTTTAGGGTATGAACTGCAATTGTTAACATTCAATTAAATCACCACTGTATTATTTTACAATTATACATTTGCACCTTTGACAGTAAAACTCAGTTGTAATTTACAATTATGATTGAATTGCTATTCTCAACAGTAATGTAAGGATTTTAACCATGTTGCATTGTACTAATAAACAAGTTCACTGGGATAAAACATGGAATCATTTGTACTAGGCCCATTAAGACGGAAGTGAATTGATTTCCCCCCATGCTTTCGTAGATGCAGAACTCTGATTTTCCGTACAGTCTGAGCCTCTGCTCTGTTAGATTTTCAGATGTGGGGCTTTGATGCCAGTGAGAAACTGGGTTGGGGGTTCTCACTCTGCTTTCATCTCATGGGGCTTTATCTTCATCCAACTGATTTTCCTCATCAGCTATTATATCCAAGATCTGCTTTGCTGCCCAACCATGGAAAACAGCAGCTCATTAATATGATGTACTACATGGGGGAGTTTGAATTCCCTTACTCCTTGTGAAGTTCGTAATGAGGCTAATGAAAATTAGGGATGCGTTGAATCCACTATTTTGGATTCAGCTGAACCCCCAAATCCTTTGTGAAAGATTTGACCAAATAACGAACCAAATGCATGTGCAAATCAGGGACAGGGAGGGAAAAATAGATTTTTTTTTTCTTGTTTTGTGACAAAGGGTATATGATTTTAAGGATTCCATTCAGCCGGCCTTGAGAATTTGGCCAAATCCGAATCCTGCTGAAAAAAAGCCAAATTCTGGCCACAAATACTGGATTAGGTACATCCCTAATGAAATGTACCCATATTTAATCGTCATCAAATACTGTATTTCTTTAGAGGCAGCATTCCAAGTAGACTTAAGGGCACCTATTGGTTAAAAATGCTATCCCCAACCAAAGGTACAGGCTGGTGGAGCCCGCATTCCAGTTGGGGATAACAGTTTTTTTTTTTAAATGCCCACCGCTAGCGCTATGTTACTCGCACAGGGAGGGAGCAGCATTATGCGTGTGGGACGTCCAGGGGCGATCTTGAAGATATCGCCGCCTCAGGCGGCCTTCAAGATGCCGCCCCCCCTTCCCCACGTCGCTCAATTTTTTTCAGCGCCGTAGAGGGGTAAGAGGGGTCCACGCGCAAGTGCACACTCTGCAGTAGAAGAGACAAATTTCCAGGTTGAAAACCGGAAATTCGGCTCTTAGTTACCAGGAGCGGCTTTTTTGCTGCCCCTGGTAACCAGTGGGACGCTGCTGTCTGATTGGTAGAGCGCCCCTAGGGATGTCACGCACATGCGCATAATGAAAAGCTGCCTCAATTAGGGATCACTTTTCATTTTCATCAACTAGCAGATTCCACATAATAAAAAAACAAAACATACTTTTAAATCATGCCATGTAGTTGTACTGCTTGCGTCTGCCCTGGTTCTTCCATTATTTATTACACTACTGACCGATCGTGATTGATCTGGTTTGTGAAGTGGCTGAAAATACAACATTTGGTACAAGTAGTACCCTGATGCGCCATTATTAGCATTCCTAATCAGGTAGCCAGTTCTGTACAGTTTCATTTATAAATGGCACTGGGGAAATCTCTGGTCCATTATTTATGTAAAACATGAGCAATCTTTCATGTTTTTCCCCTCTTTACTCCCATGTAGCTCGATAATTACTTATCATTGTTATGCTCGTCTTGCGCATTGCTCAGAACTCCCTGCTGTAACACAATAACTAATAGTGCCTGTGGCCCTCCTAGACAACTATGGCTTCATCTAATTCTTAGATGTGTGCAATATCCATAGTAGAATAGCTGCCTTTATCATACATATTCTTCTTTCCACCAGACTTTCTATAACAGCTAGAAGTATTTGCTGAAAGAGGATATTATTGTTAATTAAAGGAAAACTATACCCCCAAACAATGTAGGTCTCTATAAACAGATATTGCCTAAAACAACTCATATGTAAAACCCTGCTTCATGTAAATAAACCATTTTCATAATAATACACTTTTTTAGTAGCATGTGCCATTGGGTAATCATAAATAGAAAATAGCCATTTTAAAAAATAAGGACAGCCTCCTGGGATCCTAGTATCCAACATGCACACAAACATACCAAACAAACTATAAAGTTAGGTCACATGAGCCAATTAACAGACAGAGTTCTGTCTTTTGCTTCAACACTTCTTCCCTTTACAGTTAAAGTTTAAATATTTCTGGTCAGGTGATCTCTGAGGCAGCACACAGGCCATCATGAAATGGGGATTCATGGCAAGAAATGTAAAAGGGCAATATTTACTTAAATATATATACCAGGTAGGTAAGATTCTTTAATATGTCACTTGATTTGATATGAACTGTCTGTTGCTCAAAAATTCATTTTCGGGGTATAGTTTTCCTTTAAATCATTGTTGGATACCAAGGGCACCTACAGGACAGTTAAAAACATCTGATGAAAATGCCAGTTACTAATTATATATAAACTTATAAAGTATTGCACCCAATTCTGCATGTTCTCCTTGTGTCTGGGTGGGTTTCCTCCCAATACTCGATTTCCGACATACACACTCCAAAAACATGCAGGCATTTTAATTGGCTGTACATATACTGCACTTATATCCCAGCTGCCTGACGTGAAAGTGACAATTTACATTGGCTACGTGTAACATAAGTGGTATGTCAGTCTGAAGTTATGAATTTCTTGTTTTTCTATTTTTTGGTCCTTTAAGATAGGTTTCATTGTTCCGCTACAAATAACCATCCACCTGTCCTCAGCCGCAGAAACCTTTTGTTTGTTGCCAGCATGTGATTTTACAGAGGGAAATTGCAAATTAATTTTGTAACACAGCTGACTTCAGGCATGGCTGCCTGTAATTTTAGCTGAGGAATTGCTCATTGTGTGCACTAACTTAGCTTTACGTTCTGCAATTCTCTCAATTAATAAAACCTATAATAGATTCTTTTATTCGCCATTGTTGCCAGATTTTTGCCTTGGTGAGCATGGGTTGTATAAGATATGTATTAATGTATGTGCTCCCATACAGATCCCACATTGATACTGATGCAGTGTCACATGACATGATCTTTGTCTGCTAATGCAGAAGTCTTAATAAAGTTATGTCTTCTTGAAGCAAGAGAATCATGGTGTCTGTCTTCATTTTCTTCTCTGTCTAAAGAAAGCTGCAGGCTCACGTGAGATTGAGAGACCGGTTATCCCATCTCCCAACTAAATCCTAAAAATTAATAGGGCTAAAAATGCCATGTTTTATATACTGAACTTATTGAATCAGCCTAAAACTTCAGCTTGTCAATAGCAGCAATGATCCAGACTTCAGACTTGTCACAGGGGGTCACCATCTTGGAAATCGTCAGCGACACTCACATGCTCAGTGGGCTCTGAGCAGCTGTTGAGAAGCTAAACTTAGGGGTTGTCGCTAGTGATGGGCGAATTTATTCGCCAGGGGCGAATTCGTGGCGAATTCCCGCGATTCGCCGCTGTCGAATAAATTCACGAAACTCCAGCAAAAATTTGGCAAAAAAACCGAGTTGCGCGCCGTCGGAAACGACGTGACGCGCCGCGATTGACGTGCCGTGCGTCAAAAACGACGCGCGACTCGTGTTGCAAATTTTTTTGCCAATTCGCGAATTTCGCTGGAAATTCGCAAATTTTTTGGCGAAGCGAAACGGGTGAGATTCGCCCATCACTAGTTGTCGCTAATTATCAAGCAGAAAATGAGGTTGGTTTGTAAAATAAGCTGATGCTACATGGCTGATTATTAAATTCTGATGCTAGTTGCACTGGTTTCTGTGTTACCATGTAGTAATTATCTGTATTAATTACTAATCAGCCTTATACTGTGACATTTATATTCTATCTGTACTCAGGGTTGCTACTGTACCTGGCGGTAATACAAATTTACCAGCAATGTAGTTGCCGGTATAAAGTATTATACAGTGTTAAGGAAATTCACTGAAAACGTGTAAATAGGTCATGGAGTAGATCATGTGGTCCAGGTGCACCGGCCCAGACCCTGAGCTTTAGGCCAGATGGGGAGATTCGGGGGAGATCTGTCGCCTGGCGACTTCTCGCCCCCGAATCTCCCCGAATAGCTAGGCACCGCTGCGAACCGGTGAGACTTAAAGTCGCCTGCGCTTGTTCACACGGAGCGGCGCGATTTTTAAAGTCGCTCAAAATTGCCTCGCCAGGCAATTTTGAGCGACTTTAAAAATCGCGCAAGGAGAGCGATATGCTGCCCTAATTAATCTCCAAGCACAGCGTACCGACAGCCGCTAAAGAACCTGGAAAGACAGATAAGCGCCAATTTGCTTTTATGTGAGTGTAATTTTTAAACATATTATTATTTACTAAAGATATTTTACACTATATGAAGCACAACGTTAACAAATGACAGGCACATAATCATATAAAACGTCTGTAAGTACCCATCCTTCTTTGATGGTGGATCACAAAAAGTTAAGAATAATTGTAATCTTGTTCCGCTGAAAAAAAGAGTGGGTTTCCACGTGAAAGGGAATAGTAGAGAGTGTTTACACAGAGATGTGGTGAAGAGTAACAAAACCTACTACACTCTATTGTGAATATGTTTTTTTTATTCTTTCTTGCTGTCTTCTCCTGAGCTTCCTTGAGAAGCACTGTTTCACAGTGTTTGGATTTATAAGATTGAGACCAGTTGGCGAATGGAAAAGAAATGGCTACAGGAGTGAACTTTCAGAATCCTTTTGAATTTTACCTTTTTTAATGCCAGTTTACCAGGTTCCCTCAATTATCTGACTAGTGTCACTCTTTACAGCTGCACTGCATGTTGGAGTGATGTCACACCATCTTCCTTTTTCCCCCGGCAGCCCATACGCAGGAAAATGAAAAGTAACCAGATAACAGCTCCCTGGTACATATAAGGACAGCACTCAATAGTAAAAATCCAGGTCCCACTGTGACTCCTTCAGTTACTTTAGAACTGAAACAATAGCCTTTCAGAAAGCAGTTGCATCAAGTACTGGCTCTTTCTGAAAGCACATGTCCAAGCAAAACTACTGAAGATGGCTGCCTACACACCTATATTAAAATTAACTGAAAAATACACTTGTAGGTTCAGGAATACATTGTTATATGGTAGAGCAGGGGTGTCCAACCTTTATTAAATAGACGTATTATATTATTATTACTACTAACTGGACAATGGGCAGAGTCCCCCTTACTGCCTTCTCCTATATCCTTTGCTACATGAAGTTTCCTCAGGAACCAAGGGTTTCAAGCTGGGCCGTATTCAATATCCATCCTGGGCCACATGCGGCCCTCGGGCCACAGGTTGGACACCCCTGTGTGCTATAATTGTTTTTAGCAACTTTTCTTGACTGCTGCAGTCACTTTCCTTGTTGACTGGGGTAAGTGCATGAGAATGGGTTGCCACCTTTTCTTGAAAAAAATACCGGCCTTCCTATATGTTTATCTTTTTTTCCTATTAATAACATTGGGATCAACCATCAAAAATACCGACCAAACCGGTAAAATACCGGCCAGGTGGCAACCCTAGCATGAGACCATGTAAAAGGATGACCATGTATTTCAGCTTAGGTTAACATTTGTATTGGTGTCTTTAGGCACCTGAGTAAAGAAAACAGAATTTTTAAACCCGAGTTCTGCGGTATTTTAATAACTTCAAGCTTTCTTAGCAGTTTGTGTTGCAGTTCCATGCCATATATTATACAAACATAAAATTACTTTCACATGAAATGCTGAAAGTTATTGCAATAATAATGAATAACCTTTTGAGGCCTTTAGCAGGCTGTTCTCTTTTATCATATTGCTAGGCGCCTCGGTAAAATAAAAATGACATGCTTTCTGGCACTTGTAAGAATGCTGCATAGCTGTGGTTACTCAGAGGCCGAGATGGTTTTCAGTTTTGATAGACTGAGAGTAATTCTGACTTCACACTATAGAGATCAGTCTTGCCGTCCGTGACGAAGTAAAACTGATGTAAATTATGGGCGCATCAGTTTAAAGGACAGGTCTGTGTAGCTCAGTCAGGCAGAGCAAAGTGGAGTCTGTTTATTTGTCTCAGCTATCACAAGAATATAGGCTGCCACAAGAGCGTGGAGGAATGAGATAGTGATTGAGTGTTTTCTGATGACCTGCATGTTGCGCCTGCACAAATTACACAAAGTGAAGGTTGCACAAGTCACAGAAAGCTTGAAAGGCTGCTGCATTTTGTGCTGTAAGATGCTTTTAGCACAGTGCTGATTACATGGAAGCGACTTTTTTTTGATGGTTGTGTATTACATCTCTAGTTGTGTCCAGCTATAACTCATTCAGTAACTCATTCTGTGAGAATATTTATTTTTGAAGTCTTCTTCTTAACTTTATTTTGGAAGTCTTCTTCCTAATCCCAGAAGCCAAATAATGTGACTTGCAGTATGTGACCTAAAAAATAGATGTATACTTCATATTTGTGATTGCCTATATTAGGTGTATTAGTCAATAGCAGCCAATCAGCCAGTTGGCTTAAAACTCTACTGCAATAAAAGCAAAGACCTGAGTGACTGCTACTGGCAAATGCATTTTCATTTTGTCACCATATTAGATAATAGGCCTCACGTCTATAAAATTAGTAGATGGCCTTTAAAGTTGAACTTGTAATGGACTTTATATCTGGTGAGTCCTGTTGTGCTGGCATCACCTATAAATCATGTAACACAATGATACCAGACTTGTCAAGGTGTTTGAATACACTGAGGGCCGTTTATCAACATCTATCAATTTTCCCATGGGCAGTAAATAATCAGCTGGCTGGAAAAAACATTCACTGAATAGTTGGTATAGATTACTGCCCAACTTGCAAAGTTCACTGTGTGTTATACTAGCCGAAGCAATAAATGTCTTTTCTATGGTTTATTGTGGTATAGCACCAAGTACTTGTCAAAGTTGTCATTGCTATTCAATCATCCATTAAAAAATGACTTAATTCACTGACCACTGAAGAATGCTCTGTATGGCATTTAGAAGAAGAATAAATCACATCCAGTAACTCTCTGCCACTTAGAGGGAGATTATTATTGATGGTAAAGATATTTAGGGATAGGAGTAACGAGATCAGGCAATTGACTTCTCTTTCTGCCAACATGGATTAAATAAGCAATGGGAAGTGGTGGAGTGATGAACGTTTAATTGCTTTGTTTTTCCTTGGAGTCATCATTTATGAAGCAAAACCACTAAAGGATACATGTAATACAGAACTTGGTTTGGGATTTGGATTTTTCCTAGCACTTTGTTATATTGGGACTCATCCTAGTTATACCATCAAACCAAATGCTAACCCTTGAAGTCATGTGTCTTTAAAACTCTGAACAGCTGAAAGTGGTAATTTTGTATTACTTTTTTTTCTTAGACTTTTCTCCAGTTTAAATATTCCAATTGATATTCAGCTGAAGCTTTCTGATTACATATTTGCCTAATATATTTTATTGATTTAGTGCATTAAAAAAAACGTAAATTTGTTTGCAGAACAGAAATACTTTATTCTGAATTATGTTTTAGATGCAGCCAAGTCAACAGTCTTCCTTTTTTATGACATTGGCCTTCTGCAGGGAAATTGATTATTATTCTTTGGGTTTTCAAATAATCTGCTGAATAGAAAATACAGTTTCCATTCCATTCCCATGAATACACATATGCAGATAAGGAATGCACTTGGTCCTGTACATCAATATATATATATATATATATATATATATATTTATTTATCTCAGGGGACCATTTGGGCTCTTAAAGTAATTGGAATCATCTATTTATGCTGAGCCTTTTTCAATGAACTATCAAGAACTGACAAGATCTTGACTGGACCACAAGATTTGTAAAAGTTACAGTGGGGGGGAATTCACAAAAGTGGAGAGAGTCCATTTTTGGAGTAGAAGTGGTTGTAAATTGGTGTTAAATACTTTCTCCATATTCAGAAACAGAAATCTGCCTAAATTCCAACTCAACTGAAACTTTTCATTTTTTAGTGAAAGAAAGACTGTTTACAGACACTTTTATGAATTTGTCTTTCAAAAGACATTTTAAACAACATTTTCTCCCAACATTTTAGAAATGGAGTAAAGCTCAGTGTAACTATTCCCCATGAGTCAGATCAATTCTAAACTAATCTGTTCTGCTTTGGTTCAGCCAATCTTCATTTCACACCTTGTGTAGGTGTCTCATTGGTGAATTATTATTATACTAGATATTAAGCCCGTTAAATTAACGGGCGTTAGAACATATGTAGTCAAACATTTATAAAAACAGACTTGTTCCAGTCCAAAAAAAGTGGACAACCATGGTGGACACCTAGAGTGCTTCTCAGTAGTTTTAAAAATACTACTGCTTCCTAAAGAGTTTGGGCAATGTTTGTTTATGGTATAGATCACACCAGTGTTTTTTTCCACAAAAAAATGTTTGTCCTACAGAATTTCAGAGGCGACTCTGCCTCAATATTACTTTTAGAAAAAGAGCCGCCTGACTTTGTCAGCTCAGCATCCCTGTTGCCGTAGCAACATCAGGGACATGCGCTGAGTGAGCGGGTCTCGCTTCTAACAACGCGAGATTAAAGACAGGAACAGTTGGCACCGCCCCTGCCTCTTGATCATTCGCTCTTCATGTGCGCATGCCCATTTTCCTCCAATCATATTTTTTCCTTGGCGTCCTGTAGGCGGAGTTGAGTGAGTCAGAGAGCGGGAGGTACTTTCACAGCTATGGGAGGCCAGACAGTAGCTGTTCCTCTGTCACCCGCTGGCCAGCAACGCTCTATCCCTCTGCCATTGGGCAGCACAACAAAGAGGGGCGGGGCAGCGCACTGGGATTGGCTGCAGCTCTCCCGTGAGGGCGGGGCTTTTAGGCAATAAATAAAGAGGCAAGACGCTCTGTGAGGAGCTGGTGGAAGTCTCTCTCTACCCCGACCCCCCATTTACCTTTACTGACTGCGCCGCGGACTCCCCGGGTCACACATCCCACAGCTCGAGCTGCTCCTCTGTCACATGGTGCTTGGGCATGTGTACAGCTGGCGGTGTAGCAGTGAGCAGAGGAGCGGCACACCGCTATGTAGCTCCGGTCTTTCCATAGATTGAAGGCAGCAGATTATAAACCACTAACGGAAGTCTCTGCGCTCCAAGTTTGACATTCACTAAGATCCGAAAAATCGCTAGCGCACTAAAGTGCGAATTTACGTTCTGGTCGACGAACGGTAACGTATTTACGCTAGTGTTACTTTGCTAGGCATAGCGCAATTTCGCTAGCGAAGCCTAATTTGCATACGGCGCGAATCCTATATAATAAAGTTCAAGTGTCTCTGCGTCCAGTCCCTGTGTCTGTGGGATTGCGCTACTGCGCATGTGCCCCACGGACAGCCAGCGCGAAGCGTCTAACGCTAGCGCAAATTCACCAGCGTGACGTCAAATCGTAATCGCAAATTCACGAACACCGACTCTGGTGAATTTAAGCTAGCGAAATAGATAGACTTGCGCAACTTCGCACCCTTACGCCAGGCGAAGTTGGCCACTGGCGAAGGATCGTAATTACGCAAATTCACTAAGATCAACTTTTTGCTGTTCATTAGCACTTACGCTAGAGCAATACAATAGATAGGAGGTTGAAAAAAAATTGAAAATTTTTCTAAGTCCCAAAAAACGCTCCTATCTATTGAACATACACTTCTTTTTCAGGCTATCACCCACAATGGTAAAACACGCCACAGTGTTTTTTGGGACTTAGAAAAATTTTCAATTTTTTTTCAACCTCCTATCTATTGTATTCTATCTACTTCGCTAGAGTAAATTCTCTGGAGAATTTGCGCTAGCGTTAGACGCTTCGTGCTGGCTGTCAATGGGGCACATGCGCAGTAGCGCAATTCCACAGACACAGGGACTGGACGCAGAGATACTTGAACTTTATTATATAGGATTGATAGGGATTAGCATTTTATAGTAAGGGCAAATGTTTGTATCTAACTATATAGGTGTAATAGTAAAATTAAAAAAGTGTATTTTATACAATTTTATATGTAAAAAGCTTAATGAATGAGGCAATATTAGTAATTTGAGTGACTATACCATTTAGATCTAAAGAAAAAATAAAGCCTCCCAGCCATGTTTTTAGTTTTAGCAGCACTGAGACACTTGACTTAAGATATTAAAACATATTCCGGAGACAAATCCCTATATTATGCAAAATTCATTTTTTTTTTATTAGACCCTTATGTCTTGTTACAGAAATGGAATTACACAAACATATAGGCAGATTTAGAAATTCCAGGTTATACAGCACTAAAAAAAGAATATATAATTTTCCTTGGTATAATTTTCTTAGGTATAATAAACCCCTCCCCGGAAAGTGCAATTTGATGGTTGACTGACAGGTGTTTTAAGAGCTAAAGACAATTTCAGAAAAAAATGTTAAAATATTGTGAGAAAGACAAAATCTGAAAACTGTTTATTTCAAAATAAGGAAGAAACACCCCGTTCTATCTCAAGGGTGTTTCATCCTTATTTTGAAATAAACATTTATACTTGTTACTTTACCTCGTTCTATACTCAAATAGATAAAAATACTGTATACACAATTTAAAAAATCTGAAAACTGTCTGTTTAAAAGACAAATTCACAAAAGTGGAGATAGGGGTTTGTGAATTTGGAGTGAAATCCGACAATTTTATCTTCACTCTTATTTGTCTTAATATCACCACTTTTGTGAATTCCCCTCATTGGGGCTCATTTATCAACACTGGGCAAATTTGCCCATGAGCAGTTACCTATAGCAACCATATAGCTTTTTAAAGCCAGCTGCAAGTAGAACAATGAAAGCAGCAATTTGATTGGTTGCTACTGGTTACTGCCCATGGGTAAATTTGCCCAGTGTTGATAAATGACCCCTCTATGGGGAGCTGTACTGAGCCATTTGAGCACCACATTTTTCATCTGCTTGAAGTGCAGAACTGACATTGTCCTATGCTTTACTTTAAGGGCCCACTTTGTCAAAATCTGAGTTTATTTCTTTATTAAAACACGAAAAAAAATCATATGTGAGTATATATGACAATATTCTTTATAACCATGAATAGAAAGACTATCAAAGAAATTCCCAAGAAAAAGCTTGCCAAGTAAAACCTGTTGAGTTTCTACAGAACTTAGTATTTTTCCTTTTTGTCTTTTTTCCTTAATTTTTGTTTAAGAACGGAGCCACACACCACTGTCTATGCAGCTATTTGTGATTTTCAGCCTTAAAGAACCAGAAACATCAAAAAATTTAATTGTTTTAAAGTAATAAAAATATAATGCAGTGTTGACCTGCACTAGTGTGTTTGCTTCAGAAGCACTACTATTGTTTATATAAATAAGCTGCTGTGTAGCCATGGGGGCAGCTCTTTAAAGGAGAAAATGCAGATAGCAGACAAGCTCTGTAGAACATTATGTTACCTGTTATCCGTTATTTATCCTGTGCCATATAATGGCCTTTTTTCAATTTCCACCATTGCTGCACAGCAACTTGTCTATATGAACTATAGTAGTGTTTCTGAAGCAAACAGATCAGTTTTACCAGTGCAGGGCAACATTACCTGATATTTCCAATACTTTAAAACACTTTCATTTTTTGGTGTTACTGTTCCTTTAAAAGAATGGAACTTTTCAGTCAATTCTCAAGGGATTTTTAATTGTGGAAAAAGTTGTGTTTGTTTTGTCACATCTCCTAGGGGATGATTTATCAAAGGTTCAATGTTATAGTTTTTTTACCTCGAATCAACTCAAAATTCAAATCTTATTTAAGAAAAAACATGAACGTCTAATACTTGATTGAATATTACGACCTGAAAACTCAAATCTAATTAGACAAAACTCAAATCTTTTTTTTTTCCGAAAAAACTTGAATGTCAGGAAGGCTATTAACATCTTCAAATGGGTCAATGGACCGATTCCATTGACTTCTATGTGGTTTTAGGTGGAGAATAGTCTAATTACAGTTGTTCCGAGGATCAAGGTGTGATGATTCCTGAATTCAAGTTTGGATTATTCCCAACAGTCTCCCGATGAGGCTGCAACCCCTGATGCTACCTAACTTGCACCACTGACTAACACTCAAGTTAGGTAGCACCCTTCACAAATATAGCACTGAGTAACGCATACAATAACATCATATTAATTAAAGGAAAACTATACCCTGAAAATTAATTTTTGAGAAACAGATAGTTTATATCAAATCAAGTGACATATTAAAGAATCATACCTACCTGGTATATATATTTAAGTAAATATTGCCCTTTTACATCTCTTGCCTTGAACCACCATTTCATTTCTGCCTCAGAGATCACCTGACCAGAAATATTTAAACTCTAACTGTAAAGGGAAGAAGTGTTGAAGCAAACGACAGAAGCTCGTGTGACCTAACTTTATAGTTTGTTTGGTATGTTTGTGTGCACCATTGGATCCTAGGATCCCAGGAGGCTGTCCTTATTTTTTAAAATGGCTATTTTCTATTTATGATTACCCAATGGCACATGCTACTAAAAAAGTGTATTATTATGAAAATGGTTTATTTACATGAAGCAGGGTTTTACATATGAGTTGTTTTAGGCAATATCTGTTTATAGAGACCTACATTGTTAGGGGGGTATAGTTTTGCTTTAAGGGAGCTGCAGGTTTCTATATTCTGAAGCACAGACAAGGGACACATGACCTTATTGCTACCTTATTTTAATAAAAATATACAGTAATCTATATATTTAGTGTTAGTAAACTAATAGTGTGTGAACTTAAAGTTCCATGTTTGGAAGTTCTGCCTGTGTAAAGAATGGAGGAAGAAAGGTGTTGCACCAGGGATGTAGAAAGGTGTTCAATGAGCTGTTATCTACATCACAGTTTTGTTATAATATTGGTGGGATCAGAATTAAAATTAAAAGATGCTGTAAATACAGCGTACAACTTATACAAAATATATGCAGTGAACACATATGCAGACGCCATTTTTACATTTACATCACTCTCCAGATTGTTTTTCTATTGTCTTAAACTTTGTGCCTTTGTTACTTGGAGTTATTCTTTTTTTTTAAAATATCTAGTTGAGGAATGTATTAACATCATAAACTCATAGTTTGAAGTTCCTAGACTAGTTTAATGCCACCTAGACCTAGGTCTTTTTCTAATTATATTTATTTAATTATAACCAAAGAACAGAGCCTCAGCTGCTAATTAATGTCAGTGGGGAAATTCATCTTTTGTGTCCCACGTGGACCTTTCAAATCCGCGACAGCAATGATATTATTTTTATATTTTTACACTGCTAATTGCTTTGTTTATATTGGTAATTTCTAATTTGAATTTTCCTTTAGCAGCCACAGACTAATTAGTTCATTCATAACTAAACACAAACTTAAGAAAAGATATATTCCTTCAACGTTTACAGCTCCAGACCCTATGGACGTGGCGTTGTTTATCCAGATGGTGCTCGGTGACAGAATTTAGCCCTGCCATTGATTGAAGTAGTGACTCTTGGCTTTACTGTTCATAGGCAGTGATTTGAGGAGTGCCAAATTACTGCAAGCACCTGCTTTATGTCAAGTTTGCAAAGTCCTGATGGACTTTTAATGTTTAAAGCCAGACAGTTGATAATGAGATAGAATGACACTCCAGTTATACCTTTTCTTGCTACTGTTCTGATAAACGGTCAGTTTGTTAGTTGTGCATTGGAAACTTCTCTTTAACCGAACTTCTCTTCAATTGGATTGAATTGGAAACGTATCTTTAATGAGTTAAGCTGTGAATTATAAAGATCTTTATCATGGTATTTCAAATACCCATAAATACCCAACACAAGGAAAGGCCATTATCACCAACAAGTGACTATTGTGCACTGTTTGACAGAATTTTCAAAGTTGGTGATGATGTCTCTTCCTTGTGTTGGGTATTTATGGGTATTTGGAATATTAGCATGTAGCATGGTCCCTGTGTGGACCGGAACATCACGTTGGTTATTCATGCATAGATTGAATACACTTTTGTTTTGATGCACAAATATCCAGGAGTTGCTGGTCTTTTTTTTGGAATATATATATATATTTGTTTCACCAATAAATTTGCATTCTTTTTTTGGTAAGTCCTGTGAGTGCAAGCCTTTATTTATGCTGTTTACTTTATCTTTTGGCTTTTTGCACCCAGGCACCCATTACCCTGATACAAGAGTGCCGGCTCCTGGGACTGTGAATATATATATATATATATATATATATATATATATATATATATATATATATAAAGATTAGTGAACTGGTGCACTCAAAACGATTCCCATCTGCCTGGGTGCTGGTAAACATATCACATACTAAAGCAAACACACCGCACATCCAGGACTCATATCAAATGTAAAATTGATGTTTTATTCTCAACGTTTCGGCATCCTGGAGCCGTCTTCAGGAGAAACAGAAACATATATATATATATATTTTGCATACATACACTTGGCCTGTGGAAAGGGTTGTCATGTGCACTCACATTACCTGGACAAAAAAAGCGAGTACCTTGTGGAACAAGGGTAGCCTTTTCAGGTGTGGGTATAGATGCAGGGCCTGCGTGGGTCACGTCTCTTCCTGCTGCAGCTCTCTGCACGCAGAGCGCTTCTGTCCCTCTCCCTCTAAGGCACTTTTGATGATGCCAATTCTGGTTTGCAGCAACATCACCTCCGGTTTGATGGTAGTTGGCTGGTTGGGTTGCAGATAAGGCAGTTGTGGGTCCGGATCGGGTAGCGGATCAAAGTGGGCGAATATGCAGACTTTGGGTTTGGGTTGGGTCCAGGTGGCCACCAGGTGGCGCGGTGATTTCATTCCAACTTGCAGTACAGCAATAAAGAGTAAAGAGCACAAGTCACAAAATATGCCCCATGTCAGATTTCAAAATTAAAGTGATACTGACACTAAAAAATTACTTTTTAACATATGAATGTACATTAAATGTTACCTATAGGTCATGTTGATCAATTTTCGCTGAGAGGTTTGTTTTTGTATATAATTGTTAGTTTAAGTTCCTAAGCCTGACTCTTTGACTTTGCCAACCTGACTCAGACTCAGCCTGTTAGTTATAGTTTCTAATGCTAACAGACTCCTGCTGCACAAATATGGCAGCCCCCTCATACAAGAACATGGGGCAACAGACAGGTAATGTAAAAGCATCATTCAAATACTTTATGGCAAAGTTAGAAGTAGCTTTCAAAGCTAATATTATAATAGATGTAAAAAAGAGTTTAATTTCAGGTGCCAGTATCTCTCTGAATACAAAAAAATCTTTTTGCTCTTTTGTGAAATAGATGAAATGGGCATCCCTAGTATAAGTGGAACAAAAAAATGTACTTTGGACTAACTTGTAATAGTTCACAGCGATTTAGACCCACAGTGGAGAAAAAAAATTAAAGGTATGTACAGATGCAGTCACTTGGATTTGTGAGTTAAATGTGTCGTGACTCAGGGCTAATTGAAGAAACTGTGTTATCTAAAGTTATCTTAACTCATTTAATGCATTTAACCTTTTCATTAGCATACCAAAGCACCATTGTTTTCAATGGTGAACTCTTTAATTGGATGGGATGCTGTGACACAATATTCTGTGATAAGTGGGATAAATGGGATAGATGAGTTAAGTTTTTCTGTGTCAAATGTACAATCCAAAATGGCTTCATCTGTATAGAAGCGGGAGGTCAAGATATAAAACGTGCCCTTGTGTGAACATATCAAAAAAATGTTACAGTATGGTAACTGGCATGGCCTTTTTGGATTTATAATTAAAATCAACTGAGGATTATAGGGGATTGAACAGAGAAACTGAGATCTCCTGCTTTTGCAAGTAATAGTGTTTTTGCATAGTGAGTTTCTATTACACTTTTAATTGTTTTTCTAATTTATGTACTTTATATATGTACTTTATACATTTTGGGGTTGGCAACCCCAAGTGAAAATAACTTTACTCCTCTTTTAAGGTTTTAATTCTCACATTTTACATTTAAAATACATGGACCTTTGAGTTTCAGTGCTTTAAAATAGAAATATCACAGAAATGTAAGATGTGTTTAACATTCTAAAAAAAAATTCTGTACCTCATGTTCAAGGAAGAAACTCAGATATCCGTGCAGAATAGCATAGTATATTGACTTGTTCATAATTATATCAAGAAGTATTGTTATGCAGTCATATGAAAAAGTTTGGGAACCCCTTTTAATTCTTTGGAATTCAGTTTATCATTGGCTGAGCTTTCAAAGTAGCAGCTTCGCTTTAATATATAACATGCCTTATGGAAACAGTAATATTTCAACAGTGACATAAAGTTTATTGGATTAACAGAAAATATGCAATATGCATCATAACAAAATTAGATAGGTGCATAAATGTGGGCACCCCAACAGAGATATTTCCTCAATACTTTTTTGAGCCTCCTTTTGCAAATGTAACAGCCTCTAGATGCCTCTTATAGCCTTTGATTAGTGTCTCAATTCTGGATGGTGGTATTTTTGACCATTCGTCCAAATCTCTCTAGTTCAGTTACATTTGATGGTTGCTAAGCATGGACAGCCTACTTCAAATCATTCCATAGATTTTTCATGATATTCAAGTCAGAATATTGTACTCCCTCTGCATAAATAGATTTTGAAATGTGTTTGGGGTCTTGTTGGAATATCCAACACCTGCATAACTTCAACTTTGTGTCTGATGCTTGAACATTATCCTGAAGAATCTGTTTATATTGGTTTGATTCATCTGACCCTCGACTTTTGACAAGTGCCCCAGTCCCCGAACTAGCCACACAGCTCCACAGCATGATGGTACCATCACCAAATCTGACAGTACGTAGCAGGTGTCTTGGAATGTGGTGTTCTTCTTCCACCATGCAACTGGCTTTTTTTGTCTCATTAGTACAAAGTACTTTGTTCCGAAATGACTGTGACTTGTCTAAATGAGTTTTTGCATACAACAAGCGACTCTGTTTGTGGTATGAGTGCAAAAAGGGGTTCTTTCTCATAACCCTGCCATGCTCTTTGTGCAAATTGTGGTGAATTGTAGAACGATGTACATAAACACCATCTGCACAAGATGTTCTTGTAGGTCTTTGGAGGTGATCTTTGGCTTGTCTGTAACCATTCTCACAATCCTCCGCATATGCCGCTCCTGTATTTTTCTTGCCCGCCAGACCTGAGTTTTACAGCAACTGTGCTTGTGGCCTTCAATTTCCTGATTACATTCCTTATAGTTGAAGAGATCGCTTTTTGTAGCCTTCCCTTTAACCATGATACTGAACAATATTTGTTTCAGATCTTTTGAGAGTTGCTTTGAAGATCCCATGTTGTCACTCTTCAGAGAAGAGTCAAACACACGCACAACTTGCAATTGGCCACCATAAATACATTTTCTCATGACTGGACACACCTGCCTATGAAGTTCAAGGCTTAACGAGCTAATTCAACCAATTAGGTGTTGCCAGTAATCAGTATTGAGCAGTTACATGCATTCAAATTGGCAATATTACAATATTTTTGCACAGCCAGTTTTTCACATTTGATTTCATACAGCTGAATACTGCTTCACTAAAAATCTTTGTTCAGAAAACACCCCAGTACTCACATGTTCCTGGGAAATGAAAGACATTGTTATCTTTTTTGTTGAAAGTGGAGTAAATTATAATGCAGACTGAGAGGGGTTCTTAAACCTATTCACATGACTGTAGCTAATATTGTTTCTTATCTTTAAACAATGTTCTCCATCTACACCAGGTTAAGGTGGGCAGTGATTTTATGGAGGTGGGCCTGTGATGTGATGGGGTGCATCACTGCATCAGGGGGCAGGGCTATGATGTGGCGATCAGCGATTGGTAGGTCGCCACATCAATCCAAGGAAGTCCTGCCCAGTTTTCCTTATTTGGAAATCTGGGCAGGCAACTTCAACCTGGGCTGCCCTTCAAAAAACCTTGCTGTCCAGGTCAAAACCGGACAGGTGGCAACCCTAATTATGGTTCTGTTTCCTATCCATTACTGAGTAATACCCGTCCCTTTTATACCAAGCTGTGCTTGCAAACATTTTAACATGTCTCACTGAGAGAAATGACTGCATAATTAAGTGGTTACTGTTTTCACTGAAGGGAAATAATCACAGATCCCTCTGAGAATATATGCACAGCACACTTCAAACCTATGATGTGATTTACTGTAAACAATTCATTTTCAAAGAAAAATGCTAAGTTTATTTGTCCTGCTTCTCTGTCTTTTCTCTTCACAGAGCTGGCATGCTTGTCAGCAGCCCTCTTGAGCTGCCATCCACTTCTTACATCAAATGATATGAAAATGAAATTAATCCTGTTCCGCATCAGTCCTTTTTTGTTAAAAATATCTTATGGGATATTTATTTATTTTTTCCAGAAGGGTTGCTTTTCTGCCTCTACATGTGATAGCATTTATAAAATCCATAAAAAGCTTTCAGTAATACAAACGTCATATTACACATTTTTTTTCCTTTTTAAATATGGTCAGGTTAGGTGAAGCTTGAAAACTGTGAAAGACATCATTGAAGTGCGGATATGCCCCACAGCTGGCCAGTTACTAGATAAGTAACAAACTTAAAGGGGTGGTTCACTTTTAAGTTAACTGTAAAATTACTAAATTTGTGTGAATGATTCGAATTTCGATCGAATTTAAAAACTATGAATTTTCGAATATTTGTTTGGCCACTTTGACCATCGAATTTTCAAAATATGATCAAATCGAACGATTTGAATAGGTCAAATAAAAATCTATTCGATCATTCGACCATTCGATGGTCGAAGTACTTGCCCTTTAAATTTTTATTCGATGACCTACTTCGCCAGATTAAACCTACCGAATTGCTAGATATCTCTATGGGAAGCTCCCATAGGATTTTTACAAGTTTTTTGGATCGAATAAAAAAAAAAATTCGATAGAATGGTTAAAATAGTTCGAATCGTTCCATCAGAACGATTTTATTGATCGATTGAATTTTTCATATTTGTTCATTCGATAAATTGAATATCGTTAAAACCCCTCAAATTTGAATATCGAATTTGAGGGGTTTCAGTTCGATAAAAATTTGACGGTCGAATTTGAGTTTTTTTTTTAACCCTTGAATTCAGCCCTTAGTAAATCTGCCCCATAGTATGTTATAGAATTGCTAATTCTAAACAATGTTTCAAATCATCTTCATATTTATATTTTGTACAGTTTTTTAACTACTTGATTTTTTTATTTAAAATTGGAGGTCACTGACCCCATCTAAAAGGCTCTGTAAGGCTATAAATGTATTGTTATTGCTACTTTTTATTGCTCATTTTTCTATTCAGGCCCTCTCCTTTTTATATTCCAGTCTCCTAATCACAGCCGTGCATGGTTGCTAGGGTCATGTGGGTGATAGCAATCAGCTTGTTGCCATTGCAAACTGGAGAGCTGCTGAATAAAAAGCTAAATAACTAAAAAAAACAAAAATGAATTTCAGAATATGCAGTACTAAGAGCTAATTTAAATGCGAACAATCCCTTTAAAGGAAAACTATACCCTCCAAACAATGTAGGTCTCTATAAAAAGATATTGCATAAAACAACTCATATGTAAAACCCTGCTTCATGTAACTAAACCATTTTCATAATAATATACTTTTTTAGTAGCATGTGCCATTGGGTAATCACAAATAGAAAATTGCCATTTTAAAAAATAAGGACAGCCTCCTGGGATCCTATGTTTCAACGGTGCACACAAACATACCAAACAAACTATAAAGTTAGGTCACATGAGCCAATTAACAGACAGAGTTGTGTCTTTTGCTTCCACACTTCTTCCTGTTACAGTTGAAATATTTCTGGTCAGGTGATCTCTGAGGCAGCACACAGACCATCACGAAATGGTGGTTCAAGGCAAGAGATGTAAAAGGGCAATATTTACTTAAATATATATTCCAGTTTGGTAAGATTATTTAATATGTCGCTTAATTTGATATAAAGGGATCAGGAACCTTGGCTCTCCAGCTGTTAAGGAACTACAAGTCCCAGAATGCAATGAAGGAGTCTGTCATGATTCATAAAGGCTAATGCATTGTTGCTCAAGTATTCATTTTGGGGGTATAGTTTTCCTTTAAAGGAGAACAAAAGTGTAAAGGGGAACTCCACAGAATCACAAGTTAAGCTTTTTGAAAAGTAAACATAATTTCAAGCAATTTTGCAATATTCATCAGTTAAAAATATGCAGACTTTTCATGATTTTTTTAAGGGTTTTTGACAGTTCCCTAAGCCTAGCCCTCTGCTCTCATGCTGATCTTTCTGGCTACTTTGCTGAGCTGGTTGACTACTGTTACTTTGTATCAGCAGCCAGCTGTCCTCACCTTGCATCCTCCAAACCCGGCAATTCGTTGCACATTTGATTTCAATAAGGAATTGAACATCACAGTGCAATGCATTGTGGGTTATGTAGTTCCTGCATGCTGTTAAACATCTGTATTTCAACATAGCAATTTGCATTTATTCATACTTTTTGAATAAACTGGTAACTGTGATTGATATATTAGGGTTTTCTGTGTTCTGTGGGCCTCAAATTTTGGTTTGAAAGCCGGTGTTCTCCTTTAGTAGGGTAGAAATGTTGTACATTATGTTTTGTGCTTCTGTACCAGCCCAAGGCAACCACAGCTCTTTAGCAGTAAAGATCTGTGTCTCCCCAGTAGATGCCCCAGTAGCTCCCCATCTTCTTTTCTACTGATTCACTGATTCACATGCTCTGTGCTGCTGTCACTTACTGAGCTTAGGGACCCACTCACAATATACAGTACACATAGAAATGTCACAATATAAGGCTGATTAGTAATTAATACAGATAATTACTACATGGCAGCACAGAAACCAGTGAAACTAGCTTCAGAATTTAATAATCAGCCCTGCAGCATCAGCTTGTATTATAGGAATCCTAATTTTCTGCTGGATAATTTGCAACAACCCCTCAGTTTAGCGTCTCAACAGCTTCTCAGAGCCCACTGATCATGTGAGTGTTGCATGTACTTTCCAAGATGGTGACACCCTGTAGCAGGTTTGAAATCCTGGACCATTGTTTCTATTGAGAATCAGAAACTTTAGGCTGGTGCAATAAGGTCATTATATAAAATATGGCATTTTTAGCCACATTCATTTTTTTGGGTTTAGTTCTCCTTTAAGACCATTTACAACATTACCCCATGGAGGAAATAACTCTCTCTCTATTTTCCCTTGTCTAATTTCCCTTTAGGTATGAACTATGTTTAAGGCCTGATGAATTGAGAGCTTACTTCTTCCATTGTAATTGGCTTGAACTAGGTTTGCCACCTGTCTGGTTTTTGCCTGCCTTGTTTTCTAAATTAGGAAACCTGGGAGGGATTCCCTGAGATTGATGCTACAATTGGCTGATCGCTACGCCATAGCCCTGCCCTGCTAAGTCATGTTCCCTCCCCCACCACATTCCCATTCCCGCCATAGTCCTGCCCAGCTAAATCACGTTCCCACCTCCCTGCCTGGAGTTAGTCGGGACCAAAGGTGGAAACCCTAGCTTGAACAGGTCATGTGATCTTAGAGAAAACCGCTTACAAGTACTGCTATTGGAAGGGACAGTATTCACATAAAACAGTTTTGCTAAATAGAGCGCAATAAATAGAACTTGTGTTAAAAATGCATTCTGTCTATTTTTCTAATTTAAATAAGATTCATATTATACTAATTAAAAATGATAAGGCTAAGGACACAGGGTCAGTTCTTTGTCTGGTGTTTATACACAAGTAAAGGAAAGCCAATCTACTACCTTCTGCGACCTGGGATCAGCCTGTCGGCTCACACTGAGAGTGTTTTGGGTACAATACATAAAAATGAATGAGGATGAAAAATTCGAACTTCAGCAATACTTTCTAGCTTTAAACTGCTAGTGAAAAAGGTATATATCTGTATATCTACACACCAAAGACATTTCAGATCAATCTGTCACAACAAAGGAATAATAATGTAGTGTAGCTGCAGGTTCCAGACAATCCTCTGTCGTTATTTTAATGATACCGTTGCACAAAACGGCAAAAAAAAAAAAATAAGGCTGGTATATTCCAACAAAGAAAACATGTTATCTGAACACGGGGAATGTTTCATGTGCTGGAATTCCCGGGAACCCAAATGCATTATAAAGTTGAAAAAAAGTGAACTGTTTTGGCAATTCAGCAGCATTATAGCACAGCTAATTTAATTTGAAAGTAAGTCTTTGCAACTACATTTGTAGGGCTGTTTTCCCTAGGACAAACTTGAAAATAAAGAGTTAAAACATGACACACCAACTTTTTCTAGCTGATTTCTTTATAAATGATTTTACTTTGTGGATGGGAGTCAGGTTGGCTTTGTTTTAATAAAAAAAAATTTGATTAATTACAATTTTAGTAAATTTTGAATTTGTTTTTGCACCACCGGCCCTAATCTTCATAACAAGCCCTTGTTTCTCCGTTTCCAATATTTCTCTATTTTATAAAAATTGCGAGATATTACTTAGATTCATGTCAGATACACAAAACAACGATAGCTACAAAAAAACAAGGAAGCACTCAAATACATGTAAACATTCAAATACACTGTAATTCTATTTTTTACTTTTCCCTTTATTCTGAATCAGTGTCAGACTGGGACACCAGGGGCCCACCCAAAAACCTTAGACCAGGGGCCCACATAAAACCTTCTCTCTAAATACTCTCAGTAGTAATATTCTTCATCTTCTCAATCAACCTTTATTCTCCTAGTTTGTTTTCTTTACATACTATAATCAATTATTCCATCTATTTAGCCTCTTTGTTCTCATAGAAATAGGGAATGGCCATGAAGTTTAGCAGCATGAGGGCCCACTGACAACTTGGCCCACCGGGAGTTTCCCTGGTATTCTGGTGGGCCAGTCCAACACTGTTCTGAATATATGTTTCTCTCATAGAATTCCGGGTAATTGCACAAGCACCAGTGTTTCATATTAGTTGCTTTTGGAGACCTTCTCTTGCTTTCATGTTAGTTGCTTTACTTGCCTTCACTTTTGTGAACCCTTGCTTTCCAGCTCCATGTGTCCTGGTACCAAAGCCAACTGTAAAAGCTATAACGAAGTCACCTTCAGCAGGAAAAGGAAAAGCTTCAGATTGTCAAGCTCTTAGGACAATACTGAGATTTATCACTACGGGATGGGGTGGGGGAATGGAAGGCCTATGATGCCCTGAAATTAAGTTGGCTTGGCATTCTGCAATCATATCACAAATAATGCAAATGAAACACAGTAGGGTCATTGAGGAGTAGTCAGCACATTGGTCCACTTCTCCCAGATTGTTCTATATCTACCTACGTAGGTGTTTTTAGCCACCTGGCAACCGTACACAGTCACTCATAACTTTTGCCAATGTTTGACTGTACCTCCAGCAGTTGATGTTCCCTCGGTACTACATAATGTGTTGCACTATGGTCACTATTCAAAATAGGTTATAGAAATAGAATTAGTCATTGCCAGAGGATTCAAATAAAAAAAAATGCCTTCAAATCACATGGCTGTATGGTTCTTTAACAATAAACACTGGTCACCATGTTTTTTTTTAATTAATTCAGGGAGTTCCAGGCATTGTGATTTGCCTCTGAATCAAGTGAAACAGATACTGAAGACTTCTAATTTTGGTTTCTAATCTTTAGTACTACATTAGCCCTCTTAGTGTAACCACGGTGCACTTCAGCTAACAACTTTAGTCCCTTCAGATACTCAGCGGACCACATTCAACTGCAGTGAGCTTAACCGTTCTGTTCTATTCTATGCTGTTTTTACTTTGTTTGGATTAAAAAAGCCACACAGAGAACTTTGAAAATCTGCACGTGGCTTGCAATCCTGGGGCTAACCCATTTTGCATTTAGCTTTATCTTGTTTAAAAACCATTCCTATATATTTATAAGGGCATATAAAATATTTAGTCTTCATTACATTTCATTTTTGCATAATTAGGTTACCCTAAACCAGCAGAAATAAACACTGTTGGCTGCACTGATCTCGGCTCTGTATACACATGTCAGTAATTTGGAGAAACACTGGCAGAAAAGTGAATTGCACACGATCAGAAGGAGTTGGCACTGGAATTTAGAACAGGCTCAAAATCCATTATCAGAAGCATTGCCCTGGAGCAGGGATTAATAACCCATGGGTTTGGACATTAAAATGGTCTCCCAAGATTGTTTTCAGCCGGTTTCCTTAATTGCCTTTGGTACTAGTAAATGAGAAGATAAATGTGCATTACGGCCAATGAATATGTAGTTTGCCCTCATCATAACACAAATTATTTTGTAATTTACTTCTTTAATGCATCAGTGAAGGGGTTAATTCAAATAACACCAAAGCAAATTAACTAGAATAACAAGTATAACCCCAAAATGTGAGGCACAGTAAAATGGTAACGACTAAAGATAAACGGTGCTTTGTGCCACACTTCTAGGAAACTGATCTGCACTTCAGTTTTGGATGGTTTTTGCTCAGGATCACTGTGCTTGCCATGTAAAACATCCAGTGTTATCTCTCATTGTGAGAAAGCATTGGAA
Source organism: Xenopus borealis (assembly GCA_024363595.1). Classification (NCBI taxonomy): domain Eukaryota; kingdom Metazoa; phylum Chordata; class Amphibia; order Anura; family Pipidae; genus Xenopus; species Xenopus borealis. The sequence continues at coordinate 188,959,700 of CM044431.1, read as the reverse complement.
AGCATAGACCTGGAGGCAAACAGAGCAGATCTTTAACAAGTTAGAAAATAGGCAGCTGAATTGAATTTTAATAGGTTAATTTCAAAATGTACTCAAGCTGAAATTTCATTTTACAAGAAACATGCAGAATTCTAATAAGAGCGGCATTAGGTAGATTTATTGTGATAAATGTTTATGGGGCCTGTCTCTAATAGGGCTATGAAGAAGGAAGATGCATGCTCAATTTATTATGCTGCCCCATAATTGGGTTCAATGTTGAGGTGGTGCACAGAGAAGGTACCGAATAGAGCTGGAATCCCAGTTCCCATGCCAACCACAGAATTATGCATGATAACTGTGCTGATTGTTAGGAGGGAGTGGAAAGGATGTTGCCTTAACTGTGTCTCGTAGAACTGGTGATTTCATGTAAGTCAGAAAATGAACAAAGAAAAAAAACAGATGCCATGATTCTTTGCAAATTCTATCCAAAATTGGATAACATGGAGATCCTGCTCTGTATTCAACAATGCAAACTAAAGGAAGAGAGATTGCCGAACTGACGACATAGCACAACCGAATGTTTGTTGAGAATCAACCAGTTAAACTGAAGCATAGGTGCAAAATATTGTTCTATTATATTATGTTTGTTTTATAATGAATATTCAACCCAGGACTTTTGTTTTTCAGATTTGGATTAATCATTTGTACTCAGCACATTATTATTATAGTAATAATAATAAATTATCATAATATTAATTTAGCCGCTGCCTCTCTGTGCTTAACAATTGTTTAGTTGATTGCATGATTTTACGGATGACTAACAGTATAGGTATGGGACTCCTTTATCTATAAGCCTGTTATCCAGAAAGCTCCGAATTTTGAAAGGCTGTCTCCCATAGGGGCAAATTCACAAAAATGCGAAAAAGCACTTCGCCAGGCGAATTTTCGCCAGCACTACGCAAAAGTGCTACCATTCGTTCGCCAGGCAAAGCACATATACACTAGCGATGCCTAATTTGCATACGGGGCAAATTTCAAAGTATAATAGAAGTATATGTTACAGCCACTACATTCCACTACACAAGCCCAGGAAACCTTTAATAAATTATAGAAAGTTGTCCTATTGCCCTACATGTGCCCCCTGTATAGTTGAGTTGCCATATGTTAGGGAATGTAGGGGGGAAGGAGGGTAACCCCCCAAAAAAATAATGATCTTTTTCAGACTATCACCCAACAATGCTAAAACATGCCAGAAATATTTTTACATTTTTTTTTCAACCTCCTATCTATTGTATTGAACTTCGCCTGGTCTTACCAGGCGAAGTAACGTCTAACGTAAGTGCTACAGTTGAGGAAAATGAGTGAATTTAGTGAATTTGCGAATTTACGATCCTTCGTCAGTGCGCAACTTCGCCTGGTGTAAGGGTGTGAAGTTGCCGCAAGTCTACCTACTTCGCTAGTGTAAATTCGCCAGAGCCGGTGCTATTGAATTTCCAAAGTTAGGAATTGACGTCATGCTGGCGAATTTGCCCCATAGACTCCAAGTAAGAAACCCTGTTGGTCTAGCGAGGGTGCACCAATCGCGGGGATGCTGGCAGTCCTGAAGCTTGCTCTCTGATGCGTGCAGTCCTCCTTGTGTGAGTGCCGGCCACTTCCAGGGTTAGAAGGGCAAAATTTTTATATTTATAGGGGCTCTGGACAGTTTTGCATTGCCCAACTTAGGTCTATTTTTGGTAGTTCCTGGGTGCATTTCTAGTTTGAATCTTCTGTGTTTGACCTTGCATGTCCCTGTTCCTGCCTTGTCTGCTGCCAGTCCTGACCCTAGACTGTACTCTCAGATCCTGTCTTGAACCAGCTACTTTGGACTTTGCTACTTTGGACCTTGACTATGCTTAGTCTCTCGATTTTGTATTGTATTTAGTTCTGACTCGGTCTGTCCTGTGACCACACTTCTAATCTCCGTTCCTGTTGCATGTACGATTCTCTTGCTTGCCCAGAACCCTCTACTTGGTCTTCTCACACTAAGTCCTGGCAGCATCTTAGTAGCGAAGGGCTCCGCCCAAAGCGAAAGGTATTTGTTACATACAGAAAAGTGAGCCATGACTGGGACCATTTTAATCACATAATTCATATTTTTAAAAATTATTTTTTTTTTCTCTGTAATAATAAAACATTACTTTGTACTTGATCCAAACAAATTAATCTTTACTGGAGTAAAGACAATCTTACTGGGTTTAATTCATGTTTAAATCTTATTTTAGTAGACTTCAGGTATGAAGAATCAAATTATGGAAAGATCCCTTATCCAGAAAACCCCAGGTCCCAAGCATTTTTCCTAACAGGTCCTATACCTGTACTGAAATTGGCCAGCTTGAAACCCAGGGCAATTACCTTGTATATTATGGTAGAACTATATGAGCAATTTCGGTGCAACGCGACACCAGCAGACACCATTTCTATTCGACTTGATGCAAGCTTTTCATTGCGTCAGATCGTGCCGAAATTGCCAATGTAATTCTACACTTATACACAGATTCTTAGGTTTCATTGACCAACTGAAACTGGATTTATTTAAGTTCAGGCTTAAATGATCATGTTTTGTTTGACCTACCTGCAGCATTTGCCACTATTTGTTCCTTAGGTACAGGTATAGGATCTGTAATCTAGAAACCTGTTATCAATAGAGCTCCAAATTACAGAAAGGCCATCTCCTGTAGACTCCATTTTATCCAAATAATCCACTTTTTCAAAAATGATTTCCTTTTTCTCTGTAATAATAAAACAGTACCATGTACTTGATCCAAACTAAGATATAATTAATCCTTATTGGAAGCAAACCCATCTTATTGGGTTTATGTAATGTTCACATGATTTTCTAGTAGAGTTAAGGTATTTAGAGCCAAATTATGGAAAGATCCATTATCCATAAAACCACAGGTTCCGAATATTCTGGCTAACAGATCCCATACCTGTACTACATAACGTAGTCCAATACTGTCAAATAGGGCCATTGCAATGAAACACTGTAATGTTTAAAACACAAAATACTAATTTCTAAATAACCGTTAATCAGTCAGATTATTGCATTTATAATGAGCCATTTGTGTCATAACCATCCAATACATTTATATGAAACTACTAATGCAGCAGACAATATTGTGACTAGGGGGTTTTAAGTGATTTTGTTCACAGTAAGTTGCTTTTTCTTCACATGCAAGAGCAGCCATTAATGTAGGGCAAACTGACATGCTTCCAAGTACACTAATAAATTATTCAAATTAATCTAGTTAAGTGAACTCGCAAAGCAATGCAGAATGAAGTTTAGGATTGTCTGTCACCTTGACACTCTCACTAACAGCGATGCAATTTCTTATTTTTTTGGTTTCTGCCGGACAATTAATTACTAGATTTGTCACATTTCATTAATACTTGGATGTGATTTTATTTTGATTCAATCAGTGGAAGAATTTTCCTGCATTAACCTCTCAAAATGTTTTCTTTAGCACTTTATTGTTATGGCCACATAATGTCAATACTGCACATTAGTAAATGATTTGGTGCAATTAGTCAGGAGTTCATCTGGATAGGAAATCAGGATGGAATAGTTCTTATTATTTATTATTGTTGTTATTGAAGTTTGCTCTGATTGATTACAGGTTTATCTACTGCCCTAATTGGATATGGGTATGTGTGAGACCTGATATCTGCATATTAAGTCTACTAGAAAATCAGGTATACATTAAATAAACCCAATAGGCTGATTTTGCTTCCAATAAGGATTAATGATATCTTATTTTGGTTATTAAGTTTTGGGATTCCCAGAGCATGCAGTCCTTCCACACCTAGTCCACCTGCTCAGTTGTCCGTCTGCTTGCTCATTTGTGGGAGGCAGTAAAGTTTAACCTGAAAAAGGGAAGGGGAGAGGGACTAGTTTACAGCCAGATAAGGTGTGAAACTTTCCTAAAGGTGGCTATAAACAGGGAGATCTGCTGACGATATATATTGCCAAATGAGTGGATCTTTCCCAGAAATGCCCACATTGAGGTGGGCGATATTGGGTGATCCGATCGTTGGGCCATAGGGCAATGGAGGCAATATGGGCGATCAGATTGCGCGACCGCATACACGCAGAGATGCGCCTGCGATCTGAATGGGTTTTTTAACCTGCCCGATCAAGATCTGGCTGACTTTCAGCCAGATATCGATCGGAAAAGCACGTTGGATGGCTCCACACACAGTCTATTAAGCTACTGGTTCGGTATGTCGGCATCTTTTATCGGCCCGTGTATGGGGGCCTTTAGGCAGCAGTGTCTCCCAAATTACCAGGAGAAAAAAAAAAAAGCGGATTTTGGAATTTCAGATCTTCTAGTTCAGAGATCACAGAGATCACAGCTGCTCTCCCTTGGGCCACTTGCAGTCAAGCTGTCTGCTGTGTGGTAATTAAGCCACAGGGTACATACACAAAAACAGTTACACTAGGTACAAACACCCTCATAACACATGTATTGTGGGAATTTACTCAAATTGTTACCTTATATATATTCTCACAGTAGAAGGCATGACATGTAGGTAACTTTAACAGAAATCCATGTGCTTTCTTCACAACAGAGTTTTCCAGAGAACAGTACCTTGTAATAAAAACCAGAACAGCCTTTTCCTCTGGCCACTGCCACAAGACGACTTGCTTTTTAAAGCAAAATTTATACCGACTTCGGGTTAAAGTGGCCACCAGGGCTGCCATTGGAAATTGTGGGGCCCTGTATGTCAAAACTGTACCCACCCCTAGCTAACCACATTGGTGGCCAGGGCCCCCATGCATGTAAAAAAAAGCAACATTAATGGCCATCCCTCCCCACAAAAGTTAAAAAAAAAAATATTGATGACAGGCCCTCCCCAAGAGTTAAAAAAAAAATGTTGATGGCCAGGGTACACCCCAACACACAAGTTAAAAAATAATAACATTGGTAGCCAGGATTCCCCCGACTTCATGTAACATTGGAAGCCATTAATAATCCATTTATGGCCGGGGTGAAAGTTACTTGATTTCCAGCCCCCATTACTGCAAAACTTCAGAAGGGAGTTCAACATGGCCGGGCTCCTGGGACAACTGTGCCCCCTGATGGTGGCCATGCATGAGCAGATAAAAATTGCTTTAGAGTCGGCAGCTTATCTGCCCATGTATAGGGCCCTCTGATGGGGCTACCTGAGTGATATCTGCCCTAAAATTGTCCAGATGTAGAATGGCCAAGTTTGATATTCATGTCCGATTGCATCAGCTCGTTGCTAAGGTCACCGGAACTACAGTACGTATTTCAGTCATTGTAATTTAATTATTTGGCTAAATTCTTATTTAGCACCAAATGATTGGTTTAGCCCAATATCACACACATATTGGTGGGAATATCAAGGGAAAGATCCACTTATTTGGTGACCTTGCCAAATGAGTGGAACTTATTATGTATGGCCACCTTTAGGCCATACCTCAGTCTCCAACACAGCTGGTACATGAGTATCCCTTCCCAACAATTCCTCTGCTTCATGTGGCAGCGTTCCCTTTACTTATCAATCACAGCACCAGTGTTCACAGTATCATTAGTCAGTTCATATTTTGGGTTTCATAAAGCCTTCTGGTAGATATGTACCTTCCTTCTAGTGTTTTCCCAGACACAGTGCCACAGTATGTACAACATTTACTTGTCGTCATAAGTATTTACATTTTATAGTTATTGTTTTGTAGGGACATTGTATGGAATATTGATGTCCAACCTTTATCCTTCTAGCTGTTTTACCCATCATGCCCATGAGGATTAATACACTGTATTCCTTAGTTCAGTTAGATGTGATATTGTGCTAGGAGTACTATAGCCATGACTGAAAAACTCTGACATTGGCTTAAATGCGTCTAACCCAGTGGAGTAAAAAGAGTAAAGCTATTATGGGGCAGTCTTAATTAATGGTCTGTCATGTTTGTGTTTGGCTGTCAGATTATATTCGCTTCTTTTGGGGCTTGTTGTATTTAGCTAAAGGGCACATTTACTTTACTGTTATGCCATGCGCACATAATCTGCCTTTAAGCCTTTGTTGGCATGTGCTACTATTTTAGAAAAATGTTGAATATGTTTGAATATGTCTTTTATATATTCCAAACTGTTTTATAATGGGGGCTTAATTGGGGTCATAAATGTCATGTATGCCATGTAGTTATATATTAGTTGTTATGGCGGGCATTGCCAGATTGTGCTTGTTGCATATTATGAGCACGCCTGGCTATTAGGTTTCATGAATTGCTTTTTTCTTATGTTGGTTTTCACATTTATGAGTCTCTTTTTGTCATTGCCTTATTACCCTATCCTCATTAAGCTGTTTAAAAGCCACGAAAACGTGATCCCAGGTGACAACTAGTTTATGGGCAGCTATAAAGCAATTGTATGGGGATTTCACATTAATGAAAAGCAGTGTGATGGTGAAAAGATTACATAAATACTCCTCAGATCATGTTGCCTACAGCCTAGAAGGGGAAATATGGACATTTTGTCAATATTCTCATAAAGAAGATGAGAAATGTTGCAATAACAATGCAAAGGATTAATTAAATGAACAACAGTTATTTATCTAACAGACCTCTCTATACAACATAAAATGCTAATGTGCACCAAGGTCTGAGTGTAAAATGAGAAGACTTCTATACAGCTTTCAGTTTGGGATATTTACAGAAGAATCAGAAGCGGTTTGCTTGGGAATAAAGTGACCCGATTGAATAAAAATAAAACCACAGGGTTTCAGTCTCCATAGGCACATCAATGGTAAAGTGACTTACTTGATTGGTTTATTTGGATAAGGAGACCTAAACTGCCTATATTACATATATAGTAAAAGTTTATGGAGTGTCAACAAAACCAAAAACACATGCAAGCACAGACAAGAGTATGATTGTAGTGTAGACATTTAGAATTACATTTTAATGTCGTATCAGAAGAACCTAAAATACTAATAATAATCTGGCATTTAGTAATATTCAAAAGACTAGGTGCACAGGTCTTCCGGATTAATTTTAAAAGCAAAATGCATGGCACTAAATTATATCTTTTTGTGAAAACCAAAATGTACACAATATACTATTTAGGAAACAGCAGTTTTAATTGCCACATCTATTCTGAAGGTTGCTTCTCTGTTTAGAATGTGTCACTAGAATGTGACCCTAGACTACTGTGTATATACAGCAGTAGTTCATATTAGTCACTCAAAATTCAGCTTGCCTTGAGATTTTAATTTCCATTAAATGGTTCTTCCACACATTTGTTTTTGCACAGTGAAAGAAAATGCAGTTCTGAACAATATACTTCAGTAAAATGTGTCGTTTTTTGCAGTCCTGGCTTAATCCTAAAATGATGTTGTCAGCCAGCTGATTAACAGACACTGAGGAAGACAGATTCTTCTTACCTTGTTTTTAGAGTTAGACCCAGAGAAAACAAAGGCATAATAATTCTTTCACCTGCAACCACCTAACCTTATAAATAAAACATATTTTAATCATATGAAAAGCTTTTGGGTGGAGGACATCTTTAAGACTTTTTAGTTTAAGCTTAGCAGTTGGTCACTGTGTGAGAGTAGATATTGGATCCTAGGAGCTTAACTCTAAACCCTTTATTGTTAAATAAATTAGCTCAGTTCAGCAGTGAATCTGCCATGCTGGTAATCCAGTTATTATTGGTTATTGTGTGATCATTAAAAAACTGTTGACCAGCTCTTGGAAGAAGAGGCTTTGCCTTTGAAAGCAAGGTCAGATGACTGGCTCCGGAAGCAAGAGTTAAACAGTGAACCAGCACAAGAGTCACTTTTTCTAATTTCCTAATATATGGCAAAGGTATTAATGAAATGATAAAATAGAAAGGACATCAAATTTCACAAGCTACTATAGATCTGTCATGTGTGACTACATAATTTTGGCTAAAATCCTGATTAAAATGTTTGCTCTATACTGTAATTTTCCTGACACATCCTAACCTTTTGCCTCGACACAAGTTCAAACTGTCTCTTGCAAAAGAAAATATCAGCAGGAAAAAACATCAATAGCTTCTATTCTCTGGACTTTATCAGGTGTAAATATTGATAAGCGCTTCCATTTCATTTTACAGAAATAATGCATTATATCAATATCGTATATCTTTGAACGAGGCAGAGTCTTTACAAAGTGCTCCATTAGTGTGTGTAAAAAAATCCTTAACATAGTGATTATGTGCTAAGAAACCACACATACTTTAACCTTTACATTGATTTTAGTGAAATTATAGCCCAGCTTTCACTGTATATTAATATCCCCCTGGCTGATGCATATGAATTCAGTTACCATTATTAAATATATTATAAAAAGCCATTGATGTGACGCAGCATATCATCTGAAGGACTTAAATATTTGGAAAGGTTTTTTTAATAAGTAATTCAGTACAGATACAGTCACTTGGATTTGTAAGATAAATGCGTCGTGACTCAGGGCTAATTGAAGAAACTGTGTTATCTAAAGTTATCTCAACTCATTTAATGCATTTAACCTTTTCATTAGCATACCAAAGCTCCATTGTTTTCAATGGTGAACTCTTTAATTGGATGGGATGCTGTGACAAAATATTCTGTGCTAAGTGGGATAAATGAGACAGATGAGTTAAGTCACGAAGCATTTAACTCACAATCCAAAGTGACTGCATCTGTATGTTCATCTTATGCATGTCTATGCAACAACCAATGCTTAACTATAAGATGGCCACATATAGTGCTGCAAAGTCGGTCAATTTATTCCTTTCATCCTGCCTCCTGGGTTTGGTGCACCCCCAGTTGGCTGCTCTGGCAAAGTGATAGAATATCATATATATTATAGCTTACTTCTGTCCTCTTAAGGGCATTTTGATCACAGTTGTATTGTGTCAGCACTTCAACTCCACATTTCCCCTATAAAAAGCATGAGAAATGTCTTAACTATGTCGGACAAGTGGATACCATTAGGAATGCTCTCTTCTGCTTTCTGGGCTGTACCATCTGTCCCCAACTGTGTCCACCTAGGGCAAAGCTTATCCAATGCTTTGCTTTCAGAAGCAAACACAATGCCCCATGTGCCATAGGCCTGTCCAATTTGTTTAGTTTAGTTTGACTTTTAGATACTCTCTAAACCAGTGATCCCAAAGAAGTAGCTCGCGAGCAACATGTTTCTCTCCAACCCCTTGGATGTTGCTCTCATTGTCCTCATAGCAGGTGCTTATTTTTGAATTCCAGGCTAGGAAGCAAGTTTTAATTGCATAAAAACTAAGTATAGTACCAAGCAGAGCCTCCTGTAGGCTGCCAGTCCCAAAGGGGCTACCAAATAGCCAATCACAGCCCTTATTTGGCAACCCCAGGGATTTTTTCATGCTTGTGTTGCTCCCTAACTCTTTTTACACTTGAATGTGGCTCAAGGGTCAAAAAGGTTGGGGACCCTTGCTCTAAACTTTTCCATTGTTGAACCATTTTATGTAACTCCCCTTTTTTTGGTTCTTACTCATCTAGGTAGAAAGAATTTAAGGAGGAGCATGTTCTGTGTCAACTCTTTTTTCTTTTTCTTCTTCTTAGGAACAGCAGGATACATCTTTTCTGTTCAGGTACAGATCCATAATCTACCAGGCTAATTTTATACCAACCTGCTCTTTTGTGGCTATGTCTGTACCTGAAGAGCCAGCATACAATTGTAATTGGTCAGTGCTCAGTAACAACAGGAAAAAAAATGTAGGGACATTTGTGTAGTTGTATTCAAGGCATAATAACTACTTACTATTGCTTTAGGAGCAAATAAAAAAAATATTTATTTTACTGTTGTCACTCATGGCAAACCAAAACCCAGGGAAGTGACTGGCTTCCTTTCTATGTATGCTCTTCTGCCTATAACAATCACCATTGGCCTTGGGCCTGGCCCTCAGCCACTTGCCATACGAGAATCCAGTGACTACCACAGGGGCAGGCAAAGGTGCCAAATTCATAATCTGGGAAGGAACCAATAAGTAAGGAGCTGGACGTAGTCCAGGTAAGAACCAGATAACAGGAGCAGTATCGTGAGGCAAGCTAAAGGTCAGGAACAAGCCGGGGTCAGGACCAGATGGACAGGAGTAGGAGTCAAACAATCACAGAGCACAAGGCTTACACTGATCACCTGTGTCCAGCTTAGCTATGTCTACAGGGATAGCATTATCAGTAAACCAGACCCTTAGCTGTCTGTTCATATAAAGTAGAGGCAATGCAGACAGCATGAGAACACCAAGTCACTGTTCAAGCCCAGGCAATATGTTATAACTGTGGACCATAAATGCTTTATGGTTGGGCAATTGAAAATTGCCATGCTTAATGAATGCCACTATACTGATTGAAATGCAGTAAATAATGCACCTAGTTCTCCATGTACAGCTAGATAAAAGCTTGACTATTTCACTGTGCCTCTTACATCTAGCAGTTAACACTTTTGCTTGCATTTAATAAGCACATTCCTTAACAAGGCTGCAAACACTATGGTCTCTAATTTTAGTATTACATTGTGAATTTATGCAGGTCTCTCTAAATTCTGCAAGGCTAGAAGAAATAAATGTAAATAACACCGTGCAACTAGATTATGTTTTTATCCCTGACAAAATATTACAGGTATAAGATCTATTATGCTAAAACTCATTTTACAGGGAGCTCAGAAATTCCAGACAGGGTTGTTTTTAAACAAATAATGCTTCATTTATGACTGATGTTCTTCTCTTCATATATTGTAGTGTTAGCTAATCTACCATAAATAGTGATGGCGCGAACCGCGGCAAAAAAGTTTGCGGAGGCGTTCGCGAACTTGCGACAAACGCGCGAACAGTTCGCGAACGTCGCGAACGTCGCGAACCCCATAGACTTCAATGGGAAGGCGAACTTTAAAAGCTAAGAAAGACATTTCTTGCCAGAAAAATGATTTTAAAGTTGTTTAAAGGGTGCAACGACCTGGACAGTGGCATGCCAGAGGGGGATCAAGGGCACAAATGTATCTGAAAAATCAAATAGTCGCAGCCACTGAAGCACAGAAAAAAAACGCCATATCAATGCTGAAAATAGTCGCAGCCACTGAAGCACAGAAAAAAAACGCCATATCAATGCTGAAAATAGTCGCAGCCACTGAAGCACAGAAAAAATTTGCCATAGAAATGCTGAAAATAGTCGCGCAACTATGCGCGAACCCAAAAGGCGAACGTCGCGCGACGTTCGCGAACTTTTGGCGAGCGCGAACGGCGGATGTTCGTGCGAACAAGTTCGCGCGCGAACAGTTCGCGCCATCCCTAACCATAAATCAATATTGATGCAGAACAATCCTACAGTTCTATTTATTGTTTAATTCTTTCATTTCTTTAAGAGATAGTCCCCATTGGCCCCCTTCCCGCTTCCTCCCCACATAGGCAAATACTTGAAAAAATTTTGCAGAAAGTTGCACAGACCTCTCCATGCAGAGTTGTGCAACAGAGCTCACAAGCACCATATTCGCTATCTTCAGATACTCTTCTTTGCTTCAGATATCTACCGAGCTTTTTCGTTCTCCAAACTGACTCATTCAGGAAAGCTTAGGGGCAAATTTACTAAAGGTCGAATTTCAAATAAAAAGAAATTCGAAATTCGACCTTGGGAATAGTGGGGAGGTAAAATCCTACTAATTCGACTGTCGAATTCGAAGGATTTTACCGCAATTCGATCGATCGTTCGAATATTCGAATTTTTAAGCGATTGATCGAATTTTTTATATTCGATCTTAGGGAATGATCCCCATTTCGCTAGGTTTAATCTGGCGAAGTAGGTGGTCGAATTAAAATTTAAAGGGGAAGTATTCGACCATCGAATTTTCGAATATTCGAATGAAATTAAATTTGAATATTCAAATTATTCGAATTAGAATATTCGATGGTCGAATTTGCCTAATTTGCATATTCGAAATTCGAATCTTTTTGAAAATCCGATCGAATTTCTAATCACTCATGTGAATTCATGTGAATTTAGTAAATCTGCCCCTTTGCTTTAGCAAATGTATTTGAAGAAAATGATGCTTGTGAGCTCCACTGCACTACTCTGCATGGAGAGGTCTGTGCAAGTTTCTGCAATACAAAAAGTAGTGGGCTATGCAGGGAGAAAGGGGGTAGGGGGGCTAGTCGATGTGGACTCTTTTAAGGAGTTGGTTTACTTCTCCTTTAAGGCAGGGTGGAGTAAGTAACAGAAATATCTCTTATCTGAAAAGCACCAGGTCTCAGTATATCTCACACCTGTATATAGAATTTTATTAATAGAAAAATGTATAAAAAAGTATGACTGTGACTTTTTCCTGTTAATAAACTTAGTATGATATGATTAGGTGAGAAGCCTGTTTTGCATTGTCTGATAGTTATACAACATTGTATTAATTGGATGAACCTGTTATGCTTGAAGAGATGTTGCCTAGAGGTGTCATACTTCATTTGGAGTATCTATGGGGGGTCAGGTACCAGATGATTGATTTGACAGAATACATGGTGATAAAATATATATATATATACAGATGCAGTCACTTTGGATTGTGTGTTTAATGCGTCGTGACTTAACTCATCTATCCCATTTAGCACAGAATATTGTGTCACAGCATCCCATCCAATTAAAGAGGTAACCATTGAAAACAACGGTGCTTTGGTATGCTAATGAAAAGGTTAAATGCATTAAATGAGTTAAGATAACTTTGGATAACACAGTTTCTTCAATTAGCCCTGAGTCACGACGCATTTAACTTACAAATCCAAGTGGCTGTATCTGTATATATATTCATGTGTTTAGTGTTGTTTGCACAAATATTTGAGTCTATTTTCTTAGAAAACCTTAAAATATGCATGTGTGTGTTAGAAACACAAAGATGAGCACTTTTTACATTTAACATGAATTAATGTTTCAGACCGGTTTGTGCCATTTTTTTTCTTAAAATGCAGATTTCAAGAATCAAATCTGACATGGGGCTAGACATATTGTCAATTTCCCAGCTGCCCCAAGTCATGTGACTTGTGCTCTAATAAACTTCAATCACTCTTTTCTGCTGTACTGCAAGTTGGAGTGATATCACCCCCTCCCTTACCCCTTTTTATCCCATGCACTCTTCTGTAGTGAATCTGGGGCGCTGGCATCTCGTTTTGGGCATGGCAGTCAGTTTTTGGACGCCAGCACACATTTGCGCTGGCGTCCATTTTTTTATGCCAGTGAATTTTTGCCAGAAGAATTTTCCCGGGGATTTAGTGAATTTATTCACCGGTGGTGAATAAATTCGCCCATCACTACTCTTCTGCAAACAAAGATTTTTATGTTTTTATTCCTAAGTACTGCTTTTGCATGTTTTTTTGTGTGATATCTCATTTCATATGGGGAAACTTGCTACTAAGATTGGAGAGGCAATAATTCCTATGGATACCCTAAAGTTTGGGGGATGAAACTCTTGAAAATCAAATAGAGTTATGCCAATGAACAAATCATGAGAATGGACGTATGACGTTAGGTAACCTAAACCCAGAACAGACCCCAAGCTCCTGGTCACGGCTCACTGCCGGATGCCGACAGGTCTTAATGTGAGAGGACCTAGGAGAGAGTTCTGGGTGAGCAATGGAACCATATGTGCAAAGAAGAACGGAGAGTAGAAGCGTGATCTAGGACAGGCCGATAAGTGCAGTGCAGTAGTGAGAGGCAGCTGCGTAGTAAAAGTCACAGGCCGGGTAGGTACACAATAATGCAGATATAGAAAGGATCCGAGAGAATGGTTAAAGTACAGGCAAGAGTCAGGACGGGCAGCAGACAAGGCTTGGTCAGTGTCAGGCAGGGTAAAGAACTGGAGAGAAATCACACCCACGAAATAGACCTATGTTTGGCAATGAGTTACTGGGCATGCGCCCTATAAGTTTTTGAATTTCACGCCCTTGCGCAATGACGTCACGTAGTGGTGCAGACAAACCCAGAGGCACACGAGGCATGAGCGCCGTTATATTTAAGACGCAAGGGAGTGCACATCGGAGTACAAGAAGAAGAGCTCGGTGTCTCCACCTTGGGTACAACAGGCCTCCCCGATCCACCCCGCTAGACCACAGGTACTTTCTTTACAGGATGGCTGTGTGATTTTTTGATCATCTCTACTCCGCTGTTAAATATTCAGCATTGCATAGGGATCATAATTACCCTTGAACCCTAAATGCTTAATGCCACCCAACCACAGAGTCATAGAGGGGTGAAATGATGAAAACAGCAAGGAAATTGGGACACCAAATGGCCCCAAGTATATTTCTGGTATTTCACACCTACAGTCCATGGACACTGCACTTGTCATGGAGACCAAAAAACAGAGGGTCCATTTATTAAAATGGTAAATTGTTTTTGCCAGATGCCATGTTGTCTGTTGAAATAAAAAATATATTGCTCTCTTTGAGATTTACCTTAACCTTAATTGACCTTTTGCACATCCGCACTCATGTAATATCTTGAAGATGAACAATGTGGAGTATATATGATACAGCTGCCGGCTTTCCGTTTACTTAAAAATGTTGCTGAAGGCCACACCAAGAGCAGGAAAGATTTAGTGCTTGCGGAAATATTACGGATAGTAGTTTTTATAATTTTTTAAAGGAAAACTGAAGGAATCTGCATCCTGCTGATCATCTGTGTTCTGCTGATTTAAGTGCATATTTTGTGGCACCCTTGCCTTCTTTATTTCCAAATTAATGTAATCAGTTTCAAGCCAGGAAAGCTGGGATATTATTACAGGCCATTACCTCTCTGCTTGGCTACATTACACAGTTTCACTTGGGGAAAAATACTGTATAACTGGTTTGTCTGCTTTGTCTTTTGTAAGCAGAGAGGTTGAATCTATAGTTAACTAGTTCTTGACAACTTACTTTCTGCATTGAGTGCTACAAGGTAAGATTATTTTTCTTTGTTCTATTGGGCCTATAGTGAAACTAAAACATTGTGGAAAATTTTGCAACAGAAAGAGTGTTGGACTGGGATTCCAGGGGCCCACCAGAGAACCTTAGACCATAAGCTCAGTCTCCAAACATTTTTGGCTATTATCCTCACTAAACATCATTATTCTTTCTTTATTCTTTACATACTGTAATCTCTCCTTCCATCTACTTCTTCTGTATGATCCCATGCAGAAATATAAAAATACCACAAAATAGGCCAAATGGTTATGCGCAGTAGTACCTCTGAGATCTGGGCCCGACAGGAGTTTTCCTAGTTATCCTGGTAGGCCAATCTGACACTGTCCATTCAGATGAAGTTAGTTAATGATTTGCAATACTAAATAGGTGTGCTGATGGCAGAATTTAAATTTATATTTTCATTCACCTTAATTGCACACAATTTTGTGGGTGGAGTTGGACTGGAGCATTGGGGGTCCACCAGGGCTACAAAATGAAGGGCCCTGCTAGCAGTCATGGGGGGGGCCTCCTGACCTCCCCTCAGCTCACATGCATGAACACCATCGCGCTGAGTGAAAATTGTGCCATGTGCATGCATGAACGCCACTGCATTATGGCACAGCAGCTGATCACCGATCAATCGAACAGGTCTGGGGACCCACTGCTGCCTAGTCCAATCCTGCAGTTGGGCCACTGTACTTTACCTCTACCCAAGGTCAGTGGCATAATCCAAGGTCCTTTTGGGTCTCTGCATGTGACTTGCCTTCCCAATAGGTGCAACTGGCAAAAGCAAGATGGGCACAGCCATATGTATATGTAACGTTGATGTCTGCAGGTTTGCAAACTTATTTTCACCAAGCAGCTGCATTAATAAATGAAACTTATATATAGCATAGAGCATATATTTAAGAGAGTTGAGGAGACCCTTAGGCAATGGTTTTGAGAACTATATCCTGGGGTGTTTGTATTTTGCATAGAATTAACTGAAACTGTGATGACACTGGTTTATAAAGCTCAAAGTAAAGTTAAGAAGTAGACGTGCTGCTAAAATTGTGATTATTTATAGTGTATGGGCCACCTCCTTCAATTGCTCTGTGCAAAACCTACCATAACTAAAGTGTTAAAAATAGTAGATTAGGAAGAATGGTGCATTCAGTAATAAGAACTGCAGCACCTCTATTGAACCAGGAATTTTTTAGGTTAAACTTTAACTTTAACTCATTGGTTTTTGAACATATACTGTATCTCCTCGAAAAAACAAAAAATTCAACAAGAGCTGAATTGGAATAGTTTATATTTAGCTTGTTGATGGCTGATATTTTTAATCTGTATTCACATCTAGGTATATCTTATTGTGATTCATTTCTCAAGGCCTTTACTCCTCCTTGAGTGAAATGTAATTGTGTATGCTGTTCTCTAGGCCTGTACTGATCGTTGAGGGAAATGTAGTCCTGCAGCTGTAAATTGATTCCTTTGGAGGGAGGTGTTTACTGATAGAGTAGGGAAATTACACTATGACTCTTATTTAGTGAGGTCCTTTTGGAACTCAGAAATTTTCTGCAATAAAAAATTTTCTTGCTGAAGATGCCCAGATTCCATATAACTGGAAAACAATAGCCAGAGTAACTTTTTTTTTGCTCTATTATATTCTGTGCACATGCATACAGGGGAAAAAATAGGGATCAATAGACCATATTTCATTGTCTGATGGACAGATAACACTATTTAAACAATAATGTATTTATCAAGCTGTGCATGCAAAAAGGATGGTACCCCATTCCCACTGTTTTCGTTCATGTGGAGTTTACTTACCACCTGTATTTTTCCATTGACTTGAATGGGTTACACCATAAACATAATGGCATCCATATGGAGATTGGGTGTGGTAAATGAAAATAACACACTTCCAAACTCTCCATTAACTTTACACTGTTTTGCAGGCATAAATAATGTTTCACAGCATGATGATCTTTTATATGTCTCTGGCTTCTCACTCCAAATGCATTCAAGTCAAAGGGTGAATCCATGCTGTTGTGTTTGGTAGCTGAGGATGAGGACAGTATAACAGTGCTTTATTAGCAGGTTCATGCAGCCATTACACATCAGCAGTAACTTCTTACTTTCACTTTCAAGTTGTACAGAAAGTCCTGTGTATGCACAGTGACACCCGCAGGCCATTTGTATAAACACTACATATTCTCCGTATAGTAGGAAATCATTTGGGCAAATGTAATAAACAACAACAATGCAATAATCTACATTATTCACATAACATAGTCCTGGGTCCATGCAGGTAGTTTTCTGATTCTCTCAGCACCCCTTATACAGATGCAGTCACTTTGGATGGTGAGTTTAATGCGTCGCGACTTAACTCATTTATCTCATTTATCCCACTTATCACAGAATATTGTGTCACAGCATCCCATCCAATTAAAGAGTTCACCATTGAAAACAATGGAGCTTTGGTATGCTAATGAAAAGGTTAAATGCATTAAATGAGTTAAGATAACTTTAGATAACACAGTTTCTTCAATTAATGCTGAGTCACGACGCATTTAACTTACAAATCCAAGTGACTCTATCTGTAGGTTCATTTTCTTCAGGCCTATTGCAGTTGGCATTAGGAGTAGGACAATGTCCTTCATCAAATGGAACATCTCTAAAGTCAATCCTAGCAGGAGCAAGATGACTTGCATTCCACATGCCTCCATCAGACAGTTCATATGTGTATGGTCCTCACTGGTGTCTCACTTCAAGTGGTGTAGTACATTTAGATTGTCCTTGTTTCAGTATTCCTGGTTTCTTAATTCTGACTAAAGATCCAGGCTGAAAGTGAACTTCTCTGGCACCAGGTTTTCTGTCAGTATAAGCCTTGCATTTGGCTTGTTGACATTTTACAATGTTAGCAGTAGATGAGTTTGTAGGAACACTATTTAGTGGAAGTTTGATGTCTGCAACATGTAACCTAGTGCGCATCTGTGCGCATCTGTCTGCCATGTAATAATTCAGCTGGAGATGATTGGGTTGTTGCATGGCATGTTGCTTTGTAGTTATATAGGAACTCTGTTGTAAATGCTTCCCAAGATTCCCCAGTAAGATTTGCTGTCTGTAGTGCTTCTTTCAGACTCCTGTTGAATTGCTCGATTTCTCCATTTGCTTGTGGGTAATACACTGAAGATTTCCTATGCACAATATTCCTCTCTCTCAGAAAGGATTCAAACGCATATGAGACAAACTGTGGTCTGTTGTCTTATATTAACTCCTTTGGATTTCCTTCTCTGCTGAAAACTGTAGACAGAAATGTTAAGCAAATTTTTTCGCCAGCCATGGAAAAAATTGCCGCAGCAGAAAAGTCGCTGAGACAAAAATTACACTGAGACAAAAAAAGTTGCCACAAGAAAAAACGCCCACTGACTTTCATGCATTTTGACAAAAAGTTCCCATAAGAAAAAACGCCACAACATTCTCTGTTTCACTAATTTTTTCACAGTTGCCCATCACTAGCTATCACTTGCTGTTGGGATAGGTTTTTGTGGGTCAGAAGAAGGAAGGCATTAAACTAATTATTGCATGAACCACTGTTCTTTTTTTTTTTCAAGAAGATAATGCAAATTCCAATTCCAGTGTTATAGAAATCACCTTTATGAAAAATGATCATGTGATGTTTATCTTACAGCCCATTCCGGGGTTGTAAGATAATTGGTTTAGAAAGTCTGGAATGTGGGATTATATTTCAAGGCTAAGAAACTAAAATGTTCTATGAATGAAGGTATAGATATTTAATTATGTATATATTTTACATTATGTATAGGGTGGGAAACTGAAAGCTATGTCATTGCTGTTTCTTAACAGTATGACCCCTGATATTATGTATTTATTGCACACATAAAACATACTGACAGCCCCTATTCGTATAATGTGAATGTTTGTTTCAGAAAAGGGACTTGGTGTTGCATCTGTTAGCTGGAAGTTATCTTGCTGAGGTATAATGGATAAAAAGTGCTTTATTTTTTCTTTTCCTGACACATGGAATATATAAGTAATTGAAATCTGTAGTTCAATTCGTTTGGGTAATATTCACAATTCACATTGGAGATGGAAAAATCTTTAACAAAGTAGGGCCTTGAAATGCATTACCTCATCCTCAATATTTTACTTTCCTATCAAATTAGGAGGACAAATCCTTTGTATGGCTATTGATTTTCATTGCCTTGCATTTAGTTAGCAGTACATGGAAAATGATCCCATACTGAAAAATAATAACATATTGCTCTGTGAAGACGATCTGAAACCAAGAGTTCAATGTATATTTTTGCTTTTCATAAAGAAGTGTATTGCAGTGGTTTGCCAAGTTTTTTTTGTTTATAATTTCCAAGTAAGTAAGAGGCAATTAGGCGTTATTTAATTAAACAGATAGCTTCTTATTGGAGCTTATTTAGCATCTGTTTTATAGTCTTACTGAAGGAGAATAAAATGCCAATACAGGTAATTTATTACAGTGAGTTATTGTTTGCTCTTGGACACAGTTTAATAGACGACCACATTTCTTCCTGAATTAATGAATTTACATTTTAGGCTGCACACACATTTTTCATTCTTAGTTATGGGCAAAGGTTCAGGAGTAGATAAGCACATGGGAGCCATGTACCTGACACCAGCCATAGACATGTTGTAGGTACAAGGCTCTCCAGCCCGTGTTGCTCCTGGTGCTCACTAGCCTATGCATCTGAATGGCATGCAAGAGAGGGGTATTCCAGGGGATGTCCAAGTCCTGCGCATCAACCATCCTCTCTTAATGAAGTACAACTCAGGTCAGAACCACAGGATAACATGCAAAGTGCAAAAAACATTGTAAACGATCCCTACAATTTCAATCTTGCCCTTAATCAGCAAGTTTTGGGATGTAATGCCCATAGAGTTCCCAAACTGTGGGGCTGGCCCCATAGTAGCTTGGAGTCCAGACTGAAAGGCTAAAGGTCCAGAGTTTAGGCAGAAGATCTATATGTTCCCCTAGATACTCCTAGAAGCCTAGCTCAAAAGGGGAATTAGGGTAACATTTTGGACGTTGTTATCTGCTGTCCTAGATATTTGTGGAACTATGTCTTCTACTACAGGTATTTCATTTTTTTATGATCTTGTTATCAGGTGAGGGGAACATGTCTGAATGTTGGACATCAAAGAAGAGTGGAGTCCTTCACCAATAAATGTATGAAGGTTGTTGAATCTTAAAATTGTTCAGTGTTCTCAGCAGGCCCCAGCAGGCCTCTGTGCTCCCAATTAGTGACCATATTTAGCTTCGTTGAGTTAAGTAATATGGTAAAAAATAATACCAGTTAACATGAATGTTTTGTGTGAGTTGATTCAGTTTGTATTTGTCTTTGTATTTTATGTCAAATGAATGTTAATGTGACGGTAAATTGGAATGCTTCAGTGCTTGTCAATATTTTGCTACATCTGCAAAGGAAAATGTTTTTCCACTGCATTTCCATGAGGGTAAAAGGGGTCAACTTGTCAAATAGAATGTTATAAAATAATAAAATGATTTTGCATCCCTAGTAAGTGTAATAAAGAAATACTATATGCTGCTAGCATACTAATATGCTACTGCTGCTGTTTTATACCATACCAGTGCACTACATACATTCAGGGGCAGATTTGTCAAGGGTCAAATTTAGAGTTTATGGGAGTTTCTAAAAACTCCTAAACACCAACTCTGCAGGTTTTAGATGGCGAATAGTCGAATTTGAATTCTTAAAGGGACAGTACATGATACATTTTGATGTATGTACAATTCCAATTTCGATTTTTTTTTTAATTCAAAGAATTTGGACTATTCCCTAGATAAATCTGCACTGGTATGGTTAGATCAAGGATAGAGGATCAGGACAAGTGACTAGTGACCGGGCAATCAAAAAGAAAATCAGTGTTTATATTAAAGGTGCCAAATTCTTTTCAGCAATCACTAATAAGTGCTGGTTTTAGTCATGGATGGAGACTGGATGTAGGCATGAAGACCATGAAGAATCCCTACATTAAGGCAATATTTTATTTATGGTTTTAAGGAAAACTTTACCCCCCCCCCAAACAATGTAGGTCTCTATAAAAATACATCACATAAAACAACCCTGATTTTCATTTAAAAAAATATTTTTTTTAGTAGTTTCTGCCATTGGATAATCCTATATAGAAAGTTGCCATTTTAAGTAATAAGGGCTGCCCTCTTGGGTCATATGATTCATGGTGCACACAAAGAAGCTATGGTTCCCTCTAACCTACAACTGAACACTCCAATTTCCTAACTGGGACTAGACCCCAAAATACTCACTCCTCGTCGGGACAACAGGCTATCCTTGTTGGTTACTCTATCTCTCACTCCTAAAGTGAACTCACACCCCCACTACTATCCACTTACTAGTCCTAAGGATTCTAATAGAAACATTGCAAAAACAACTAAAGTTCGCATTTTTAATACTAATGTGAAAGCAGTCCTTTTATACGCATGTGAAACTTGGAAGGTCACACAACCTATTACCACAAAAATCCAGATCTTTGTAAACAGGTGCCTACAGATACTTATGAATATAAAATGGCCGGAGAAAGTGACAAATGAAGAACTGTGGAAAGACACTAACCAGCTACCAATAGAAATTTAGTTAGGGAAAAGGAAGTGGGTTTGGATAGGCCACACACTCAGGAAGGGAGAGGAATCTATAGAAAGAAGAGCCTTAGAGTGGAATCCACAGGAATCAAGAAGAAAGGGACGGCCTCGAAAAACAAGGGGAAGATCAGTGGAAGAAGAAATTATAAAGATCGAAAAAACATGGAAGGAGATCAAGAGAATAGCAACAAATAGATCTAAATGGAGAGTCTTCACGGATGCCCTATACTCCACTGGGGGTCGAAGGAACAGATGCTGATGAGAATATAATCCTAAGGATACAGCCACCCACTTGGTCTGCCACAAAGGTTTTGAGTCCTGCCTGTTTGATGTTGCTACGCCAAAGAGGAGGTTCTCAACTTCTTCGTTCCCTAATATAGGTTCCTGAAGAGGAATTCCCCTCCAGGTCAACCTTAAGAGTTGCTGCCATCTGCTAGCTGAAGAGAATCTAGGCTACTCTATGAATTGCTGCTACTGAAAGAGATTTCCAAGCAGTAGTAATTTACTTTTATGCCCTCTCAAATAATTCAAGTATAGTTCAGTCTTATTTAGGTTTAATACATTTTCCAATGTACTCCCCTAGAGGTACTATTTCAGGAACTTCTAGTATCTACACACTGGTGTAACTATAGAGGAAGCAGAGGTCTACATCCTACAAAGATGTATATAAAGATATATATGTATAAAGTGGGGGTGCTGGGACAGGGGTAGGGAAATGGGTAGGAGTTCCTGATGAGCCCCTCCAAAGATTTTTTTTGCAGAGGCTTACAATAGTTATGCCATCGCATCTATAAACATAGACCATAAAGAACATCAAGAATGCACCTTCCGGGTGACCCTGAGGTTTTGGTCACAAATTTGAGTCAAACAGGACATGGCTTTTGAACTTGAATTTTTAAAGTTTTTTAAAAAAAAAAAACTAGAATTTTTTAAATCTCTTAAATCTTCAAATTCACCATCTACAACCTTTTGAAGTCATGTAGGAGTCAGTGGACTCCTAGGAGTCAGAGAGTCCTTGAACCATTTGAAGATGTTAATAGCCTGGGTGACGTTTGTTTTTTTTTTTCAAAAGCCTTTTGCCGTTAAACTTTAATCATTCGAGCGATTCGACTTTTCATGTTTCGCAACTCGAACTCGGAGAATCGAATTTTTTCTTTTTGTTTTTTTTATTAAATAGGATACCATTCGAGTTTTGAGTTCATTCGAGGTAAATTATGTATGCTTAGCATAAGATGAAATCTAAATCCATTTGCAATTCTCTGGTTCCTCGGGGCATGATAGTATTGCTTTACCTACAAATTGCTACGTTTTCATACTGAATCTGTTTGCACTTCTTGTTTGTTTGTTATAAAGGTGTGCCTTGCAGTTCATTATACTTGTTACCATTATGAATATTTATGCAGATACTACTACATGTACCCTGGAGAAATTCATAAACTTGCTGCTGATGTAAAGCTAAGCTGGGAAGCCATTGATAGCATTTATCTGGCATAATGCTTAAGAAAAACACATATTTTTGGCATGTACATATTGTATAGGCTTTGCTTTTGTCACATTTAGTGTTTTAGATAACTTAAGACTGCAGCATTCTCTCCAAGGAGATATCAAATTTAACTCTCATTTTTATCAAGGATGGTCCAGAAACTCATAAAGTGTACATCCTCCGAAACAGGAGCTGGAGATATCTGGAATATAAAAAGCATGTTACTTTTTCACTGGCTTTTTTTTTTTTCACTTGAAACATTTCATTTCAGAAAACCGTGCATCAGAATATTATCAGAGATTGCTTTGCCTCCTCGGTAAACAATCTGGGAACATACTGATTGCCACATTTACCAGGGCAATTAAAAGAACTATAACAGGGTATTTGTAAAATGGAATATGACAGAAAAAAAGCAAAGGAAATTACGGAAGGAAATTGTTGGAGTAGAAATATAGCAAGGTGAATCATGCGCTACAAAGGTATTCTTATCTAAATACTGGCACATCTGCTTCTTGAGCTGGTATGAAACAACGAAAACACATTTATTTTTGGGCCATTTATTTAGAAATGTTCTCAGCATCCTCTGGCTGGTTATTTCCTGATTTGATTTTCTCATAAGCTATGTAGCTACTTTTTGGAAACAAAACAGTCTTTTTATATGAAAATGTCATAATCTGTTCTCTCTACTGGCATGGGGAATTTTATCAGGATGTTTATAATACCTGGTTATCCTCCTTGTAGCAGCTTCTTTGCATTAAAGTGTAAGTGCAGTGACCGCTATGCATGTGTTCTGACTTAAAGGGGACCTGTCACCCTAAGAAATAATTCCAAATACTATTTAATTATGTTAGTAGGCAAAATAAAATTTGCTTACACTATATAAATGATTAAAATCATGGTTTCTTTTGTCTTTTGGAATCTACAATTACATACTTTCCAACTGTCCCATTTTGTTCTGTCCCATTCAATTCTCCAGAGAGACCCACTTAGCTCAGATAGTTAGAATCGCATCTGTGCATAAATGCAAGTGGCGAATATTTTGGGCTCTCTGACAAAAAAGTGTTATTTAATTAAGTTTTAGAAACTTTTTTTTCTGGTGTCAGTGCATGAGATCAAAGGGAACCACTGGACATATCAGCTGAGCTGTCAAAACTGGGACTGTCATGCAAAAAACGGGACTGTTTGGACCTTTGGTTGTACTTGTGAGTGTTATGGAGAACCTTTATTTATACGCTGCACTATGTAAAAACAAATGTAATGATAACTTTTCAAAAGAACTACTGTTATTTATCAGGTATTACACCTTGTAGCCACAGATACAAATTTTATTTGTTGAGGATCGTGTCCCTTACAACCACAAACAGACTATCTTTATTGGTCTTCTCACCTTCACTATTTAAGAGCAATACAATGTTTTTATAGAAACATTTCTAGGGAACAACTGGTACAGGGAACTGCTGCTCTTCTAATAAAAATCACATCGCTGATAAGATCTAAAGGAGTAAAGTGACTATTGATTAACAGCCTTGTTGCTTTCTTTAATGTAGGTGAACACTTATCACTTTTTAGCACACATCTTGCCTAAGCCAGTGATCAAACAGTGTAAGGAAATGAAAGTCCTTTTTTGGATAGTTTTCAGAGAATATGTGGCTATTGCTTATAAACTTAGATCAGTGGCAGCCATTTATCAGCACAACACCATTGCAGCATTAAGCTGCAGCTGTTGTTTTCTTTTAATTGTATTTTTTTAATGATAATTTCAGCTTTTGTGTTCAGAACTACTTAAACTTTGTGTTGCAACTCCAAGGGCTAAAACTTTAAGGCTTTATCTTAGTAAAACAGGCTCAACATGTGCATTTTGAATTGCAGAACGTTTACTCTCCACATATGTGTTTCATGACCATTCTACATTAAGACAGCACAATAAACTTGATGAAATAGATATTTGTTTGCATACATTTAGGGGCCTATTTATATGCTATGTAAAATGAATATTGCTGAAAAACAAAAAGGGGAACACCAGTTAAATCTGTCTGAATGCTGGGAATCGACGCCATCACTTAGAGTCCTGCAGGGGGTTGGGTACACGCAAAAACCTGCGGTACCCTGGGGGTTGTGGGTAGAAGTTTCGGGAGCGGGTATAGACGCAGGTCGGCTGTTCTCTGGGCTTTTGGTTTGCGGGTCTTCTCAATAGCAGGTTTTACTCCTGATCACACCTACTTCTAATGATATCACTTCTGGTTTACAAAGACAGCACTTCCTGTTTCTTGATGGTCAGCAGGTCACGGATCAGGTTGTGGATAAGGTACTTGCGGGTTGGGTAGTGGGTCCAAGCAGGTAAGTTCGGGGTGTGGGTCAGGCTTGGGTTTAACAAATTGGTTGACTCTACTTTAGAATTTGCTTAATCCATTGAAGTCAATGGGAAAAATTAATGCGTAAAGTAAATTCCGGTCCTTTAGTATAACCCACATGAAAAGCCACATAGAATTTTCAAGCAGCTGCTTAGTGTTATACCGGATTTGTATGTGGAGGCACGCTGTTGCTGAAAATAAGTACAAAGCTTTATAAGTATGTGGTATTTAATTTGGCGAATTGTGCTGAATTTGAAAGCCTTTTTTTCCACATGTAACTAGATGTGACCAGACTGGTCTTGGTGTACTATTATATGCTGTTTTTTTGTTGGGGCATATGGTGCATTGCAGTCTCACGTGACCAAAAGTACACTATATTGCTTGTGGATATTTTTTGTGGTTATTTTTGATTTTTTTTTGGTGAAGAGATTCCATTCCTATGTCTACATACAGTATATTAACAATATTAACAAAAAATATGTATTTAGGCTAAAATTTCCAAAAATATTATACTTTATATTTGTGATTTTTATTTGGCTCTATTAATAACTTTCATGACCTTTTTGATTTTAGAGATTTTGAGTTTAAAGAAGAACAAAATCCCCTAATTTGTATCCCGCTTCCCCCCTACCCTAAATAGTGCCCTATCTCCTCCCCCTGGCCTACCTGGTACCCTGGGCAAATGCCCCTAACTTTCTACTTACCCCTCCTTTCAGGTCCAGTCCAGCTGAGTTCAAATCAGCCATCTTCTCTCCTTCATCTTCTTCCTGTAGTGAACTGTGTTTTCGGTGCATGTGCAGTAGCTCGGCACTGGAAGATTACTCCAACTGCGCATGCACAGAAAAAGCCATTCACTACAGGAAGGAGACAAGATGGCTGCTGTGAACTCTGCTGGACAGGACCTTCAAGGAGGAGTAAGTAGAAAGTAAGGGGCATTTGCCCAGGGTACCAGGTAGGCCAAGGGGGAGGAGGGGCTATTTAGGTTAGGGGGATACAAATTATGGGGTTTGGTTCTCCTTTAATGGTGGTTTCAGAAAAGCTCTAATAACACTAAAATTCAACCTTTATAAATCGGGTCTCCCCATATTGCCATACAGCAGTATGCCCGGCTCTGTTAACTTGGAAGCCATGTGGATGGTAACCTGTGGTGCACACACATTATACTTCTGTTTATTTTTGAAGAGGATTTATTTGGAGATCCTTAGTTATGTATAAGCTGTCCCAGGGCTTCTTTAGCTTGACAGTTAATGTGATCCAGTTCTGGGAAATAAATGTGTACTCAGCACATAAAGAAATTATGCACAGGGCATGTTATTAATATCATTATAGCCATTTCTGTCAGTTTGTTACGCTGCAGTGCATTCCTGAAATTTATCAAATCACTTATGCGCTATTGTCAAAATGTCAGGCAGAAAGTAAAATGCTGAGAAGACTAGGCTGCAGGGATTTGCCGAGCTGGAGGTAGCAGCAGTCCTCTGAACCTCTGTCTTCATTAACGCTAACTTTCCATTTCTGGAAGAAAACATTGGGGACGACAGAGAGAGAGAGAGAGAGATAGAGAGAGAGAGAGATAGAGAGAGAGAGAGATATGTGGGAGAAAAATCAGCTTTGGCTTGTTCTCTTGGTGCAGATCATCATCAGAATATGAGCAGAAGAGCACAATAAGAGCGATGCAAGAAAGCAGTAAAGTGGAAGGAGTCAGAGTGTTTGGGGAGAACAAGAGATGTTAAAATGGATTTTCTTTCTCCACTTATTAAGTATATATTTGTTTGTATATCTCAGCTGGTGCAAATACATTGTGTAGAATGTATACAGACAACGAGGCTGTCTTGCTGCTGAGAATAACAAAATAAAGTGGACAGTATAAAAAACAAAAGTTTAATTGGCAAATTCAGAAATAAACAGGGGGTGTATTTACAATGTGTGTAGTGGTAGTCAGGTGTAAACAGGTACAGACTGGGATTTAAAATAGGCCTTAAGTGCATTTAAAGGTATTTAAAGTGGACCCGTCACCCCAAAAAAATATCCAAAATCCTATTTTATCACATTAGTCAAGCATTAATTACACTATATACATTATTTTAATCTTGTTTTCTTCAGTCTGGGAATTCATAATTATAGCAAGCAGGCAGGAGTCATTTTGTGGACACTGTTATTAAGACAAGCCTTGCATCATCTCAGAATCTTGTTTGTGCACCAGAATGGGGGACCCAATATCTATCCCCATGTCCTGGCTACACAATTAAATGGTTAAGAGAACTGGGGGAATGTGTGGGGAGCAGTGACATCTAGGAAGTGCTGAATGGAAAGTGAAAGTAAGTATCTGCCCTGCCTCTATGCCTAAGGCATATGGCTTTCTTTGACCAGCGTTTGCCTTATCTCGCGTTGTTGCTTTCATTACCCTGATTTTTGCTCAGTCTAACCATAAAGACCTTTTACTTCCTTTTAAAAGGTGTAATACTCAGAAAGAGATCCCGACTTGAGTCTGAGTACTGCTCTAGTACAAATAGTGTCGGAACCTTTTGATCCATATACCCAACTGTTTTATATTCTCACGGTTCATACTGGCACAGTACAACACCACTGTTAATAGCTTTTATGAGATGAAAAAGTGTATAATCAGAAAGTGAACCCAGTCCAGAACATAAAAGCTGTTTAAGTCTGCGGTTGTAGTACTGAAAGATTAAATAGCATTATCCCATGCTTGAAAATAAGTATTAGTCCAGTTGTTTTATATCTTTGTGCCTGTTACGTTCTTCCTTTAATAAAAGCACAGCAGTTAGGATCAGCAGTGTTCTGCAGAAAGAACACAGGAAAGTACTGATAAAAATTCAAGATCTGAAAATTGGCCTTTTTAACTTTAGAAATTACCATAGTAGCGTTAAGTACAGTCTCTAATATGCTTAAAAGGAATATGAAGTCATGCTTTTCCTTTTATTTCGCACAGTGTTTTTGAATGGATGTAAATTTCATGCACAGAGCACAGTGGTAGTTTTCTGGCACACAAGGGTCCTCTCTGCTGTACCTACATTTGTGTTCTTAGTCCAATACTCATATGAGCTGGTTTACAGAGTTGAACACAAAAGAAAATCACTTGCCCAGAAAAACTACTTGGCAATTTAATATAAAGGAGAAGGGAAGTTATAATCAGTGGGGAGTGCCAAAGGTTTGGCACCCCATCAGTGATTCTAAATCATTTACCTGATATCCTGGGCCAGTGCTCATGTTAAAAGGAAACTGCACCAGTACTTCTGTGGGATCATTGTGGAGTGATCTTCTTCTGCTTCTTCTTGACACTTTAAGCAAAAAGTTGTCCTTTTCCACTCGACTGTGCGCATGGGCTGGTGCCGTTTTCTGCTAAACTGTTACCCGATACCCTGCTATTTTAAAGGAACAGTCCAGTGTAAAAGCAGGAAGTAGTGTTCTGGCTATTATGTTAGACATCCACTCACTCCATCTATTTACCCAATTTTTATTTTTATACTAAAAAATTCATTTAACATTCCTTCCCCTTTAAAAAACTGTTTAGAGGAGACATATAGGAATTAAAAAAAAAAGTGCTGGTTTTACTTTTGGCACATGACACAGCCGGTACATTTATTCACCTCTGACCTTTGTGTTGAATAATGCTGTACCCTTGAAACTTATTAACACGATCATAATACTCCTTTAAAAGAGACATATAGGATAAAATGAAACTCCCCTAATTTTGTAGGCAATAATTTACTAAAAGTAGTATATGGTGCTGGTTTTACTTTTGGCTGTAAATTAATATTGTCTTCAAAATAAGCCCCTTTAGGGACAGTCCCTCTTTTGACAGCTCAATCTGCAGTCCCTCATTTGTACTGGAAAGTCCCGTTTTTCTCTGCACTGAACAGCCAGAAAAAAGAAACAAAGTTTCTAGCTTAATTGTCATTTGGCAGAGAGTCCAGAACAGCCACAGAAGCAAATAAGATAGTTTTGTAACAATTTCTAGATAAGCAAATAAGTAATTGTAACAATATAAGATAACAGGTCCCTTTGGGAAAAGTTACTGTAGATTCACAGCTTAAAGGGCAATTTACCTTCATTAGCAAAACTGTAATAACTTAAAATAACAACACAGAAACTTTCATAACCTGCTAAATTTAGAAAAACCAACATGGTAATTAAGGGGTGTGGCCACAAAAATGGGTAAAAAATTTCACGCTCTAACACGGCAACTTTTTTGCCCTTCTTTTCCATTTCCAAAATGTTGGGAGGTATGCCTCTGCAAAACAATCTTCAAGTGGCCTGGCCAGGGGCCAAAGGAGAAAAGGCCAGGATACACAGCAGATAACAGATAAGCTCTGTAGTACACAATAGTAGTCTGCAGAGCTTATCTGTTATATACTGTGCTTGAATGGCTACCTCCATGGCTTCACTGCAGCTATTTATATAAACTATTGTTGTGTGTTTGAAGGAAACACACTGGTTTTACCAGTGCAGGACAGCAGTATATAATACTGTCATTCTTTGGAATCACTTTCAATGTTTGGTGTTACTGTTCCTTTAAGTTACTTTTAACCAACAAGTGTTCACTACCCTTCAAAGGCCAATACCTGCATGGAATTTCTCTCTTACGCATTTAGCAGAATAGTAAAGTTAACAATGCTGTATGGAAGCTCTAGACTTGCTTACTTTTCTGTTATTATTAACAGGATGTATTTTTTTTAAAGCATCAACATATTTTGCAACATTGTACAATAAAAGGGTGTAAATGTCACACATATAGATGACTTTCAGATACTGACCTTTCCTTTAACGTTACTGCAGAGTAGTAATTTCTTCAGCACTTTTCCCCCCTATTTCTTGCTCTACATCTGATCTTCTGACTCTTTCTGTGAAGTTTTGCCCATTTCAAAGATTACTGGCTGGAGAAATATCCAGGTAATAGAGCCATAAACACATACCACATATCTTTATATACCATAGGAAGTATCCCATCTGGACCCATTGGCTTATCTATTTCTGATACTGAGAATTCTAGCAACACTTCTCTGTTGAAGAAGGATTTCTCTTATCTACAGAACTAAAGGGAACAGGCTGCCTTTTGATGGAGCTAAACCTGCAAAACCTTAAGCCTTATAGCTGAGCAGAAATACTGTTCTACAGTTAGCAATGTGTTCCTGTCCTTATATCTCCCTATTTCTGCTTCGTCTAACTTTGCCTCCTTTATTTCCTATCTTCCATTTATAGCCTGATAATTTTATTCTTGCCCCTGTTTGACTACAAATGCAGCAGCCCTCCTAATTGCTGCAGCATTCACAGAGACCTGCATATGTGGGTACGCCTGCAAATATCTTAAAATGATGTTTATATCATTAATTAATCACACTGAATATAATGAATGAAACAATTATTTTTTTAATTGTGAATAATTTAACTTTACATTCGGTGCAATTAACAGTTTTAACACATTTCTAATATATTTCTGAATAGCCTTGTGTGCCAGTTCCTCCAGCGCAATACTGGTTTTGTCTTTTAGAGTAACAAGGATAATGTTCAACTGCTTTTAAGCAAATGAACTATGTGCAAACGGACATTTGATTCCTATTGTCTTCAGCAGATAATCCTTTATTTCAAGGGATAGGAAGCAAAACCATTAATCACAGAAGTAGAATATATAACAGTAATGAAATTGAGCTAGACAATGAGATTATGTAGCCATGATGTGGGCAATTCTTTTCCTGGTCCAGTAACACATAGAATGTTGAAATAAGATCTTGGGTTGCCGAGTGCATTACGGCAGCTAAATTAAACCAAAAAAGCTTTACAGGCCATTTGCTATGGGTTGTTGGACAGAGCACAATACCCATGTGATTTATTTTACAAAAGTGGCTGCTATTTGCAATACTGGGGCTACTGCACCCCTTCATTCAACAGGAAAATGAACTAAAGGTGTACCAGGTATAGCTGCAGTAAATGAGCAGAGCACAAGCTGGACTCACAAGGTGATAGACCCTAAGATCTGAAATCAAAATTTAGAATTTAGTTTTTTTTTTTAATTCGAAAAAATTCAAAACCTCACCAAACTCGAACATGTGCCTACTTATTGAAAAAACTCGCTTAAAAACATGAAAATTCTAAAAATGTCTTTAACTTTGCTCCCATTAACTTCTTTGTGAACTTGACAGTCTTGAGATGCCGAATTTTTAAATTCAACATTCAAAGTTTCAGAAACTCTCATTTGAAATATTGAGCTTTAGAGCAAAAACCTGAATGACTGTAAAATCTCAAATTTGAATGTTGATAAACCTGCTGTATAGTATAAAGTAGAGTCCTGCAGGTCTTTTGTTTACAACCTGACCCATACCTGCAATCTGCAACCCATACCTGCAACCCGCGTTCTTACCTGCCTGGACCCTCTATCCGATACCGACCCATAAGTACCTTATCCACAACCTGGTCACACGACCCGCTGACCATCAAGAATTAGGAAGTGCTGTCATTGTAACTGGAAGTGACATCATTGGAAGTAAGCGTGATCAGAAAAAATGAGTAAAAATCGCTATTGAGAAGACCCGTGACCCGAACTGCAAACTCGCAGAACCGCCAACTAGTGATTTATTCGTCTGGCTCGAATTCCCACGATTCGCCACCAGCAAATAAATTTGTGAAACGCCAGAGAAAATGGTGAAAAAAACAGGGTAAAAAAAATGTACACCCATGTCCAAAACGAAACGCTAGCGGCATTTCACAAATTTTTTGGCATTTCCCAAATTTCTCAGGAAATTCACGAAAACTGTGAAAATGCCCCAGATTCGCAGATCACTATTGCCAACCCGTGTCTATACCCGCAACCTCCACCCGCAACCTGAAGGGTACCACAGGTATTTGTGGCCAACCCGTAGTTACCCGACCCGCTGCAGGACTCTAGTATAAATATCCTTTATCTGCACCAGCATATTCTACATCATTTTACAGAAATTAAACATAATTTATATCAGTCTCTGTCACATTATATAGCTTCATTAAAGGAAATAACTACATTTCTTTAATAAACAGTATGCTAAAATGAAATTTAAGAAGTATATTAAAAACAAACAAAAAACTCAAATCAATCTTTTTACCCTGAAAAAAAACTTTCTCAGTTAGTAAAAACCAGTACAGAATATGAACTTTGGAGAATCAGTCTGCTTCCCCCTATTCATTAATGATTATGCCTCAGAGCTAAAAAGGATTTGCTCTTGGCTAGATGAAGGCATGGGAGCTTAGTGTGTCTTTTAACCAATAAAATGCATTGCTGTGCAGCAGCTGACTGTGCTTTAGTATACTCAATAAATAGATTTGACATATTAAGGGAAAACACATCATCATAACCATAGCTGAATTTAATGGGAAAATTCTGTACCACGCCGCACTTGAAATAAGGCTTCTGCTTAAAAATGTCCAACTTAGTGTTCAGCAGGCGTACAGCTCAGCTGCAGCTTCAGTGAAACTACTGAATTATTTACTGAAGAGTGCCAATTCCAGCCAAGGCGCTTATGTAAATGACGCACAACTGGCCATTTCAGTGCTAATAATACAGTCAATGGCATGTAGCTTTTAGCATTATCTGACAGCTGCCTTCTCTTTACCTGTTTTTGTATTCCAAAGCCTTTAAATAGTACTTTATTATCGTTGATTACAGATGCTGCCTTCATCTAGCCAGCCTTGTCTCATTTAAGCAATGGAGCTTGTTTGGGATATACATACCATGAATGGGATCGTTGGTGCAGTTTGCAAAATATAGAGTGGCAGAAATGTTTTTTAACTCCACCATTACGGTACTGCACAGGTAGTATAGTTTTCTCCTGTTATAAATAAATGAAATTCAAAGCAAAGGAGTACAAAAGGTCAGAAATTTTTAGTTAGTGTGAAAATTAATTTCTGGTTTTTAGTAAAGCAGGTAGGCCAGACTTATGGACCTTAGACTGTCTTGAACTATATATGCTATCTTCTTTAGTCATATTTTCGTAGACATAGGATGATGATGTGATGATTGTTTCTGGAGGACCTTGGGGTCATTTCAATGCCCAATGTAGCAGGCACAAGCAGGGCCACCACCAGAAATCACGGGACTCCTTGCAACAAAACTTTCTGTGCCCCCTGGTCCCCGACCCAACACGACCCAAAGCCTTACCCCTGATCCTGCCCACCTCACACCACAGTAAAAAAGCCACACATTCATCTGAGCTAAAACAGTAACCCCCCCCCAACAAGTTATAAAAAGCCATTGGTGGCCAGGCCCCCCTTCCACAAGTTATTAAAAATGTTGGTGGCCTGGGCCCCCCACAAATTAAATACAATTGGTAGCCAGACCCCCC
>CM044431.1:188834754-188920542 GCA_024363595.1 Xenopus borealis | reverse complement strand
CTCCTCTATGTAGACCCCCTCCCTCCTCCCCCCCAGCCTACCTCCCCCCCCCACCCCGGGCAAATGCCCCTCATTATTTACTTACCCCTTCTGCAGATTTGGGCCACGGGAGTTCATGGAAGGCATCTTCTTTCTTTGGTATTTTGCGGAGGCAGACCGGTGTTTTCAGGGCAGTTGGAGGAGATGCCACACCTGAACCACTGCGCATGCACCGAAAGTCCCGAGAATTTCTGATCTTTTTCTGAAATTTTCATGACTTTCACCACATTCCGCAAAAGACCAAAGAAAGAAGATGGCTGCTGTGCACTCCCGTGGCTGGAATCGGCAGGAGGGGAAAGTAAAAAATTAGGGGAATTTGCCCGAGGGGGAAGGTAGGCTGGGGTGGAGGAGGGAGGGGTATCTACAGAGGGGAGGGGAAGAATTTTTCACTACAGGTAGAACTACCCCCAAAAAGTTGTTTATAAGTGATACTTCTTCAGTAATTTGGGCCAGTCTTCCCTTGCTTAATACAGTGTCATGTGACAATGATCATTTTCTTGCTTAATCTGTAGTGACCCAACCAGTCTAAAAAGAACTATCCATCATAACTGATGACTTCTTTTTAATGACATATATGTGGTTTTATTGAACATATGGACAAAACAGTAGTTGTCCCAAACTGCTCCTGGCAAAACTGACTGCTAGTATCAGAAACAGCTCACATTGAGGTCTGCTACCTGTCGTTTTCTATTGCTGGCTTCTAAACACTCTAGTAGCTCTCCCAGAATTCTTGGCTTACTTACTCTGAAAAAGGGCACAGCATGTGATGCTCTCCTGGCTCCTTATTATCCTTACAAGTGCGATGACTAACTGCTTAAAGTGCCGGTGGCTTTTCCCAGCAATCTGCTGCATGTAAATGACTCACCTGCCAGTTCTTCTTATGCATGCTTCTAAAATCAGGCCCTGCTACGGAAAATAGTTGCAATTAATAACAGCAGGTTGGTATAATATAGTAGTTAGCATTTCTGACTTTTCTTGCTACAAACCTTTTATTGTATTGGAGCCAGGGACCTATCTGGAGTTTGTATGTTCTCGGTGTGTATTTCCTCTGGGTACTCCTGTTTTCTGACTGTTTTCTTTTGGGTACTCCTGTTTTCAAACACTCCACTGTTTGTGTGTGTGTGTATGTAATAAAGACCTTGAACTGGTGCATTTACAAATGTGAAAGGTGCATAGTCATTGTAAAGTGCTGTAAGATATGCCAGCACTATAAGCATAAATGATAATTGTAATTGTATGAACAGGAAAGGCACTATTTAAGGAACAACACCGTACAGGTTTTTAAAGTAAACCATTACCATGCCACTTAATTCTGTCTTTCTTGTCATCAATCACTTTGCTTCTAGTGGGTCCCTTTGAAGGCTGGGTGACGTCAGCCTACTTTTATTCCCTTCCCCTGTCCTGGCCAAGAGTATGCAGATTTTCACTTATCCAAAGGCTTGTTCCAACATCTTGAGACAACGCTACACAGATAGAAAGGAGTGAAAATGGGCAAGGAAAGATGGCGGATGCAAAGGTTGGGAAAGCAAGAACATTTTATACATTGGCACACATTTCTAATAATGCTTTGATGTACATAATATGGAGTTTCACAATTCCATAAGCAGGATTATTCATGGCATTCTTCCTTAAAGAAAAGATAACTATCTTTAGGAATCCCCTTGTCTAAGACCTAAATATACAATTCTATACACTTTCCTTTTATGCTGAGCAGAGAATTGCTGTGTTCATATTGCATTATAATGGCTCCAATAGACAGAGCTCTTCTCAA
This sequence comes from Xenopus borealis, assembly GCA_024363595.1. Classification (NCBI taxonomy): domain Eukaryota; kingdom Metazoa; phylum Chordata; class Amphibia; order Anura; family Pipidae; genus Xenopus; species Xenopus borealis. Next base: position 188,918,732 of record CM044431.1, on the reverse strand, counting down.
AACAGTGTCTTTGTTGCTCAAAATTGTCAATGTTGAATCCCTGTTCTCATTAATTCTATTTATTTGTCTTTGTTCTTGGCATAGCTATTAATCTGTACAAGCAAATGCTTTAGTAAATTAAGCTCATTTTTGGTGAATTAAAGAGAAAAAAATTGTGTATACAGTCTACTGAAGATAAAATAAGCTGTGTAAGGCAGGTAAATATAAAAACTAAAGTATATCATCCCTGAAGTGTCCGCAACATAATTGGCAATGCCATTGTCAGTGTCATTATGCTGGAAGGCAATGTACTTTGTTGGTAACCATTCCAGTTATACAGCAGTCTTCCTGATGTGCATTGCTTGTACATTGTGTACATTGTGTGTGTTTTTAGGACATGTCACAGTAAGTTCTAGTTTTCTAGGTCATGTTAGAATACGCATAATAGGTGAGCATAGTGCTGTAATATCTTTCCCATGGTGTTATTCTTCTCTGTTAAAGAAAACTCGTCCTCTAATTACTAAATAGGAGGAGTTTAGTTTAAATTGTATGAAAGATGACTTCTAAGTAATCGATTTCCATATGGCTCAGTTGTTTTGTTGAAAAACTATTGAGGGGCATAGTTGGAAAGTGGGTTAAAAACTGGAGAAATAACTTCCCTGCACTTGCTTTTATACATATGCATGGGGTTTATTGCAAATTCTCATATTATAAAGCCTGTGACTGCAGTGTTTATAAAGTGCTCTGATTAGAGCATACAGTTTTGCTAAACCTTTTTTTTTCCAATCAGATCAAGGCATACTTATGCCCAAGTTATATAAAGCAATCCTTCCCAATTGGTTGGTTGGAAGAAATACAATCTCATATTTACATTTGCAATCATTTTGTTCATTGTAACTCAAGAAATAGAATGGTTTACATATAGAAGCATATAAGCATATTACTTCAGACTACAGCCTGCATAGGGCTGCAGCTTGTGCTATCTTGCCATCCACAAAAATATAAGAAATGATGTACTACAGGTATGCCTGGGAAATATATGTGGGATTATATATATCATAGCAACAACGCATGAGCCATGGACTGAACATAATAGCATAGATCCTGTGTCTCATAATCCAAATGATTCATTTGTTATGGTGGCAATACATGCCTAGAGCATTACCACAATTAAGTACATATCTCCAAATACAGAATAAGCTGGACTCTCAATCTGATGTGCAGTCTAATGTTTATGCTGAAGATGTGCAGCTGACACAACATGGTGTTTGTGCCCTAGTTATATAGAATTGGTTCTGGCATGATAAAGCTGAAGTGAAAAAAACTGGTTATATTTTAAGATTGTTTTTACAAAATAAGGCATATCTGTGCTGAAAATGCACCCTTGGCAGTTTCTATCATTCCCCCCAGGGGTGTGAAAACGACACTGTAAATACAACTGCCTTGCACCCTTAGCCGATGAGCTCTGCTTCTTGTGCCAGATTTTAATTTCTGTGGTTTGTGTATAAATTTCCTACAGCAGAACTGACCATAACTTCTGTTTTGGGAAAGACCAAGTAACAAAACAATCATCTAGTCCAAGGGACAGATGGAACCTTTAAAAATGCAGGGTAATTAATTAACTATGGTGTTATGAGTACAACTGTATTTTCCATTTATATTGTATCATTTAGCTACTAATTGCTAAATACCCAGCTAAGTCCTTTCATTTTAACATGGCCCATTGACTCTTAACAATAAATATGTAGTTGTTATACCCTTAGAAAAGCCACAGTCTTTTATTCAATTTAATGTCATATTTTCCCAAGTGAATGATGCATGCTGAGCAGCCAGTGCCTTAGTGTAATTGAAATATTGCTAGTACCATAATTTGGGTGCAAATTCCTATTGCCGAGAGAGCTATTATGGGAGATTTTTCACACACAAAGGGGGTTATGTAGTAAAAGGTACAATGTTTGCCCAGGAGAAATAATCCATAGCAACCAATCAGCAGGTAGTGTTTACTGGTCACCTGTTTAAAAGCTAACATCTTATTAGCTATGAGTTACTGCTCATTGGCAAACTTAGCCCCTTTTATTACATTTGGTGGAAAGTACCTCACTGTGATTTGCAAGAAAAAGGGGCGCTCTCCATGGTGCAGGCATGTCCTGAGCAGGAAATTCCTCCAACACCACATGGGAGGAGCAATAATTTTGGAACTATACTGTCCCTTTAAAGACAGGATAGATTATGCAAGGACAGTCTATGCTACTGACTTGAAATGCTTGTTGAATGATAGCTGTGCAATGTCTCCGGAAGTGACAATATAATTCTTCATACTGCCTGGTATTTTTAGGACACCTTATTAGTACTCGTTATATGACAAAACAACTTCTCTTTGTTAACAGAAGCAGAGTAACATCACATTGCAGTCTAACACACTTGAAAGCATTATCCCTGAATCATTTTTATTCCACATATCCACCATTATTTTCTATAATGTAACTTTTAGAGACTCTAGTAAATAAATAGCCTGTACCCAGGAGAGCTGTCAGATGAACATGAAATATAAAAAATAGGCAGCATTTTTTTGTATTTCATTTATTTTTATACTTTTTCCAAATTCTCATTACTTTTGTATAAAGTTCTCTTTAGAGCTTACATTAATTTTATTTTAGCCTTGCATTCTTCGTTGGATGTGCCTAAACAATGCTGGGCAACCTGACAGTCTTACGGGGTAGCACAAATGAAAGGCAATTATATCCAGCTATATTAAAAATTTTTGGAAAAATGCATTAATCTACTAAAGACCTAAAGGCTTGCAAGATCATGAAAAAACAGCATTTACTGTGCAGCTGTTTATGTTTTAAATTATTTTATAATCATTTTTGAGAGATAATAAAAAAAGGTTGCTGTTGGAATTGAAGATAATACAGGTATGGGACCTGTTATCCAGATTACTCAAGACCTTGGGTTTTAAGGGTCGAATTGCGAGGGTTAAAAACTTTTGAATTCGACCCTTGTATTTTTCATAGGGATGCACCGAATCTAGGATTCAGCCTTTTTCAGCAGGATTCGGCCGAATCCTTCTGCCTGGATGAACCGAATCCAAATCCTAATTTGCATATGCAAATTAGGACCAGGGAGGGAAATCACGTGACTTTTTGACACAAAACAAGGAAATAAAAAATGTTTCCCCTTCCCACCCATAATTTGCATATGCAAATTAGGGTTTGGGTGAATCCAAAATAGTGGATTCGGGGCATCCCTAATTTTTCACAAAGTAAAATCCGATGAAATCGAATATTGAATTCGTAGGATTTTACCGATATTCGATCTATCGAAAGTTCGAATATCGATCATCCGATTTCTCGAAAAAATCGCAGTAAACATCCAATTTCACATAATCGTACCATTCATACGATTTTTCGAGAATTTGGATGATTTCTATTCGAGCAAAAAAAAAAAAACTTAGAAAAAGCCAAAATTTCCCATAGGCACAATGTAAATTAATCTGGCGAAGTAGGCAATCTAATAAATTTTTAAATGGCAAGTATTTCGACCATCAAATGGTCGAACGATTTTCTTATTCGAATCGTTCGATTATTTCAAATCATTCGATTGGATCAAATGATTAATTCCAATCATTCGATTCGATTGAATTGAGCCAATTCGATGGTCGAAGTAGCCACCAAAAAAGTTCGAAAATTTAAATTTTTTGCATTCGAATCCTTCACGGGAGCTTAGTAAATCTGCCCCTAAAAAATTATTTAAACATTAAGTGGGTTTTTTTTTATCAAAGGTCAAGTTTGTGAGGTTGTTTTTCTACCTTGAATAAACTCACAAATCGAATGTTTTCTTCTTAAAAAACTGTAATCAGTGCAATCTGGGGGGAAACTTTAATACTCTAATAGTTTGCGTTATCGGTGGAAAAAAACTTGATTGGCTCGAATTTATCAAATTTCCGAGCTCAAACCACCGAAAAAACGAAAAATCGTCAAGGGTTCGTCTGCCATTGACTTCTACATGACCACGACAGATTTTAGCTGGAGTATTTTTGGACACAACAGATTTTAGCTGGAGTATTTTTGGACTTTTTGCAGCATTGGAGCACAATACATCTTGAAAAATTCAAGTTTTTTTTAACCCAGAAAAATTTTATTTTTTTAAATTTTAATGAAACTACTCTCAAAAAACACAAATGTTTAGAGAAAACACAACTTGACCTTTGACAAATAACCCCTAAATAAACCCAGTAGGCTGGTTTTGCCTCCAATAAGGATTAATTATATGTTTGTTAGAATCCGCTACAACATACAGTCCTGCGTGGGTCAATTTTTTGGGACTGTACCCGACCCGTACAAACAACCTGCAAACCGCAACCCAGACCCGTGACCCGCATTCTTACCCACTTGGACCCGCAACCCTACCCGCAAATACTTTATCCGCAACCCAGACCCACGACCCGCTGACCATCAAGAATCAGGAAGTGCTGTCGTAAACCGGAAGTGATATCATTGGAAGTAGCCGTGATCAGAAAAAAAGGAATAAAACAGGAAGTGCTGTCGTAAACTGGAAGTGACATCATCGGTAGTAGACGTGCTCAGAAAAAAGGAGTAAAAATCGATATGGAGAAGATCCGCGGCCCGACCCTCAGAACCACCAACCCACTTCTATACCCGCACCCAGAAGATTTTGCGGGTAACCTGCGGGTACCCGACCCGCTGCAGGACTATACTACAACGTACTGTTTTATTATGACAGAGAAAAAGCAAATCATTTAAAAAAATGATTTCATTATAATGGAGTCTATGGCAGATGGCCTTTTTTTATTTGGTGCTTTCTGGATAGCGGGTTTCTGGATAACAGACCCCCATACCTGTATATGGGAAGTGCATATTCTCTCTTTAGGGATTTGAAGGATGTGTAATCTTGAAAGTGCTGCAGAATATGTATAAATTCATTTTAATATAAAAACAAAATATGATGACTTAAAGTCATATTTATGTTTATGATCCATCCAAACCATCACTTTTCCATATGAAGTCCCCTACTTTACTAATTACATTGCTGGCCCGTAAAAACAGCATGGCTTTTAATTCAGTTGGACTTTATCTAGACAGTTGTGCTTTAACCTTTGTTTTAGGTTACACAGCAAGATACTGTCAATAAGATATTCATGCATTCTGCACTCAATTAGATACTTTATTGATTTTCTTTTCTCTTTCGCTGTTTCTTTGGCTGACACATATCTATTGAAAAGGCTTTATGAACACATAATACATAATTACATCTAAGATATGTGCATGTTCCAAATACTGTTACATTTATTTAACCAACTGTCGTATCTGTGATTCAGCCATACACTTATATCTTGCACTGTTTATAAAACACATTTTAATATCCGTTGTTGCGGATGCTTGTATATACTGAAATACTCTTAGTCATGAGCATTTTCCTGCCTCTAGAGATGTGTAAGAAGATACAAGAAAATGGAGTGAAAGATGCTTCAGAGCTTCCTGTTGTAGAAGAATTTCATCTGAAAATAACAGTGCAGGGCTGATTTAGGAGCAAGCAGAATGATTAAGTAAAGTATCCGTTTCATTCTATGACTAGTGCCGGCTAATAAATATAGGACTGGTGTCAGTAATTTATTTTTTTTGCTCAAGATCCTCTATATATTTGTTAGACACATCAGTGCTGTTTAGAGACAAAGCAAACAAATCCTTTGAGAGTAAGTTTCTGAAAGACGATGAGCCACCTCCAACTCCCAGAAAGAATTGGAATTAGTTCAGCTTCATATATTACAGACTTGTTGTTAGGTTTAAGGTAGGAGCATATTATCTCTGTTGGAAAGGACATCCTGAGGGATCCAGCCCCAAGAACTAATTGGTTTGCGTTAATTTGACTGTGGAGCTCAGAAACACATAATTTGCCATGAAAGCAAATGTGTTTTGAAAGTATCAGTTTTTTTTCCTTCTGGTACTTTTAACCCATTGTTAATGCAGTTTAAAACTTTGGGGGTTAAACTTTGCCACAGACTTTTTACTTGGCTGATAGGAGCTGTTTGGGTCTCTGTGCACTTGAAATGCCAGGGATATTTTGAATCCCAGTCCAGACCTGGAACCTTCTGGCAATTATTGTTTTTCTATATACAGTAATTACTATTGTGGTATCAAAATATCCACCAAATTGTAATTGTGTGTAATAATGAATTTCATAAACTGTATTATTGCTCTTTTTGCTCTTTCTTCTTGTTTTCCAAGAAAGCCTGACTTGTTGCCAGACCATAGTGGTGTGGAACGTCGATGCGTAAGGATGTGGCAAGGATTTAATTTTCTGCTACAAGATCGCTGTGAAGTTTATATATATAATTAGTTTTCAAAAGCTGCACATGTCACACAAGCTCATATAAATAAATTACACATAAAAATAAATTGCACATAGAAATAAATTACACATAGAAATAAATTACACTTAAAGGGTTATTAAAACTAAGGCAAACAATATATGAGTTTCCATGAATTTTGTGTGTCTGCAGATAACCCCTTCCCATCTCACCTACCACTTTAGCTAGGTATAAGCAGAATGTGTGTGTTCCAATGAAAACTAAACTGGCATTTAAAGAGTAACTAAAGCCTAAAAACAAATATGGCTAGGAATTTTATACGTTAGATTTGCTTTACCAACAGAGCATTTCATCAACTCAATACCAGTAATGATACAGGCCTGTCTTCAAATTATTCCTCAGGAGCTTGCAATCTTGAAACTTAGGCCATCTTTTGAGTGTCAGTGACTCTGCACATGCTCAGAGCGTTCTGTGAAGCAGTGGAGAATCTACGCATAAGGGTCCTCTGAAAACATCATGAAGAAAAATAAAGTTTGTCATAGAAGTTAATTCTGTAGAGTTGATTATTCGATTCTCATAAAGAATGCACTGATTTATGAGCTGATGTGTAATGTGAATAAGTTCAATTAGCCATTAATTGTGTTAATGTAATATCTGTTGTTGGACCCTAACCTTAGTTAACTGACAGTAGCCCATGGTTGCCTTGAACTAGAAAAGAAGCTAAAAACATGAAATTTCTTACAACATAAAGTAATAACATTTTCATATGCAAAATCGTTCCTGCTTGTGAATGTACATTTCTTAAATTAACTACATTTGTACACAGCTGCCAGGTAGATCTAAGAACAGCACTCAGTAGTAAAACCCATGTCCCACTGCATACTATTCAGTTACATTGAGAAGGAAAAACAACAAGTTATACACTAAATGGCAGTGTGTTGGGAGTTTCCTTAAGTGAGAAGGATCTTGGGGTTTTTATAGATAACAAGTTGTCTAATTCTGGGCAGTGTCATTCTGTAGCTACTAAAGCAAATAAAGTTCTGTCCTGCATAAAAAAGGGCATAAACTCAAGGGATGAAAACATAATTATAACTCTTTATAGATCCCTAGTAAGGCCTCATCTGGAATATGCAGTGCAGTTTTGGACTCCAGTCCTTAGGAGGGATGTAAATGAGCTGGAGAGAGTGCAGAGACTAAGTGCAACTAAACTGGTTAGAGGGATGGAAGACTTAAATTATGAGGGGAGACTGTCCAGGTTGGGTTTGTTTTCTCTGGAAAAAAGGCGCTTGCGAGGGGACATAATTACACTTTACAAATATATTCGAGGACATTATAGACAAATAGCAGGGGACCTTTTTACCCATAAAGAGGATCACCTCACCAGAGGCCACCCCTTCAGACTAGAAGAAAAGGACTTTCATTTGAAGCAGCGTAGGTGGTTCTTCACAGTCAGGACGGTGAGGTTGTGGAATGCACTGCCAGGTGATGTTGTGATGGCTCATTCTGTTGATGCTTTTAAGATGCTCTCCAACGGTCCTCCAAACTTTGCAATTTCTGCTAAGCAGCAGGCTAAAAGCCCTTGTAAGCACAGGATGCCAAAATGTCCCATGTTGCCCTGTTTGATAGTGAAGACAATTGTATGGTAGCACCTAGATAGGTCTCAGGTATTATGAGAAATGCACCAGACTTTGGATACATTTTATATTATTTAATTAATTTTTGAAGCATTTGTTTAAGGTCTCAGTTCCCAACATCTGCTTATTATTTATTTAATTTTTTAGCATTACAATTAATTAACACTATTAATTAACTATAAAAATCCATTCCTATATCTAAAGAACTGCAGAAATGATATAGTAGTCTGATAGGATCTGACCTTAGCTCGACATGAAGTGCAGAAATCTCTTTCAGAAATGTGTTTGTAAACTACAGCAATTCTCTACTGTGAAGAATGAAATTTGTTTAAGGTTATTGGCCCAGCAGGGTCTGGTGTTGCATTTAACCTTTCGGGCCTAAAGAAATCAATTCAGCCCTTTGTAGTAGGTTTAAAGAAAAGCTTGGCGTGTTTGGGAGCCTGGCAAATAAATGCACTGTTGATTTAATAAAAGATTTCTCAGTTTGTCACAGTCTCTGTCTTCTGCTACAGATTTAAATGGTAGAATTCCGGAAAATTTACTCATCCCTTCTGCATTCTTATAATTCAAGCAGTGACTTGGATATGCCTTTATGGTTCTGTAGCTCTTGCTGTGATTATTTCCTATGCAATACTATAAAAATGAAAAAAGAAGGAAGCCAGGAACATTTCATGGCTACAAGCAAACTAACAATGCTACATATAATGTCTTCTTTGGTTCCATTACATGAAAACATCTTGTAGAATCAGTGAGGCAAAACAGTTCTGCAGTAAATACTTGAAAAGTAGTTATGTCTTCCTGCCCACTTAATTATCAACTCTCAGCCTAGCATGGTTCAGGATGTGCTTCTACATGGCTTTTCGAGGTACATTGTGCTGAGAAATCTTCAAGTGAGCATAACAAAAAGGGTATTTGCGATCTGCAATATTAATGGACCTGTTCAGCTTTAGAATTGTTGGAATAAAGGTTTCTACATAGTAATAGAAAATATTTGAACATAATTATGGGGCTAATTGTTGATATTACCACATTTTAATATAAGCTACAGCAAAGTAATGTTAGGGTTGTCCCAGTGGCGTAACTACTCCCTGGTGGGCCCCCGTACAGGACGGGCACCTGGGCTCCCCTGTCGGCCCCTTACCTCTATAAATCCAATGCTGGAGTGTTGATAGCATGTGTGCTGTAACATTTCCCCCTAGATAACCACCTGCAATTACCATTATCGTGGCTCTGATGGGCCCCAAGGGGACGGGTGCGATTGCACCCACTGCATCCCTGGTAGTTACGCCACTGGGTTGTCCTACTACAGTATGGTTATTATAGTTTTTACTCGGATAACCTCGAGTTTTATGGGGCACTAATGCTAAGGGGCTCTGTCACACATGCCACACAGCCTCACGTGACAAAGTATGCAACTGTAAAAGCCTATGCAGTTCATTGCTAACCTGTGCAGAACTCAATCACAGTCGCACCCAAACAGCCCCAACATGCCAAACTTAAAAGCTGCCACCACCGCGCTTGAGGGCCTCAAGCACCCAACTCTTAACACTCTGATGCTTACTAGAGGCTTATCCCACTATGCTTTCTAGCTAAGCAGTATGATATTCACTCCAGCAGGCAGGTAAAGTCAATCAACAGACACCACAAAATTCCCACACCAGTAGACAAAGGATCAAATAAACACAACTTTCCTTCTAACTAGCAAGAAGGGTTAACATACATTTAACATATACACCTCTCTTCAGTAGTGATGGGCGAATTTGTCACGAAATTTGCATAACGGCCACCACCGGTGTCTCGTTTTGGATGCCTGCGTCCAAAACGAGACGCCCGCAAATTTTTCCTGGTTAGTGAATTTATTAGCCGGTGGCAAATGAAGCTGCTGAGCTGCATCCAACCTCTCGGAGAGAGACCGCAGACCTTCAATGATATAGTTCTGTTTCCCCTCTTGTTCATCGAGGCGCAGGAGGAGGGTTGAGTACAGGAGTTCAGAGGGTTGCGGAATAGCAGCAGCAGCTTGACCATTGGCGTCCATATTCTTCTTTTTCATGGCCCGTTGTACTGTCATGAACGAACCTAGCACAGGTAAGATAATTGTGTTTTCATTCCCTAGCCTGTCCTTATGTCATTTAGTGGGTATTTGTAAGGTACCCCCTACTATGAGGTTTGCTCAGAATGTGGATTCTAGAAGAAGGCTTATTGAATTGGGAAAAAATTGGAAACCTTTCTAAGATGGAATTTACTGTTGTAACATGACTGGCTCATTTAATAACAATCAATCTTTTTTCCACAAATCTCAAAATGTTTTTGCTTTTCCTATTTTTTTTTTAAAAAAACCTGTAGAAATTCAAGATCTATTTAGGGGAAGATTTATTAAGGTTTGAATGGTAAACTCACAAATTCGAATTCAAAAGCACTAACTCGAATGTAAATTTAAATGTGGGATTTAACACACCTCGACCGTGGAAACCGTTCTAATTCGAATATTCAACACCTAAAATCTGGCAAATTTATTTACAAGTCAATAGCAAAGGTCCATTGACTAGTGATGGGCGAATTTATTCGCCAGGGCAGAATTCGGGGCGAATTCCCGCGATTCGCCGCTGGCGAATAAATTTGCGAATCACGAAATTGACGCGACGCGTGTCAAAGTTGACGCGACGTGCGTCAAAAGCGTCCCGCGACTCGTTTTGCAAATTTTTCGCCGTTTTGCTAATTTTTCGCCGATTCGCGAATTTCTCTGGAAATTCAACCTTTGGTTAATAAATCCCTTATACTGTAAGTCTAGAAACCACGAGAATTACTAATAGAAAACTTTTGCCAGGTAAAAGTGGTTGAGGTCCTATAGAAGTCAGTGGGAGCTGCAATTATCCTATTGGACTGTTTTAAATTTTTAGCGCATCTTTCTGTGTAATTTTCCATGTCATGGCATACGTATTATTAGAGTTTGTGAGTTTAATTGTGGTCTCTGAAACCACTTCAATCCAACCTTTGATAAGGTTGGATTATTTCTAAAACAATATAACGCCATTGGAGAACACACTGTACTGTCGCTGCACACTAATTCTAACACACACAGCCCCATTTTTACATATGCACCCAAAGGAACTATTATACCTTGATCCATCTGTTTTTTGTTCATTTGTTTTCATAACAGGCTGGCTGAACAGAAATACTTTCGTAAGACCATAAAGTAGTTCCTGTCTGTTCTTGTGGCATAAGCAGGGTTTTGAGAAGTTTACATAAATTGTAAATACAATATTAATAGTCTCATGTGATGCACATCTTGCACTGTTTCCAAGGTCCGTGTTTTCATGTAAATACATTAGTGCCTAAATGTCCTTTCAGATAGTTCTAGATTTATGTATTGACAGTTTAAGTTCTTCTATTGCAAACCCCTCTAGAGTGTTTTAGAACTGATTAAACAGCAAATTCACATTCTTCTTTGAAGTTTGCCTAGCACAGTACTTGCAGAAGTATTCTCCACATTTTCTGAATCTTACACCATTTTTGCAAAGCATGCATATGGGAGAAATTCTCCTAATGGCTCACACTTAACAATCCTAAAGAGGAATATTATTAAAGTGCAAACCATAGCTGTAAGATGCTAACTGGTCAGGACTACAACTTTGTTCAAAAGACACATTTTGATTGGTCTCGTTTCTCTGTAATGATTGTAGACTATAAAATAAACAAGACACACATTTTACCCTTTCTGATAATCATATATGTTTACTACTTCTGTGAATCTTTGGATCTGGAAACTTTTTAAAGATGCTAAATGACTGCAAACTCTTTTGGGCAGGGCCCTCTTTACCTATTGTATTGGGTATTGGTTGTTGTGTGTCATCTTGTATGTTCATTATATGCACCAACTTATTGTACAGCAGAATCTGTCAGAGCTTTATAAATTTGTAAATATTAGTCTTTCTTTTTAAAATATTTTATTTCCGCGGTCCCGACACACCATCCGATGGGTCGAAATCTGAATAAAAAAAAAATTCAAAATTCGACCATGTGAATAGGTAGGGAAGTAAAATCCTTCGAATTCGAAAGGATTTTACCACAATTTGATTGGTTGAATGATCGAACAGGAAATATTCGATCGATAAATCGTTCGAATTGATCGATTTGACTGATTTTTTCAATCGATCGAATATTTTTTATTCAATCAAAAATAAGGAAACCCAATTCGGTAGCTTTCATCTGGCGAACTAGGTGCTTGAATAAAAATTTAAAGGGGAAGTACTTTGACAGTCGAATGGTCGAATATTCAAATTAAATGTTATTAGAATCATTCGATTGAATTTACAAAATTCACTGGTCGAAGTGGTCTTCAAAAACAATAAAAAAAATGAAATTCAAATGTTTTTGAAAATTCGATCGAACTTCGAATCCTTCATGTGAATTTAGTAAATCTGCCCCTTAGAGTGAATCTTTGCCCTGCTGCACGTTTCGCTATACGCTTTCTCAAAAGGCAATTCAATTTTAAGAATTTTCCTTGACTCTTTCACTGATTTTATTTTCTCTTCCAAGAAATGTGGGGTTTGCGGTTTTGCAGGTCATACTTTTCTATGTCCTTATATAAGGAGGAATTTTGGGGTACTTAATCAAAGAACGCAGTATTTCTAATTCATTTAATGCACTAGAACTGTTTAATTGCACAAGTAACTTTATTGGAACAATGAATTAATGGGAGATATTGAGGGTGGTTATATCTAAACTAGATATAAGTGTTTTTAAAGCATTGGCACTTTTAATTAATTTATTAATGTGGTTGAGCAATTTTCATTTATTCATTGAAGCTATACACTTCATAAGTGGCTTATAATTGATTAGGATGTTGATTTGATGTTATTTTTGAAAATTAATGAATTAATGGGAGATATGGCGTGTGATTAAGTTGAACTACACAGTTGTTGCAAGCATGTCGCACTTATAATTAATTGCACACAACTGGTTTGGTTTTTAAATACAATTTTAATTGAATGCATATAACATATTGGTGCAAACAAGTATTTCATAAACAAGCCTATTTCTAGGGGAATGTAATAAAAGTCGGTAACGGAAAAACTATTCACAATGCGAAAAGTTATGCCTCTGCGCGAACAATTTTTGCTTTGTGCGAATTTAATATAGCTTTTGTAAACCCGTAACATAAACTGTTTAGCTACCACTTCCGATTGGGTATATATAGTATATAAGGTGGTATTTGACGTTTATTTAGAATTCACTATAATTGTAAAGGTGATAATCAATACAGCACAACAAACTGGAGTAATTGTTGGCCTCAAACTGTGATAAAGAAATCCCCAAGATTTTTTTCCAAGTGGCACAGAAGCAATTAGAAGTTGAAAAAGCCACAAACAAGGTATATTTTCTATCTCTATCTATTTTAATATTGTTTGTTCATATTCCTTGAATATCCGAGGAGTCCGGTTATTGTAATTGTAATTATACCATTTTAATAATAAAATACAAACGCTAGGAGTTTAGACCCTTAAATTATTTTAGGACCTCTAAAAAATGTCAGGATGATGATCATTCCCCAAATTGACCCTAAGCGTTCCAGGGGGAATCCCCCATCTCATACCGATATCCAGATCAATTATCCAGAAACCTGTTATGCAGAAAGCTCTGAATTATGGGATAAACTCCATTTTATCCAAATAACCCAAATTTTTAAAAAAGATTGCCTTTTTCTCTGTAATAATAAGTGAATACCTTGTACTTGATCCAAACTAAGATATAATCAATCCTTATTGGAACCAAACCAGTCTATTGGGTTTATTTATGTTTACATGATGTACATGAAATATCCATTATCTGGAAAAACCCAAGTCCCGAGAATTCTGCATAACAGGTCCCATACCTGTATATCTCAGAACTGATCAAACAGAATAGAATTGGGTAGGAGAAGCAGCCTTAAGCACTCTGCAATATGTTGGCCCTTCCCCACAAAAATATAGTATATATTTAAAGGGAAACTGTCATGGGAAAACATGTTTATTTTTAAATGCATCGGTTAATAGTGCTGCTCCAGTAAACTTCTGCATTGAAATCCATTTCTCAAAAGAGCAAACAGATTTTTTTATATTCAGTTTTGAAATCTGACATGGGGATAGCCATTTTGTCAATTTCCCAGCTGCCCCAGTCATGTGACTTGTGCCAGCACTTCAGGAGGGAACTGCTTTCTGGCAGGCTATTGTTTTTCCTTCTCAATGTAACTGAATAGTACGCAGTGGGACATGGGTTTTACTATTCAGTGTTGTTCTTAGATCTACCAGTCAGCTGTTATCTTATGTTAGGGAGCTGTTATCTGGTTACCTTCTCATTGTTCTTTCATTAGGCTGCTGGGTGGGGGAAAGGGAGGGGGTGATATCACTCCAACTTGCAGTACAGCAGTAAAGAGTGATTAAAGTTTATCAGAGCACAAGTCACATGACCAGGTGCAGCTGGGAAATTGACAATATGTCTAGCCCCATGTCAGATTTCAAAATGAAATATAAAAAAATCTGTTTGTTCTTTTGAGAAATGGATTTCAATGCAGAATTCTTCTGGAACAGCACTATTAACTGATGCATTTTGAAAAAATTTTTTTTCCATGACAGGATCCCTTTAAAGATGAAAAAATTTGTATGAATCCAAGTACTTTTCTGGTAGGTATCCCTACCTCCTCGAGAGATACCTGACACCTATATCTTTTGACTACACTGTAGAACAAGGTAGAAAAGTATATTCCAATCATGGGGCAGTATAGCCAGCATAATACAGGTAATACTATTTACTATTAGGGGCAGATTTACTATTGGTTGAATTTCGAATAAAAAAAAATCGAAATTCAACCAGTGAATAGTGGAGGAACAGTGGGGAATTAAAAAAATTCGAATTAGAATTTTTTTAGCGCAATTCGATCGAACGAACAATCGAATAGGGAAAATTCGATCGATCAAATATTCAAATCGAATATTCGAACGTTTTTCAAGCGATTGATCGAATTTTTCTTATTCGATCTTAGGGAATGATCCCCATTTTGGTAGGTTTAATCTGGCGAAGTAGGTGATCGAATTTCTAAGGGGAAGTATTTGACCATCGAATATTTGAACATTCGAATAAAATAAAAATTTGCCTAATTTGCATATTCTAATTTGAATTAGAATCTTTATGAAAATTCGATCGAATATTCGAATCCCTCATGTGAATTTATGGGAATTTAGTAAATCTGCCCCAAAGTGTAGTGAAACGTTTAGGAAATGAATGCTAGAGCTTTTCTTATACTAGAAATGAAACTAAATAAAAAGCTATTTTTATAAATAATATTATCACAGCACAACATGAACATGGCATGCAACTGTTTGTGGGTGTCTGTGAGATACCAGATAAGATATTTATGAGCAACGCTGAGAGTTGGAGAACAGTATCTAACAAGGTTTTGTGTCAAACCATTTCAGTTGAAGAGGCTTGACAAGAAAGAGTAACATTTGTGTGTGTATATACATCAAAAGAATCAAATACAATTCACTTAATACTTTTTCTACATTTTCTTCCTTATATCGTTGCTGAAAGCATTTTCCATATTGTACAGACCCTTATTATGCATCAATACATTTTTCAGTATTACCAGTATGTATTACTGATTTGAAATTTAAGAACAATTTTACATTTGCCTATTCATGTGATCTGTCCCGATTCTTCTTAACTATGAACTACCCTTAGTTCATTACCAAGTGATCAACAAATTCTATCTATAATGTCCACTTTGAACAACTTGGGCAGTAGGCTTCATTTTGCGGGCATACATACAGTACAAATTATTGTAATGTCCTGCCAACTTGCTAGCACTATATAAGTAAATTATCAATCCAGGATGATGACGATGATGAAAAAGGTAGACTTGGGTTTTTGGTAGGCCTCCATTTCCCCAGACTGAGACTGCATGCTCCATGCTTCCCTGGCTTCCAAGCACGGCATTTTTTAATGCCACAGGGATGATGTTTTGCAAATGCCCAGAGAATATAAATAAGATAAAACATCAGGTACTCTTCAAGAAAAGCTTTAAAAAACTTTATATGTTTTTGCTGCATATTTCAACTAAACCACTTATGTGACTCCAGTCAATACAAATGTATTCATTCTGCAGGTTTATGTTTCAGAATCTTATTGCTGCAAATGAATGCAAGGAACTGAAATCTTTCCTTGTAAAAATCTATCTTGCTGCCTTTGATCCACCTCGAAAATACTAGAAGATCAAACATCATCCAACTAATTTCTCTGGTTAATTACCAGTATGCTGTTGGGATAGTCTGTGACTGAAACTAAATTAAAGAAACTAGACTGAGGGGCAAATTTACTATTATTTTTAGTAATAGTAATAGTTTTAGGCTACCTTTTATTCGATTTTCGATCATTCGACAATCGAATACAAATTTATTCTATCAGTCGAATAATTTATTCGATCAGTCGAATAAATCATTCAATCATTCAGATAATTTGTATGATTCGAACGATCGAAGATGTCAATCGTTCAAATCCTATTCGATCAGGACTTAGCCTCAGAAGCCTATGGAAGTGCTCCTATAGGCTTCTATTGCAATTCTGTAGGTCCAATCTGGAGAAGTAGGCAATCGAATAAAATTTAAAATTGAAATCCTTCGCTGATTGTTCATTTGAATCTATTCGAATGTATTCGATCATTCAACCATTCGCTATTCGAAGATCGAATATGCCAACATTTGCATATTCAACCAATCGAATAGATCCTACGATCGAAATTCGATCGAATTCGATCAAACTTTGATCTATTCTATAGAATTTAGTACATCGGCCCCTGAATCTCAGCAATATGAATGCCTCACAGCATATACTTAAATGCAAGTGTCATACATTAATGTTCCTGTGTCCAGAATTCAAATTGAAGAGAATGATGAAGACTATATACAGGGTTAGGCACAACAGAGGATCCCATACACAAGCACATAAGCCAATGGGTGCAAGTATTTTATGCTTTTGTGCACTACATTAACATAAGCACAATTTTGCATCCATTTTTGAGCAATGCATTTGCGTTTGTAAATGAGCTTCAATGTCTAGCTGCAATTCTGAATTTTTGTATTATTACTGATGTTTTTTTAATTCTTTTTAGAGAAATACATGGGGTTTGCACTGATGCCTGTAATGTTGTAGACATTATGTAGATTAAATATACATACTTACAAAACTGTATTTTATTTACCTGTAGTCATATCTGCTTACCTTACCAGGACTAGACGTGGAGGCACTAAAAAATATGTTGCTTGATAGATCTCCACAATAATGAGAATGTTTGATCTTCACAGCATCATATTTGATCAAAATTCAGATGGCTAATTGGAGCTGTGTGCTGAGATTTGCTCTTGTTTTCTTCTCCCGCTGCTGAATGCTCCAGCTCGGTGAGACTGACTCAGTAGGCCTCCAGTTAGATGAAAGTTACTGTTCTGAGCTACAGAAAGCAGTTTGCTTGTTAGAACTAGGTTAGCAGATGAGCAGTGTATTAATGAGAGGTCCCTCCAGGGTTGTACTGTAGGTGGGCCTTCCTTTCCTCTTTTTTTTCCCATTCTCCATTGATTTCTTGTGTCCTCCTATTGCTAGGACACAGAAAGTTTGTATTTGGTTCCTCTAACTGCAATTCATTTTGGATTGAGACTCCAGAGAATATGAACTACTGGGCCCAATCTCACAATAATTAGATTTTGACAATGCTAAATAGAAGTCATATACAGTAGGCCTAGGGTGGGAATAAAGAAAACGTGATTGAGGTTGCCTTTGGCTGGGGTACACAAGGTCTGGACCCACTGAGAGATCCTTTGATGCTCTGGCAAGCCAATCTGGCCCTGCTTGTTAATTATCCTCAGTTTTTGAAGATGTGTATTCAAATGGCCATTAAATGCTCGTAGTTTCCATTAGCCCTTTGACATCAAATAAACCGAACAAAATGTTTTTGCTCCTGCTGCATCTGTAGAAGGCTAAAACCAACAGAATAACTCTAGCTGCATAACCTCAAAGGCTGCCCAACCCTACCACTATGTGTGCCTCCCAATCTATAGTATAGGATGTGCACCCAATACTACATCCCATCCTTGTACCATGGGGGTGGCTCCAGATTCAGTTGAATCTCCTGCTTCACAGGTGTTGAGCCACAGCTAACACTAAACATTTTTTTCAGTTACACCTTCAGAGAAAAGAATAGCTTGGCTTCCTTTTACCATTTATTTTACATCACAGGAATATTAGGGGGAAATGTACAATTTGGAAATTTTTATGTAATGAGCCTGTGTCCATTTCTCAAAGGCACATGCCTATGTTATATATAAAACACTTATTTAAATTCAGATTGGGCAAAGTTGTCTTTAAAGGGAAACTGTCATGGGAAAACATGTTTTTTAAAAAAACGCATCAGTTAATAGTGTTGCTCCAGTAGACTTCTGCACTGAAATCCATTTCTCAAAAGAGCAAACAGATTTTTTTTAAATTCAATTTTGAAATCTGACATGGGGCTAGACATTTTGTCAATTTCCCAGCTGTACCTGGTCATGTGACTTGTGCCAACACTTTAGGAGGGAACTGCTTTCTGACAGGCTGTTGTTTTTCCTTCTCAATGTAACTGAATGGAACGCAGTGGGACATGGGTTTTACTATTGAGTGTTGTACTTAGATCTACCAGGCAGCTGTTGTCTTGTGTTAGGGAGCTGTTATCTGGTTACCTTTGCATTGTTCTGTTGTTAGGCTGCTGGGTGGGGGAAAGGGAGGGGGTGATATCTCTCAAAATTGCAGTACAGCAGTACAGCAGTAAAGAGTGATTGAAGTTTATCAGAGCACAAGTCACATGACTTGGGGCAGCTGGGAAATTGACAAAATGTCTAGCCCCATGTCAGATTTCAAAATGAAATATTAAAAAATCTGTTTGCTCTTTTGAGAAATGAATTGCAGTACAGAATTCTTCCGTAACAGCACTATTAACTGATGCATTTTGAAAAAAAAAAAATTCCCATGACAGGATCCCTTTAAACTGAATTTAAAGACAACTCTTCTTAGTTACTCAAGTTCAAAATGAGCAAATCAGTTTGGGGTTTCATTGCAAATGGAATGAAAATACAAAGTTTCTGTACTTTTTATCCTAGAAACTTTGAAATAGCAGAGATCTGGATTTGTAAACCAAATATCCATGTACTTGAGTTTCAAGCTGAATGTTTTCACAGCTGCAGAGAGTTTAAATTGTCCCTAAATTACTACTTGCCTGCCCCATAAGAACAACGTTGTGATGAAAATCACAAGTAAAAAAGAAGTCATATTTCAGATACTGTTGTTAGCAGTGAGGAAATATCTGGGGGGATAAAAATGAAACGATTAGGTGGTTATCTCAACAGGCAAGTGGAATACAGAATGCACCGGTATGGTGTTTGTGTTGCTCATGTTTTTATGTTTCCCATCTGCTAATTACTTAACAAGGGCTCCAGTGATGGCAGAAATGCTACCGTGCATGTAATTCACATTCAATACTAGGGACCATTTAAAACGCCAAAAAGGGGTAATTATGGGTAAATGTGCATTCATTTTGATGCATTTAACATATTTACAAATGCTTTATGGTGCTCGGGAGGAATCCCAAGTAGTGTAGTGGGTTGAATAAATGATTCATTTAAGGCACATGTTAAATCTGCATCTTTACATTAATCTATAGTTCAAATTTATTCTGAAGCTACCTGGGGATTTCTAGCAATCCAGTGATGAAAGAGCATTTTTCATAAATATAAATACATTAAATCAAATAAAAAAGGAAATACATGACTAAAAGTGAGAGAAGGTACGTTTCCTTGTCTGATCATCGAGCATCCTCCATTGTTCACTGTGTGTACCTTATGTAACTCTTTTATCTTGTACAATCCCCCATACCTTCTGTTACTTTTGCAAGATTAAGATTCAACATACAGTATACAACCCCCACATATTATATACATATATATATATATATATATATATATATATATATATATATATATATATACTGGAGCATATTATACAAATGCCAACAATTATCTTTCTAGGGTTTAGGTATTGGATAAAGTATACACATTATACAAACTTTTGTCATTCAGATATTGGTGCAGCAAACACATAACATATGCATATAAAATGCAAGATGATGCAGAGGATATATGACTGTAAGGGCTTACGGTTTCCCTGGTGGTCTAGTGGCTGCCCCTCGAGCACCAGGGAGTGCCTGCCGTGCCTCTGGCGGGGACGCTCGCCTCATGCATCCTCCTCCTTCCTGCGCCGGTTCTCTAGTCCGCCTTTTGTAGGCACTTGCGCGCCATTGATTACGTCGGCGCGCAATGGCGCGAAATTCAAACTGTATTTAAAGGGATCCTTGAGTACAGAGCATTGCCCGTTGTTAGGTTCTATTAGTTAGTTCCTTGGTGCTATTACTACTGATTCCTGTGTGTTCTCCTGGTTTTTGACCCTTGCTTTGCCTGACTATTCTGATATCTCCAATCCTGACCTCTTGCCGGTCCCCTGACTATTCTGATATCTCCAATCCTGAACTCTTGCCTGTCCCCTGACTATTCTGATATCTCCAATCCTGACCTCTTGCCTGTCCCCTGACTATTCTTCATTCGCTAATCCTGATTCCGGCCTGTCTGACTATTCTATTCCGCTTGTGCTGTTCCGGCCCGCCTGTTCCACTTGGTGGTATTCTTCAACCCAGTATCATTGGTGAGACGATCGTGCCCCTGTGCTAGCCAGAACTCTTAGCTTTGCATCTCTCGATAAGTCCAGGTGGCATCTGAGTAAGCTGAGGGCTCCTCCCGAGGCCAAAGGCGGTCACTTAACTGGTGAAGACGAGCTGAGACCAAGGTGCTTAGCAACTGTTATTGGGTGACGTTCATGACAATGACCTTTTTCTCTTCAGGGAAAATGTTTCCACTACAGTTTTGTGATACAATTTCCCTTTTTGAAGTTTGCTTGCTTAAAATTTGGACCTTTCTTATTTTATAGAAAGGTTATAGACAAAAGAAAATCTCATGTTTCGTAATTCAGTCATAATTCCAAGAAGTAATATTCAAATTAAATCTCAGCCCCAGTCACTATTGGCACAAGCATGTGATTTGGGCTGATCCAGTTAAATTGTCAGGTGTGTGAGCGTGTGGGGGATTGTGTAATGAGTATGACCTTCTCTGGAATGATCACAGGGGCCAACCGGGTTTTTTCTTGGCCCAGTCCGGCCCTGGACTGTAACTTCCGAATGCAAAACCTTTTGAATTCACTTGGCAGAGATGTTCCTAACATATTGGCACCCCAGTAAATGTAACTTTCCATGTCCTTTAAATAAGCAATACAATGAATGGTGTGATTGAGTGACTGATTGTACTGATTATTGCTTTTATTATTATTCTTTATATCATGCTGACATACTCTACAATGTGTTTTTTGAGAGGTACTAGGGCATTTTTGTGCAAACCTGTATAATTGTCCCTTTCAGATAGCCAAATTTGGGCTAAATTACTGTTATATGGATCTGGGATGTTGATAAGTCTATGACAGATCTACTGCTAATATGTTCTCTAACTTCCACAGTCATTAAACCCATGTCACAAATTTTGAGATTTTTTCCTTAGTGTTAATTACTGTAAAATAAAATTGAGGCTTTTGTTGTAAAAAAAAAAAAAGTACTAGTGATACTAGCGATAAAAGCAGGAATATCAGTTATTTGAAGACATTCTTCTTTGCACATGACAATTATTGAGCTGTCTGTACAGTGACCACAGCTTATATTCCACACAACCATTCAGTGAAATGTTAGAGTAGGCCACATATGGACAGCTACATTTTATGTATCTGACCCGTTAGCCTTTGGCAGACTGTTTTCTAATGCTTCTGCTGAAAACTTCTACTGTGTAGTTGTACTTTTACACTGTAAACTAATGTAGGTTACAATTTGGTGATGGTTGTGGTAACAGTATCAGAGCTGTCAACTTTTTAAAGTCACTCACTGGGGTTTGTGACACCACGTCCAGTGATGTCAAAAGAAATCACACTACCATGTGCAAAAAACCTCTCTTGAAGCCGCCAAAACTGTGCTGCGCATACACTCTGCTCCACTGATGTCACTGAAATGTTCTGCACATGCGCACAACAGATCTTCGCCTGCAAGTCATAAGGGCTGTGACACACTAGGCTATTTGGGGAGATTGAGTCGCCAAACGCCTTCCCTCACTCTGCACTGGCTTCAATGAAAAATGTCCAGCGCTAATCACAGGGGGCGATTCGCTTTCCGAAGTTGCCTCGCAACGACTTTGGAAAACGAATCGCCGCGTGTGATTAGCGCTGGCGATTTTTCATTTAAGCCAGCGCAGAGTGAAAGATTCCATTGCAGCCAATGGAAGAGCTCTGCCCCAACAACAAATGTGAAACAAGAAAGTGCAATCCCCTTGATCCAAACTAAGATATAAAAAATCCTTATTGGAAGCAAAACCAGCCTATTGGGTTTATTTAATGCTTATATGATTTTCTAGTAGACTTAGGGGTAGAATTGTGGGGAATTTTCAAATTAAAAAAAAATCAAATGTCAAGCTATTTTTGTGTTCCTCGACTAAGCAATAGTCCAAATTCGATTTAAATTTGCAAAAGATGCTAAAATTTTGAAATTCATCATCATGTACTGTACTCATATGGTCGTTTGGTGGACTTTAAAAATTCAAAGTTTTTTTTTTTGGGAAAAACTTTGAATCGAATGAGCTAAAAATTCTAATCAATCGATTCGAATTTGGACCTATTCGATTGAAATTTTTTTTTTTTTAATTAATTTCGGTTGGTCTTTTTTAATTCGAAGTTTTTGCACTTTGAAATTCTAGCCTTGATAATGCTGCCCCTGAAGGTATGAAGATCCAAATTACAGAGAGATCTGTTATCCAGAATGCTCGGAATCTGGGGTTTTCCAGATAATAGATCCCATACCTGTATGAGGGGGTTGATGCAAATAAAACTAAAAAGCAGTAGAAATCTATTAGACTCTTATAGAGCTTGCAAGGGGCTTTCAATAGCGATGCACTGACTCCAGGATTTGTCTGAATCCCAAGTAGAATTCGCATTCAGCCACATTGTGCACACCCATTATATTTAAATATAGTTTGACTTAGCCTTTGAGTGCTCCCACAACCCCCCTTTGTTAGTACATCCGGAGTGTGTGTCTGAAACGAATCTGTACCACAGGACTGATCTAGCCAATGTTGGGCATACTGTTTCATACTCTATCATACTGTTTCATACTCTATCAAGTGACAAGGGTTGAGGAGACTGCCTCATACAGACTTAGATAAACAAACGGAATTCTGGGAATGAATTCCAAATGTGCTCCAAGAAAATCCCATTTGCATGGGTTTATCCTATTGGCTAAAGCTCACCCACTGGGTTTTCAAGCTAAAGCCAGGATAATAGCTGATCAGATTTCCCAACTGCAGACCGGTTTCGCCTTTCTTGGAGCACATTTGGAATTCATTCCCAGAATTCCGTTTGTTTATCTAAGTCTGTATGAGGCAGTCTCCTCAACCCTTGTCACATGTTTGGAAAACCACATGGTGGCTCTACTTAAGCTGATCAGACAACCTGCACTGCACTGATGAGCCTCAAGAAAGGCGAAACCGGTCTGCAGTTGGGAAATCTGATCAGCTATTATCCTGGCTTTAGCTTGAAAAACCAGTGGGTGAGCTTTAGCCAATAGGATAAACCCATGCAAATGGGATTTTCTTGGAGCACATTTGGAATTCATTCCCAGAATTCCGTTTGTTTATACTCTATCAAGCATAGCATCATTGGCTTTCAAAGCAGAAGCTGAAGGAGATGGGATTCAACCTGAAGGATACTTGGAATGGCATTTATGATGAATAGTGATGGGCGAATCTCCCGCGTTTCGCTTCGCCGAAAAATTCGTGAATTTCCAGAGAAATTTGCGAATTGGTGTAAGAATTAGCGAAATGAGTCGCGCGTCGCGTCAAACGCGTTGCGTTGCGTCGTTTCCATCAAAAACGACGCGCGACTCGTTTTTTTTGGCAAATTTTTCGGCGCTGAATTTTTGCTGCCAGCGGCGAATCGCGGGAATTCGCCGCGAATTCGCCCCTGGCGAATGAATTCACCAATCACTAATGATGAATGCTTGTTTGATGCTTAGATATTCCTGGCAGCTAGCTTAAATGCTATTTATAGTGGTGTGACACTTAGGGGCAGATTTACTAAATTTGTGTGAAGGTTTCGAATATGCGATCAAATAGTCTATTTTCGATTGTGCGACTATTCGAATATGCAAAATTAAGTATTTTCGACCATCGAATATAAAATATTCAGTTGCATCGAATAGATTGAATAAATATATATTCTTGACTATCCGACTGTCGAACTTGCCCTTCAAATTTTTATTCGACTGCCTACTTCGCCAGATTGAACCCACCGAATTGCAATAGAAGCCTATGGGAACCCCCCCATAGGTTTTTTTGAAAGTTTTCGTATCGAATAGCATTCGTCCGATCGAACGCTGCAAACATTCCATTCGTATGACTTTTGTGTAAAATCATTTGATCGTACGATTTTTTGCGAATATTCGAAAAGCGCTCAAAACCTCAGAATATTTTTTTCATTATTGGCGAATTTTTATTCGCTAATTATTCGCGGGTCGAATTCGAGGGCTAAAAGCCCTCTACAATTCGACCCGTAGTAAATCTGCCCCCTATTTGCTGTTATGCCTATAGTAGGGTGACTGATACACCAATACTGGTTTGCAAAAAGGGTGTTGAGCCTCATTAGTGTGCAAACCTGGCTGTTGGTTTGCTACAGAACTGAACTGAGAATTAAAATAGGCCCTGGCATTTCAGGTACACAGAGGCCCAATCAGCCCACACAGAGGCCCAAACAGCCCCCACCAGCCCACTAAATACTGACTTTCTATGGCACATTATAGCAGCCCCTCAGGCATTTGCCAGAACCCACAGATTGCCAGTAGTGATGGGCGAATTTATTCGCCAGGGGCGAATTTGCGGCGAATTCCCGCAATTCGCCGCTGGCGAATAAATTCGCTAAACACCAGCAAAAATTCGCCAGCAAAAATTCGCCCAAAAAAAACGAGTCGCGCGTCGTTTTTGAAGCGATGCGTCTGAAACGACGCGCACCGAAAACGACACGCAACGCGTTTTGCAAATTGTTTTGGCCAATTTTTCGGCGAAGCGAAACGGGTGAGATTCGCCCATCGCTAATTGCCAGTCCGGGCCTGGTTTGCTGTAGTTACATACAGACACACAAGGACAAAATGACAAATTCTAAGTGAAACCCAGCAGAAAAGCTACGGTGTTGTGTTATGCCTATATCCCTATTTCCACTTATCACACATTGAGAAAGAAAATGAAATGCAAGCAAGGGAAAACGTTACCAAATGGCTGTAATTATATCCTGAGTAGCTTTTGCTGCGCTTGCTTTTTTCCCATTATGGCTGGTTTGTAAAATGACCAATATTTCATTATACAATTATTGGATATAAAACCTGCATAATACCACACTTGCTAAATATTTTATTTTAAAAGCGTAAATAGGATTATAAAACAAAAAAAATATATTATTCCAGAGAAGCCGTCGCACATGTGGATGAAAGCAATGCATTAATAGTTGGAAAGAAATCATCTTTATACCTGAGTGTGTTGTGCTGTAATGCTGGGGCTGATTGATACAGTCGAGATATGCCCCTGTAGTCCCTGTATCTAATTTTCCAATCATTAGAACATTATACATTTATTTAATTAGTTTTCATGTCATAAATAGTTATGGAATGTGGGATGAAGAGTCAAAAGAGTTTAGTATAATGCTGATGCTTCCTGAAATCTATCATCCTGTATTAATTGTGATTGATATTAACACATCCCAAGCTCTGTCTCTGTTGGAAATATTGTGTTAATGATGTGATATTTACTGACACACACACAAAACAATTAGACGTTCCAAGGGACCCCTTAGGAGTCTGTGTTATCTGTTGAGAGTGTCAGCTCTTAAGGGCAGAGACCTAATGTCACCACAGTTCCTAGGACTTACGTATTTAATTATTCAAATTGCTTAATTTGTATAAAATGTGCCACTGTGTTGTGTTATGCCTTGTCAAGCGCGGTGTATAATTTTGCTTCCTTATCAAAATGCAGCGTTAGTGTAAAGTGTCGCTTCAAGTTATCCTTACAGATTCTGACACTGTTGCACTAGAATTAAAATCTGTTATTTTTTTTAAAATCCCCATGCTGAATATTCCAGGTCTGAAGCAGTGTGGATAATAGATACCATAGCTGTATATTTATTAGCCCTTTGTTTTTCCATTGCATGGTGAATCTATTGTCCTTTTATTGTAAGTCTAAGTCAATATCTCTCTTAACCCCCCCACATATTGTGCATTGAGTGGCATTTGTGTCTAACAGAGGGCTTTACACTACATATAGAGTATTATAGTGTAAAGGCGAACATGACCCAGGAATTCGCCACCCCCCTCCTGTTTTTCCTTTGGATGAAGATAAAATGAATTTACTGGTTTTGGACATTCTTTTAAGAGATTTTACAGCCCACATCGGGCACATTAACACTGTACCCGCCATGCACTGATCCTAAAGCTAATATGTGTACAGAATATCACACTCCTGCCTCTGCGTGCCCATCACTCCGATAGGGTTTGTGGTCAACCTCTTTTCTTTTCATTCTTTTCGAATCTGGAGAAAGTGTTTGTGGAGTTTAACCACAAGGAGCTGTTGGAGTTCTATAACAAGGTGAGTATTGTTCACAAAAGTGCCTTTGTTTTTTCAGGCCGGTTCCTTCTGAACTGTTGCCCTGTGCACTTACACCGCTGTGCAATGTAAAGTATAAAGCACATCTGTTCGTCTGATCAGCTGGACTCTTAGGGTGATTATTAATGTGTGGTGGTGCAATGAAAATTCCTTGGCATTTCAGTCCTTGCCTCTAATGCTGATAATAAAATAGTGTTTTTTTTTCCCGTCTGCTCAGAGCTAGATATGGGATTTTTACATGAGTTTAAAGGAACAGTTCAGTGTAAAAATGTAAAAATAAAAGCTGTGTAAATAGATAGGCTGTGCAAAATAAAACTGTTTCTGATATAGTTAGTTAGCCAAAAAGGTAATGTATAAAGGCTTTTCAGCTCTCTAACTCTGAGTTAGTCAGCAACTTGAAGGGGGGTCATATGTGACATAATTGTTCAGTGAATTTACAATTGATCCTCAGCATTCAGCTCAGATTCAAAAGCAACAGTTATGACCCATGTGGCCCCCCCTCAAGTCTCTGATTGGTTACTGCCTGGTAACCAATCAGTGGAAACCAAGAGCGCTAACTAGAACTAGAGAGCTAACTAGAACTATAAAAAACATTTTTTATTTTACACAGCCTGTTTACCCAGTTCTAATTTTTATACTGAACAATTCCTTAAAGCCACAGTGTAAAGCATCTATGACAAATGAACACTTAAAAACCCAAGTAAAGATTATTTGGCTATTAGAGGAGTGAGGCCACAAATGGATGCTTGTGTCTGTCCTTGTATAATATCATACACTATTATATTTAATTTAGCTGCTAAACAGCAGCCAACTGGGACCTGGGTTGTTCTGGAAAACGCCATCATTTATATCTCCATACCTTAAGTCTACGAGGAAATCATTTCAATATTACATAATAGGCTAAAATGGTCAGTAGGCTGGTTTTATTGATTAGTCTAAAGGTGGCCTTACACAGGCCGATAAAAGCTGCCAACAGATCGGGCAAAGTCAGGCAGATGTGGATAGGATCAGACTAAAAATCCTGTCGGATTGTGGATGCATCTGTTCATTGATGCAGTCCTGTGATCCAACCCTTTCATTGTGATCTGATTGTTGGGCCCTAGGGCACATGATCGGATCAACCCGATATCGCCCACCTCAAGGCGGGCAGCATATCGGGGAGGATCTGCTAGTTTAGTGTCATCGACAAATGAGCGTATCTCTCCGTGTATGGCCACCTAAAGTTTGAATAAAGTAGAAGTTTCTGTTTTATAACAGAGAAAAATTATTTTTGGATGAAATGGGAGTCTATGGGAGATGGGCTTTCTGTAATTAGGAGCTTTCTGGATAACGGGTTTCTGGATAATGGTTCTAATACCAGTAGTGATGTGTGGATTGACCGGAAATCGGCAGGTTTAGTGACCATTGCGGGTTTGTTTACTGGTCAGACTAGTGAAATACACTTCTTCTCTATTCTCATGGATGGGTAAAGCTTGTATGGGTTAGGTGCAGGTTCTATAGTGGTAATATTTTGTGGGGGTTGGTAAATGAGCCCTACAGTCAGACTGATGAAAGCAAAACTGAACTGGATCTGAGAGATTTTGGAAGGGTGAAGAGGGGTGGTAGAAATTAAGATAAAAAAATATGCAATGTAATGGTAAACTGGGTGGAAATTTTATTCTTCAAACTTGCAGATCATGAGGTTGTCCACAAACCTATAATAAGGACACTGTAATACAGTTATGGGATCCATTACCTCGAAACCAGTTATCCATAAATCTCTGAATTACAGAAAAGCTGTCTCCCATAGACTCAATTTTATCCAAATAACCCACATTTTAAAAAATGTTTTCTTAGCTACTTTATAAAAA
This sequence comes from Xenopus borealis, assembly GCA_024363595.1. Classification (NCBI taxonomy): domain Eukaryota; kingdom Metazoa; phylum Chordata; class Amphibia; order Anura; family Pipidae; genus Xenopus; species Xenopus borealis. Next base: position 188,890,108 of record CM044431.1, on the reverse strand, counting down.
CAAATTTTTATCTATTTTGTACTGGAAGCAAAACCAGTTTACATGATTCTCTAGTAGACTTTAGGTATGAAGATCCACAGTATGCAAATATCTGTTATGCAGAAAACCCCAGGACCCATGCATTCTGGATAACAGGTCACATACCTGTACTGAATCTGCAAGTTATAATTAAATAACACAGAGAATGAGTCAAATGATCCAGTAAATTGTCTTGTTAGAAATAATGTTTTTAATGCATACATCCATAGGCAGTTAGGTTTGTATTTTCAGACTGTATCTTTACAAAATGAAATCATTCCTAGGGTCATCAAGATGAAACTACAAAAATCCTCTCTGTATAATGTTTTAAAAGATTTTTTTTTCCAAGTTAAAAATGCATCATTAGAAACTGCCAAAATGCATGTTTTAAAGGGATACTGCCATGACTTGGGGCATCTGGGAAATTGACAAAATGTCTAGCCCCATGTCAGATTTCAAATTGAAATACAAAAAAAATCTGTTTGCTGTTTTGAGAAATTGATTCCAATGCAGAATTCTGCTGGAGCAGCACTATTAACTGATGCATTTTGTAGAATAAACCAAAAAGAATCCCTTTAAAATAAACCAAAAGGGCTCTTATTAGCAAATGGTATTTCTATGTATAGATTGTTTTAGACCGTATAGATGACACCTTGATATTATAAATGAAGGGAGATAAATATGTATAGCTGTGGCCACAAATATTGGCACATCTGTGCTTTTTTCAGATAATTCATCTGTTTTGCCCATTTTGTTACTGAACACTGTCAGTTATTTTTGTCACAACTGGAAGGATGTGTTAAATTCTGTAACTTTAATGATGAATCAAGAAACTCTGACACTATATAACACTAATCTAGATGTGTTATATAGAACAACACATGGTTATACTGTAGATGTGTGTGTGTTTCTTTTTCTCGTTAGGCCTTGTGCTCTATATTTCTTCTTTTAAAGGAGATTAAATTTACCTTGCTGTACGTCGAAGATAAAGCTCAAATTAGGAAATCTTTTTCTGCATCGTGACTCATTTTTTTTTCTATAGTGCCAAATGAGAAATTGTAATTTGCAGTATAAAAAAAAAGAAAACAGGTGTTCAATTTTCTGATATTGTGAATATTCATTTAAGCTTCAGATGTAAATGTCTGCCTCTGAAATTGATGCTCTGAGACTCTTCGCTAACACTATGCAAATAAATGTAATATGCAAAGCTTCAAATACTGTTCTGTTTGTGTGTGTGTATGTAAATAATCTTTATAAATGAGATCTTTTCTTCTGTTTTAATAGATTGAGACTATCCAGGCACAGCTGGATTCCCTTACATGATGCCTTAAAGATGGGTTCCTCCACTGCACTCCTGCCACCTCATTATTTTGCATTGAAGATAGATTGCAAAGCTCTGTTTGCTGAAGGAATCAATGGGCTGCTTCCTCTAAAATTATATGGCTTATCTCCTCTTAGACTAGCAACATTAGGCAGGGAAGATCAGTTGAAGTATGCCAAGGGTATAATTGTGTTTCCAGCTGAATTCTGTCAATGCAAGGTGCTTGTATAAATAAAAAAAATAAGGCCTACTCTATCTATTCTGTAATTAGAGTTTCTGGTGTTCTGTAAAAATGTACCAGTACACATACGCACTTACACACTCTGCACAATTACAACATCCAGCAGTTGGGTCATATTTAAAACAGAGATACAAATTCAGATGTGCTTTCAGGGCTTTAAAAAAAGGCTAAAGAAACAGTCAATATTTGTCCAAACATATATGAGATCTTCATCACAATCTTCATTATCCTTATGAATATCCAAGACCTAAGTTCCAGCTACTTATTAAGCTTTGGTTTATTGGTAATTGCTGGGAGTGTCGAGATTTGTATTTGCATGGATCTGCAGTATGTTTGTTTTGGGTGGGGTGCAGCAGCTGCAGGATGCTGGAAGTTGTTCATTAACAGCTGAAACCACATTTTCAAGATCCCTGCTGTGAAGAAATAGTTACTTATGATATTTAGTTTAATAACAAGCTGGCCAGCATTCGATGCTGTGAGCAACTGATAGGCAAACATGCAAGGAATGCCTTACAGATAATATTCCATCACCTACATTTCTGGAAATGATTGATGCATGTTTTCTGAATGAAGTCATCTTTGAAGGGCAGCAGTGAAAGTGTATTTAAAAATTAAATATGGATTTGATCACATTTTGTGAAGATGGAAAAGTAAAGTGATAACGGCTGATTTTTATCCACAAATGCTCAGGAACTGGGGTTTTCTGGATATGGAATATTTCCATAATTTGAATCTCCATACATTCAGTCCATTAAAAAGGAATGTAAACATTAAATAAAGCCAACAGGATCGTTTGGCTCCAATAAGGATGACATGTGTCTTACTTGGGATCAGGTATACGTTATTGTTTTATTATTACAAAGGAAAAGATTTTACATTTTTTTTATTTCCTTAGAATTAAGTCTATGGGAGATGTCCTTTCTGTAATTTGGCTTTCTGGATAACCTATCACATACCTGTACTGGTTTCTGTGCTGCCAGTAGGCTTGCCACCTTTTCTTGAAAAAAATACCGGCCTTCCTATATATTTTTATTTTTTTCCTATTAATAACATTGGGCTCAACCATCAAAAATACCGGCCAGGCCGGTAAAATACCGGCCAGGTGGCAACCCTAGCTGCCAGGTAAAGTAATCTGCATGAATAACTTGCATTGGTGAATTTTATATTGTATATAGTCTGCCCCTAAGCTCTAGTAAGTGACAGTAACCAAGACAGCTGTGAGTCAGTAGAAAATAGCTGCTGGGGACATCTTCAGAGGCAGAGATCTATTCTGTTAAAGGGCTATGTTGACCTTTGTATAATCTCTTTTTATTATTATATTATAACAAATGGGGGTACAGAAAGGAAGAGGGGTGGGGGATAAGCAAGCATTTCTTTATAAATCTCGACAGAAGAAAAGAGTAGCCAATCCGTTGGGGTTATTGTACATTATAACATTGATTAATTCCACAATTATCTTCCCTAAATCTGAGATATACACCCTGTCTTTATGCCGTGTTTCAATAGTTACAGTGGTAGTCAATAGGGTTGATAGAAGATCTAATGTGATACATATTTTCTTATAGCACATTTAGATTACAATAACTTTCCAATCATTGTTCTTATGTTTTTCTATCATCTTAATTTACATAAAGCTCAGTCGGGTTTGGCATCATAGAAAGCTTAAAGGGTGACATTAAACCATGGTGGGGAAAGAAGAGGGAAGAAAAAGAGAGTTAGAGAGTTACTCAGCCGCTCCATACCTGAATCACCTTTATGGAATATCAAGTTTTATTTTTCTTATACCAAGGCCGCTATTTTGTTCCTAGATTATGTTCCTTTGGCTGCTACAGAAGGCTGTATCAAAGGGTCATGGTATGTCCAAATTCGTGGGGCTTTAGTTCTTCTTTAACTCAACTATATATTCTGGGAATTGACTGCAAGTACGAGTTCACTCCAATATTGAACAAAATAGAAAGGGGACTGAAATATAGGCACTCTAGTTTTACCCTGATTGGCCTTGGGAATGAATTAATACCTAAAGGTGTCAGCTGCATATTGTTTCTATTGATTCTTTCTGCACTGCTTTGTATCTATGTATAATTGATTCTCCATAACTATAGATAATGCATTGCAGTGTTATATTAATCTATGGTTATTGTGCATGTAATGCAGAAGAGTGTGTCTACGATAAGCTATGCCCTATGTGGAAGATATTTTCTTTTTATATAATAGTGTATATTTCCCTATAAGTAAATGTATTTAACAACAGTATTCACTGCTGTGGACCCTACATTGAATAAAGGCTACCACTGTTCTAAATGCATTGCCTGTTGCTGGGAAAATTGTTTTAATATCTGTGTTTCCTTTGCAATAATTTATAAATACCAATGAATCTTTATTATCGCAGAACTGAATTGCTGTTGTGCAGATATATTGCTGGGTTGTTTACTCTCACTTGTCTTCAGATCTTCAATGCTCTTCCCTCAAGGCTAGTGTTGTGAAATAAAAGGACATTTTTAAAGTAGTTTCTTGTGAGTAGTTTCTTGTGCTGTATTTCTTTCTGTCAGTAACAGCCTGAGACTAAACATCAGCCTAGCAGTGTAAAGGAGAACTGTCTCTATTTGTATCTTCTTTCCTTTGATTTAGACTTGTAGTTGGCTTCTTAACGACTGTTCCAATTTATATAAACTTAGCTTCTTTGTTAGTGTTTGTGTGGCTTTTATAGACCAACAAGGATGGTGTTTTTTTGTTTATATTCCCAACGGCAGATTTGAGCCATGGTGGACCTGGTTGGAAAAGGGGTAGGTACCCTGAAAAAGGTCCAGTAGCTGTGATCCTTGCAGTGCAGGTAACTTCTTCAGCTCTTTCTATGTCTCTTCAGGAGCAGACTTCATCAAAGTAAGTTATCCAATACCTTGTGATATTGGACTCATAACACCCTCTCTTTACTTCTCAAAGGGCAAGAGGCAGCTGCTAGAAAATATAGGATGTTCAATTAGAAGAGATCCTACTTATACCTGTGTAAATACATCTCATACTGGGTGCAGTCCTTATGTGCCACCCAGCACATAAAGAAAAACTATTGAGGTGCTCAGCTTAATTGTAATAGCGACAAGCATCTCTTGTGCAATTTGCATAATTAAATTAATAGTATTGAGCAGTGTACTATTGCTTCAATATGGTTAAAGGAGAATGCACCATTTAGACACTCCTTTTACTAGGAGCAGTTCTTACTGTGCTACTCAATGGAAATAAAAAAAAAAAATCAAATAAATGTAAATTTAAACTAAAGCTTATGTAGCAAGAACCACACAAAACCATATATATATTAAAAGCTACAACTTTATCTACCTTTCTTTCTGTCAATATTTTTTTGACGTTCCAAAGGCCATATTCCTATGTGCGAGTGGTAGTAAATTGCCCCTTTCGTTCACTGCACACAATGCAAGTTGAGTTAATGAGGAAACAGTCCTCCACCATTTCATGTAACTTTGCTATGTGTTTTTGGATGTATAGATTTATTAGGTCTGTATGTCCTACAAGATGAGACTACAAGTCCATAGTGCAAGACCACATGGAAGAGAAGAATGGTGGTCAGCACAGCTTTTTCAAATGATATGCGTCCAATTCCTCAATGCGGCAACTTCACTTGATAAAGGGTATTGAACCCGAAACATGTTGTGATTCCACTGCCTGGAATAAAAAGAAATGAGGAAGAAAAAAACATATATCCTATACGTAAGTGTTGCACTTGATTTGCTTTTTTCCATAGTACACAAAACTCCTTAATAATGTTAACAAAAACAGAACAAAAATACAGAGCACATGGTACCACTTGGCAGAACTACTATTCACCAGAAGTATAGTAGCCACAGAAAAGCCTAACATTCCACTGTACAGTAGTGCATAGCTGCCAATGGACATGCATTGTCATCTTGTATAGTGATGGGCGAATTTATTCTCCAGGGGCGAATTCGCAGCGAATTCCCGCGATTCGCCGCTGGCGAATAAAATCGCGAAATGCCAGCCAAAGTTCGCCAGTACAGATTTGCCAAAAAAAAAACGAGTCTCGCGTCGTTTTTGACGCGACGCGCAGAAAACAACGCAACGGAAACGACGCGATTGACGTGACGCTCGTCAAAAACGCGCGACTCGTTTTGCTAATTTTTTCGCCAATTCGCGAATTTCACTGGAAATTCGCAAATTTTTCGGCAAAGCGAAACGGGTGAGATTCGCCCATCACTAATCTTGTAGTCTGATTGAGTTTGTGTTTGACAGATCTCAGTAAAATGCTACCTTCCTTAATGTTAAATGGGAATTATTTGGAGCAGCAGTAATGATGGTCTGGAGCTGCCTGATTAAGTGAGGACCTATGGTTCCACTGCCAGTAAACCTTAAAGCAATAGTGGCAATGACATTCTTGACAATTATCTGATTTCTGCAGTTTGCAGAAGTTCCAAATTTAATGAATCAGAGCCCAATTGCAATAACTGTACACATTGCAAATTCTCTTTTAGCTAAAGGAAAGACGTTTCCACCAACAATGTTCCAACATTTATGGACAGATTTATCAAGGGTCCAATTGAAATTTCAAATTAAATTTTTTTTTTGGTCAAATCTGTCAAATTTGACTAGGAGTTATCCAAATTCGATTTGAGTTTAAAAAAAAAAAAAAATCTAATTTGATTTCAAGATTTATGATACTCTTTCCCTATAAGAATTCAAAACCTGCCAAATTGGAGCAGAGGTCCAAGGATCAATTTGGAGATATTTGCAGTCTTCCTGACAAATCAAGTTTGATTGAATTTGGTTAAAATTTTCAGGTTGCTTAAATTCGTTTGAGTTTTAAAAAATTAATTTTAATTATAAATTTCGATTAGTCGAATTTCAAGTTTATGGGAGTTTAGGGGGAGTTTAAAAAAACGCCCTTGAATTTGAAATTTGACCCTTGATAAATGTGCCTCCCCATGGAAAGAAGAGTGGAGATTGTAGAGGACCAATTTAATTTTAATAGTTACTGTACATAGTTAAATTGGGTTGAAAATAGAGAAAGTCCATCAAGTTCAACATCTCCAGATTAAAACCCACCATACACACACACACACCCCTCCACTCTTTCTCACAAACCATATATGCCCATAGCTATACTAACTGTAGAGTTTAGTATAATCATCATCCAAGCCCCTTTTAAAGCATAAACAGAATCAGCCATCACAACATATTGTTACTTGAAGAGGCAAGTGGCTTGACACTTTGGTCATGTGTTGTGGGACACCCACCTTTCCACTCATCTGCTCTGTTCTCCTATCATTTGATATTCTCTTTTTAATTAATTAACTCCTATTTTCTGCTGTAGCCTTGTGTTTACCTCTAGTGATGGGCGAATCTGTGGCATTTCGCTTTGCCGGAAAAATTTGTGAATTTTCAGTGAAATTCGCGAAATGGCGAAAAAATTTGCGAAACAAGTCGCGCTGATGTTTTGGTGCATGCCCAAGTTGATGCACGCTTATTTTTACGCATGCCAGAATAGTTTTGACACACAGTGCAATGTGATTAAACTACCAGGTGAAATGCATACCCCCAACGGTCCCTTTTTTTGGAGGGACATTCCCTCTTTTGACAGCGCAACCTGCAGTCCCTCATTTCATTTGTATTGGAAAGTCCCTCTTTTCTCTGCACGGAATAGCCAGAAAAAGAAACAAAGTTTCTAACTTAATTGGCTTTTGGCAGAGAGCCTAGAAGAACAGCTAACAGGTGCAAAAAAGATGCTTTTTAACAATTTTGATATAATAAAATAAGTAATTGATTATATTTGTAACAGTCTCGATAAGGAGAAATATTTTCAAACTTTCATAACACAGACTGTGCTGTTTTGAAGTTAAGCGGCGAACTTGATGCGCGGCGAACTCAAATTTTTGTGAGCGTTTCGCCGAAACTTTCGCCGTCGGCGAATGTCGGAATTTCGCTGCAAATTCGCCTAGGGCGAATTTATTCGCCCATCACTATTTACCTCCACTATCCATTTCTCCTCTTGCTTTTTCCTTTGCTATCCTTTTCATTAATGACTGTCGACAAATCTGTGGTGCATTTGCTTTTATTGTCAAGCTCAAGAGGGCAATGTCTACATTTTTACTTCCCATCTTTGGTACTTAACAATGCTTTCATCATATAAATGGATACAAAACACCCCCAAACAACAGATGCAAAATTTGGTCTTGGCTCTTCTGCAATTCAGATGAATTTTGAATTTGCTTTAAATTTCATCAGCTTCAAAGGCAACCCAAGCCTTAAAGATTTTGTGGACAATTTCCAATTCCCCCCCACTGTGGGCATAGTAGGTTAATAACATTTTCATAGCCTAAAGTTGTCCAGTTCATAAATACATTTAAAGTTTATGGTGGTCATGACCTGACGAAGTGCCAGGAGAGCGGAGGGCACGAAACGCGTAGCACTCTCACCATCCCACTGTCCTTGATGTTGGTATGTTTGAATAAACCGCAATAATTCTTATCACGCGTCCTCTGATGATTCCGATGTGCGCCAGATAGCGGGTACATGCAGACTAAAGTTGTCCAGCCCTGCTTTATCTTGAACTACTTTCTTTTTTTTACTTTTTAAAACCTTTGCATATTTCCTTATTGAAAATAATTTAGATCATTTAGTCATTGTCACTGCTTAAACATAAACAAATATTCTGTAAAAGAATGGGAATTTAACCCATTGGCTAGCATTTTTGCATTCAGGCAGGACCTTTAGAAATTCACCAGTGTGCCATTGCAAATTATACTTAATTAATGACCAAATGCTATTAAACATCTGAGCAATTATAAAACCAATGTCAGAAACAGCAGATAGTAGCTTGCTTTGGTTTTATTGTGACTCAAGTATATGTTGGTCAGGAGAATAGACATTTTTTCTCACTACTTTCCTTTCCCAATCAATTTTAGCTTTATTAAATACAAGAAAGACTTTTCATTTCCTGGTTAAATTTTTTTTTTCATCAGAGAAAATTGTGTGGCTTCATCAAGAGGACACAGATGTTTCTTTTTGTATTTTTACATTATTTCACCCAGCATGTCATGATTACTAGATAAGAACATAATATTTCCTCAGACCCAGTGATCACTGCAGAAGTGGCTCCCCTCGCGCTGAAAGGTCTTCCAAAGATCACGAAGTAGTACAAGGAATCTATTCTTGAAAACGTGTTTGCTGTTCTAAAGGAAAAAAGGGTTTTAATACTTCTGGGCAAAAACAAATGCTACAGACTTGTTCCAGCAGGAGACTGTCAGTGTTTGAAGCTGTTCCACTCTACTCTCATCATGCAGCCATAAACTATGCCATCACTTCGGGGCACATAAAGCCTGTAGCTAGAACATTTATAGAACTATTTTAAGGTGGGGATTTACCTTATTGTTGGTGAAAGGAGACACACTTCAAATTTTTGGCTGATATTCACAGGAAACATATATATACCTGGATGACCCTGACTGTGCATTGAGCCTAATCATTAGTGACTATGTTCCCAAGCTCCAGGCATTGAGCTCACTTTGACTGTTAATGAGTTTTCTATAACTTCTAGAATTTCCTACTTCTATTAGATAACAGCAGTGTCTGCAATCATCAATATTCCCTCTGTTTCTTTTTACCTGACTCTCTTCCTTTCCCATCTAGTTTTATCCTATTTTTTTTTCCCACATCACATATGTGACTAAAGTTTTCATGGTAGCAAATCTTGTCTTCAGTCTTTCTGTTAGTATTGAAGCTCAAGGGCATCGAACGATCAACCTGTCTGAGCTTCTTAAAGGAATTCAGAGAATAGCCGTTCCACAAGGCAGCCAAGTATATCTGTAGCTCAGTGCTAAGCAACAAAGTGATCCTCTACTATATTTTCACTTATACGGCTTCTCATTAGTCAGTCTTTGGTATACTCATCCTTTTTTTATATAACACCAGTATGTTTGTGCATATAGTCCATCTGTTTAGAATAAATAAAGAGCAGCCATTCATTGGTATTAAAATTGATTTTCCTTAATTCCTTCTCATCAGGTTTTATAATATTTATCCTGAAACCTGTTATCTAGAATTTTCAGCAACCCCAACAAATAATTTCTCAATTTTCCATGCTTTGCTGGTTCTTGATGACCATATTGATTTTAGACATGGTTCATCAAATCACAGAGAAACCCCTTATCCAGAAGCCTCAGGCTGGGAATATTTAATTTAACAGATCCCATACCTGTATTAGCAAAACTGACCCATTCTTTTCAATGAAGGAAACAAAAAAGGCAGCTTGTAGTGACAGATGGCATGCAGGCTATTGATGACAAGATGCACAGCAGAGCAGAAGGAGATGAAATGAGATGAATTTTGACATAATAATTATGTATAATCATATATACACACATAAGAAGTGTGGGTAAATATAATAATATCTAATTGTGGTATTGTGAATGGTATGAAAATATGTCTTATATAAACCTATAATTTTATGTACATTTACATTTTAGCAGTTAAGAGTGTACTTCCCGACCTCATGATTTTTATTCCCTAACAGATTGTGCCGTAAGTGTGAGTTAAATTATATGTCCAGAAACAAAGGCATATTTAGACTGTTAATAAACTGCGCCTGCTTCAGCTATTACAAAAATTGTCACCACATAGCATTAGCCTAAAGATATAGACTTAAACCCATAAATATAATTCTAGCACTTTTGGAAAATGTTTAATAGCATTAAAGGCTTCTAAATTATCTCCACTAACTGGGATTGAGCCATTGCAAAAGGCATATCTACTCTTAAGCCTGGGGGTAATGGCTTGGAAAGGATGACATTTTTCAAAAGGATCTATTTGTATGTGAAAACAATGTGATGTGCAATTTAACCTTCTTAGTGCTGCCTGTCATACGATCTACACTTTTGGCATAAATGAAACGTAGAGGCAACTATGGTTTTAGGTGGATTCTGGGTTTTCGTCTTTCCTTGCTTTTTGCAAAAATGAAGCATTCTCCTGATGCTTTATCATGGGGATGCCAGGTATAGGCTCATAATTTACATAATATAGTGCTCATTGGAAGATCAATTATCTTTTAATGCAAAGGCTCATTAACTGCACTTATGAACAGAAAAGCCATTGGTCATTTCCATTTCTATGGTAGGTAAGAATTTATTCACCAACAAAACCATTTCATGTATAAATATAGTAAAAAAAAACATAGGAAAAAGCTACCATCAAAACAGTAAACTAAAGAAATGCCTTTCAAAGGGGATAATTATACAATGACACTATCCCTTCAATAGTAAATACATTACAAAAAGGACAAGGAAAGTTCATGTAAAGAAGTAGCTAGAAATGTTGTACATTAGGTTGTGTGCTTCTGGACCAGCCCCAGGCAACCACAGCCCTTTAGCAGTAAAGATCTGTGTCTCCCCAGTAGATGCCCCAGTAGCTCCCCATCTTCTTTTCTGCTGATTCACTGATTCACATGCTCTGTGCTGCTGTCACTTACTGAGCTTAGGGACCCACTCACAATATACAGTACACATAGAATAGAAATGTCACTATAAGGCTGATTAATAATTAATACAGATAATTAGGGATGGGCGAATTTATTTGCCAGCGGCAAATTCGCCGGCGAATAAATTCGCGAAACACCCGCAAAATAAAAAAAACGAGACGCGCAAAGAAAATAAATTTTTCGCCAATTCGTGAATTTCGCTAGAATTTTTCAGCGAAGCGAATCTGCCTAGATTCCCCCATCACTACAGATAATTACTAATTGGCAACACAGAAACCAGTGCAACTAGCATCAGAATTTAATAATCAGCCCTGAAGCATCAGCTTATATTACAGACAAACCTCATTTTCAGATGGATAATTTGTGATGACCCCTAAGTTAGCTTCTCAACAGCTGCTCAGAGCCCACTGAGCATGTGAGTGTCACAGACACTTTCCAAGATGGTGACCCCCTGTGACAAGTTTGAAGTCCTTGATCATTGCTGCTATTGACAAGCTGAAACTTTAGGTTGGTGCATTAAGTTCAGTATATAAAACATGATATTTTTAGCCCTATTAATTTTTAGGCTTTAAAAGGGAATCCAACCCCTCCGGCACTAAACCCCTCCCTCCTCCCCCGCCCTACCTCTCCCCTGTCGCTACTTACCCCTCCGTGCAGGTCCCCTTCAACCAGGTTCACGGGCGACATCTTCTTCAGCGATGTCTTCTTCCTGGATCTGTCGGCGATTGGCAGCGCATGCTCAGTAGAAGCATTTGTCGGTTGGTACTACTGTGCATGCGCCCAAAGTTCAGAAAGTTCAATCGGCGAATTTCATGATTTTTGGGTGCATGCCCAGTAGTACAAACTGGCAAATACGTCCTAATGCACATGCGCTGTCAAGTGCCGGAGGTGTTGAATTCCCCTTTAAGAGTAACTGCTCAAACACATTGCATGCAGAACATGTCCACACTGAAACTCTGAAATGAGACAAGACCGCTACACAAGCACAAGCCAAGTACAAGTACAAACTAAGTACGAGTTATATTTACACATAGTGAACTGGATTTGTATGCAGACACTGGTGTAACTTGGTAATAGTCTCCACTTCCCATCCCCATCTATCCCCAATGTGTTATATTGATCAGAGCAAAGACAAAACTGATGAGAATAGTTCAAACAGTTCTATTCTGATATACTATTGATTTGTATTCATGAGTATTCATGAGTCCATACCTTACTGTCTCTTATTTGCTTTCTATAACGATGCCATGAAATCCATAAGTCAGGTTGTATTTATGTGTTTCAATCCTTAGATTTAAGAGTGCTCTTCCTTAACATGGTGGCGCCTATTGCTGTATGGTGACGTCAGAGGTTAGCGATGCCATAGCTATGTGTTTTGATGTTTGATGCAAACGTTCAAAATAAATAGATGCTGGAGACCTTGGTTTAATGCTGAAATATTATTATTATTATTAATAATAACATGTATTTCTATAGCGCTAACATATTTCGTTCTTCCTGAGTGAGTTCCTGCATGGTTTAAATTTGCTGTATTGACTGATCTTTGGTTCCTGACCACCCTGATTTCCGCCTATCACTGACTATTACCTGGATTACAACTTTGATCCTCTTAACCCCTTGTGTACTATGACTTGGATTGTTTCTGTTTGCCTGCATTACAGTTTTCTCCTTGGCCTTTGACACATATATATCAAAAGTTGAAAAATGTGAATATGTTCAATAATATGCTTTGGAACCTTGAGCAGTAAATAAAGGATGGCAAGGTTCAATAGAAGTCAATGGGAATTGTCTCTAGCAACTTTATTTATTTATTTTGCCAGTCCATTAAATCATTTGAGGGTTTTTTGCCTCATTGAATTTGTGCTGGTCTGTGGCTTTTTCGTGAGAAAATACATGCACAGAAACATTCTGTTTATTTTCTTAAGTAAGCTAGGGAGAAAAAAAGTTTTACTTATTCGACGCTTTTCTTCCCCTTGACCACAAAACTTAGCACATAGACCCCTATGAGTTCCATTTGTGCACCAATGTTTAATCAAAGCACCCACTACCCTTATTACAAGGGTTTATGTACCATCTAAGGTATCTAGGAGCATACTGTCCTGCTCACCAATTCAACTGTGGCCGCACCTAAAGGGTCCGGCAAGTGTTTTTCGGAACTTCTGTCTACTGTACCTGACTCTAATAGTTTACAAGCAGGTCTCTCTGCATCTTGTATTCATTTTTTTTAGTATTTCTAGTCGAACAAGTTATTGAAAAGGATTTATGGAAACTGCTGAAACTATCTTTCTAAGCTTTGTGTTTCCTTCCTTCTTATCGCAAGATTTTGTTATATGCAACATATGAACATTTACCTGCTAAACTTATACACACAACTAACTAACACATTTCTTTATCATTTCAGTAGCACTGAAAATACACTGGAAACTTTTTTGCTTAATCAAGATGGTTTTTATAATGATTAAATTACTTTGGTAAAATTCACGCAAGCAGTAGTTCTGAGCAATTTATAACAAGCAATGTTCTTTTTGTACTACCTTGATTGGCTCTCATCCAAGATTAAATTACTGTGTCCATATCCTGCACTTAGTGGAAGTTCCCTTTTAATTAAGACTAATTGATCACTGTCCCTTAGGCAATGCCTTTTAAACCTTTGTAGATAAAATATATTGTTCTACTAGTATAGAACATAAAACACAGCTCGGCTTCTTTACTTTTGTCATGCCAGAAAAATGAAGTGAGCGGTGTGAACCCTTATTTATAAATGGGCCTTCATGGTGTCTAAAATGGATGCACATTAAACCTTTTTAAATTGGACTTTTCTGCTTTTAAGGATCACCCCCATATTAAAGAAACCCCTACTAGATACCTTTCCAAATGCCCCTGTTTTTGCCACACCCTCTGTAACATGTAACCCTTTATCTCTGGCCTTGATGTGATAACTCTGCCTTCTTTAGTCCAGTGGCACACACATGGGGGCAGATTTACTAAATTCACATCTATTCACATGAATGATTCGAAATTCGATCAAATTTTCTAAAATATTCGAATTATGAATATGCAAATTAGGTAAATTCGACCAGTGAATTCAGTAAATTCGATCGAATCAAATCATTCGAATAATTCAAATAAAAATCTATTCAAATACTCGAATACTTGACTATCAAATTACTTCCCCTTTAAATTTTTATTCAACTACCTAGTTAACTAGTTTCAATCTGCCGAAGTGGCTTTGCCAAATTTTGATCAAATTATAAAAATTTGATCGAATGGTTAAAATTGCTCGAATCGATTGATTCGAACAATTTGATCGTTCGATCGAATTTTTATAATTTGAATTCGGAGGATTTTAATTCCTTAACTATTCCCATGGTTGAATTTCAATTTTTTTTTCAATTTCAAATTCGAACAATAGTAAATCTGCCCCATGGTTTTCTCCACTGGCACATGGGACATATTTCAACACAAAAATTATTAATTTGCTGCCACAATTCACCCTATAAATGGGATGTGTATGTGTATGAGTATTGGTACTGAAATCAAACCACAGTATTCCATCCTTATTATTATTGGTTCCTCTTCTGTATATGAGAGGGTTTTATAAATGGAATTGATCTCTAGCTGCTCTTGTTTTACCAAAGCTATTCTGCCAGAAATCCAGCCATTTGGAATCCTAAAGCTTAGGCCCAGTGCTAGACTAAATGAAACCAAATGAAATACCTTTCAAAGGGGATCATTATACAAAGACTTTAGCATACTTTGCATTCAGAGTAACGACCGAAGCATGCAGACCACTACACAAACACAAGCTAAGTACAAATTATATTTACAGAAAGTAAATAATATTAGTATGCAGACACTGGTATAATTTGGTACAAGTAATGGTTTCCACTAATTCTATACCCAATGTATGTCATTTTGAATAAAGCAAATACAAAACTGAGAATAGGTTACACAGTTCTATACTGATATACTATTGATTTGTAGTAATCCATGAGCCAACACCTTAATGTTTGCCTTTCCTTAAATGGCAAGGAAAGGCAAAGAAATACAATCCCATTTTTACTTTCTTTAATGAAAAAGAACTCTATCTCCAATATACTTTAATTTAAAAATGTGTACCGTTTTTATAAGAAACCTGACTGTATGCAGTGAAATTCTCCCTCCATTTAGTGCTGTGGATAGGAATTGTCAGATGATCCCTAACTTCTGGCAGGGAAACAATCACTTATGAACAGCAGGGGGAGCCCCTGCCTTACTTACCAGCCATGCAGAACTCAAACAGCTTTGTTTTTCGATCAATTATGACGATCCCTAAGCAGCACAGACCACACTGAGCATGTGCAGTGCCAGTGTCAGGCAAAGATATATAACAAAGTTACAAGATGACAGCCCCCTGTGGCCAACTTTGAAAGCATAAATCATTTGTTTGATTAGGCTTGTGGTGCAGTAAGTTCATGTTTATGTTTAGTATACAAAATACAGCATTTCTAGCCTTATTCTATTTTAGACTTTCCTTGTCCTTTAACTCTGCCATGATCTCCAGAAGTCAGGTAGTATTTATTAGTTTGAACCCTTAGGGGGAAATGTAACTAAAGTCGCAAAGAGAAAAACATTGTGCACCAATAAGAGTTAAAATCCACATCTCACAATGTAATGTTCCTTAAACAGTTATTGCATTGAAAATCAATATTGTGCATTGCGGATTATAATTGAGCATCAAGAAGTGCTTGAAGGTGTCATAATCTTTTGGAGCAAACATTGCTACTTTTTCAGTAAGAAGTTTAATTACATTGATTAGCGCAAAGTATAAAATTCGCAAACGGCCTTCCGCTGGCGGAAGTGGTCGCTAAACAGTTTCCGGGTTCGCAAAAGGTATATTGCATTCGTGCAAAGCAAAATTAGTTTGCGCAAAAGCTTAACTTTTCACATTGCGAATAGTTTTTGCGTTACCGACGTATATTACATTCCCCAATTAGAGTTCAATTAGAATTTGAAACTTTTTTCAAGCTCCCTTTGTGCTGCAATGCTTAATCTGAGCCTCCACTACTCTTATTACAAGGTTACATGTTACATCCAGGAGTATATAGGAGCATTCAACAAAATTTCACCTGATCTGCTTACCAACTCACCAACTGTTATGGGCTCATCAACAGCGGTGTGGTCAAGCATTTTGAAATCCTGCCATTAGGAATCATAGGAGAATAGGCCCAGAGCTAGACATAGGTGCAAAGTGTTTGTAGTTATGTTGGGTAGTTTTGTGTGCCAATTTGCTGCTTGTTCCTGGTGGTAGTTTATAAGTAAGCCACAGTTTTAATCTGGTGCAAGAAAACCCTACACCTTGTACTTGTATTGATCAGGGTTGCCATTGTATATTGCTCCTATAGTTGGCCAGCACACCCATGTCCCTTTCCTTGCTAGACTGCGTGACGGCAGGTGCACTTTAAATAAACATTGCCATTCCAGGTTTTCAGACGCTCAGAATTACATATTCTGTTGGGATAAAACGTGTCAATGACTCTTTAAAGGTGTAGCCTTGGCTGTATAAGTATATTAGCATATTAATGAATATCATGTGAAGCATGAAAGTTTCTAAACATAAACCATATTGAAATGTGGATGTCACAACTAATGAAACATATGCTTAACAAATTAGAGATGTCAGCGAGAAGTTTTATGCGAAGCGTTACTCTCATAAAACATGGCTGTATTGCTCTGTAAGAAAGCATATTGCATTTTTAATGAAATGTTTTATGTTTCTGTGGACGTTATTAAATAATGTAATGCAAGATCGGGACAGGAAATGGGGTGTAAGAAACATTTACATACCATGCAAAAGCCTTCATACAATGGAAATAGCAGTCTGGTCAGTGATTGGTCAGTCTGATCTCCTAGAATATTGTACTATTTGTTATTAAAAGGGTAGTTCAACTTTACATTAACTTTTAATATGTTACAGAATGCAACTTTGCATTTGGTCTTTATTAATTATTTGCCTTCTACATCTTTCTAGCTTTCCAATGGGGGTCACTGACCCTGACCAAAATATATTGCTTTGTGAGCTATACATTTTATTGTTATTGTTACTTTTTATTTATTTATTTATTATTATTATTTGTATTATATATATTTTTCTTTTCAGTCCCTCTTCTATTTATATTCCAGTATCTCATTTAAACCACTGTCTGGTTGCTAAGGTGAATACAGCCTAGCAACCAGATAACTACTGAATAAAAAGCTAAATAACAGAAAAACCACAGAAAACAAAAAATGAAAGCTAATTGCAAAATATTTCAGAATATCAATGTCTACATCAAACTAAAAGTGAATTTCAGGTGAACTTAAATATGTCCCTGCTGAAAAAAGGTTCTTTGCGTAATTTGCAGCCCCATATTTTAAGGGGGTTATTTATCACTGGTCAAGTTTGTGAGTTTTTTTTTTCCACCTCAAAACTTGAATGTTTGCTGATTTATGAAAAATGAATGTAAAAAGCTTGACTGATTGCAATTGGGGGGGGGACTTGAATACTTGCATTGATCAAGTTATCGACAAAAAAGCCTAGAATAGATCGAGTTTTTCCAGCACATAAAATACAAAGACTAAAAATATCTTCCAATGGTTCAAGGGACCTCTACCATTGACTTCTACATGCCTTTGACAAGTTTTAGCTGTAATATTTTCAGATTCCAGCTTTTTGCTGTTTAGTAGCATAATATATCTTGAAAAATGTTGTTTTTTTTATCCTGAAATTTGTTACTGAAACTACCCACGAAAACTTGAGTTTTTCAGGAAAAACACTACTCGGTCTTTGATAAATAACCCCCTTAGACTTCTCAGAAAACATTAAAATATAAAATTAAACCCAATCGAATTGTTTTGCCTCTAATAAGGATTAATCATATCTTAGTTGGGACCAAGCACAGAGTACTGTTTTATTATTGCAGAGAAAAGGGAAATCATTTAAAAAACAAATAATTTTATGATTAAAATGGAGTCTATTGGAGAAACCTTCTCATAATTTGGAGCTTTCTTGATAATGGGTTTATGGACAATGTACACGTATACTATACATATACTGTATTTTGTAGAGCTCTCAACTGATTCGATCAAATCTACCATTTATATGAGATCATGTTTAGGAAAGGTCACACTCGTTGCATTATCCCTAGTAATGTCATACACTACATTGAGAACTCATATGTCCCTCTCTAAATGACTTGACCTTCATCCCCTGAAGTGACTGCTCTACATACACACAATCATATACTAGATAGTGATGGGCGAAGTGGCCGTGTTTCGCTTCGCCGAAAAATTTGCGAATTTCCAGAGAAATTCGCGAATTTTTCGCCAACTCGCGAAACGAGTCGCGCGTCGTGTCGTTTTTGACGCGCGTTGCGTCGTTTTTGACGCGCGTCGCGTCGTTTTCGGCGCGTCGCGTCAAAAACGACTCGCGACTCGTTTTTGCGCGGCGAATTTTTTTTTGCAAATTTTTTTGCCAGTTTCGCAAATTTATTCGCCAGCGGCGAATCGCGGGAATTCGCAGCGAATTCGCCCCTGGCGAATAAATTCGCCCATCACTAATACTAGATCCAGTGTGACTACAGTTCAGTTGCCAGTACAGATGCCAGAGGATCCTGAATAGGGCCCCATACAGGATTTCCACATGCAGCAAAAATCCTAAACACACACACACAGTGTGGTGAGGTGTGTCATACATTAGCACAGTGATCCCCAACCAGTAGCTCGTGAGCAACATGTTGCTCTCCAACCCAATGGATGTTGCTCTCAGTGACCTCAAAGCAAGTGCTTATTTTTTTAATTCCAGGCTTGGAAGCAAGTTTTAAGTGCATAAAAATGAAGTATAGTGCCAAGTGGAGCCTCCTGTAAACTGCCAGTCCACATAGGAGCTACCGTATAACCAATTACAGCCCTTATTTGGCACCCCAAGGGATTTTTTTCATGCTTGTGTTGCTCCCCGACTCTTTTTACATTTGAATGTGGCTCATGGGTAAAAAAGGTTGAGGACCCCTGCATTAGCAGATGGTATAATGGACTGGCTCATAAGTGTGCCTTTTTATTTTAGTATTGTTATCCCAGCAAGGATATTTATTTGATATGGAAACAGATGTTAGCTGAAATTGCTTTGACAATTGAATATAAACAGACTTGGACTTAACACAGCCATTGGATTTCTGTCATATAAGATAAAATGTGAGAAATTAAAAAGATTTCTTCAGATTCCATCACAAATCCCTCTTTAATAAAAAAAAAAAATGTTTGTGTGCTGCATCCATATACTGTACATCCACTCAGAATAATATAGACTTGTGTTTTTTACAGTGTAATTGGTTGTTTGCATTTGTAATGTTTTACCATTAAAGCTAGTGTCCTTGATGGTGTGTACACATGAGTAACCGAATGAACAGGTTGTGCTTGTAAAGTGTATGTCAGATTATTTCACTAGAACATCAAATACCAAGGAGCTTCCCAAATGAGATTAACACGGCAGCCTTCAAATTCCCAGCCTTGAAGATGTGCTCACACAGTTCCGTCTGAACTGCTTCAAGCAGACTGGGCAATAATTATAATTTGTATGGCATGTGCGTACTATACCCCTAACCCTTCCAGATTATAGATAGCAATATGCTTAGTGGAGCCAGCATTAACAGCTCAGAAATAAAATAGGGTTGGTTAATGCAGTAATATAGCTATGGAGAAATATGTTCTCTATAAATAAATGTATATATGTAGACAATTTCCTACTGGCGGTCTGTAAATATCATTTTGATTGCACCTGTAGTAATGTTATTGAATCAATACTTACACATAAATGTCCTTAGGAGGCAAAATGGAAAGAATCTTGGGTTTAAATAATTCTAGTGTATACAGTAGTTGTTACACTATAAAATTATGAATGCAAATGGTTCCCGCTGAGTGTTACCAAGTAACAAAATGAAACAATATTTTTGCAGTAGATGGGCATAGATAGACAAATATCCATTATTTTCAATTATTTTTCAATTCCCTAAGTGTACTGAAACTGTTTTGTAAAACATATTGCATATGATAACTATTATTAATGCTTATTCGTATGACTGGGTCCAGCCATGAATGTTCTATAAAGTGGAAAAAAGCAGGAGAATAATTGCCAGTGCACTGTTTCTGTCTTTAAAAATAATTGTTACAAAATTGAGCTGTTAGTACCACACTTTGAACAACATATGTATGCATGTGTGCCTCCTCTAGTCCTACACTGCCTATTTGCATTCTAAGTATGTAGTGCATACCGTATAGTATCATGTCCCCCAGCCCTCCAAGTAGTTCCTTCTTTTAAAGGCTGATAAGCAGCTAGAATCATTGGAGAGACTACAGAATTATGAACATTGCTGTCTTCATGTGCCCCTTCAGCCCTTTTGGCTTTAAAAGTCTCTCCAATTAAATATTTTTTGTCTAAAGAAAATTATCCTTCAGTAGATAAATTATCAGAATAAACTGTGATTGCTGGGTTTATCAAACAGAAACTTTATAATATGTCTGCAAAGAATTATTGTTCTTGGGTCATACCTAAACCTACCTGCTCTTTAAATTAATTTAAATATGCTCATCCCAATTTTTTGAATTGCATATAGCATTTTAGGTATATAATTGCATACCAGTTGCATTTCTGGAATAGCTGAAAGTTCTGTAGGTCTAGGCACAGTTATCTTATAGAAGGAAGCTTGAGAAGAGGCAAAGGTTTTTGTAGAGGATAATGTTGATAATAAACTTGCTTCTTACTAGGTGTATCAGTACAGATATCATACTGGGATCGGTAGGTATGCAACCAGAATTAATTTGTAAGAAGTATACTCCTGGGTTACAGACCTGAAAATTGAAATGCAGTCAACTTCACTAAAGTTTACTCTACACCTGCCCAAGAAAAGGAAGAAAAGGTAGGCATCATATACTGTAGGTGACTGCGTGTTTGTGTAAGAAAAATACAGACCACAACAGGTAACACCATTATATACAGGTTAAAATTTATGATAACTGTCACATTGCATATTGTTGTGTAAAGTATACATTACTGTCTTTGGTTCAGCTTCCCAGTTTTACGTGTACTTTTTTCTGTGTTCATGGTTTATAACTGTGTCACATACTTGTGCCTTCAATTATCATGCTAATATGATTGCTTCCCTATTGTGTAAAAGCAGAACAAAACGGGGGATCAATCGCACACTACAACAACATATATGGACGCAGGAGAAGCAGATATGAGTTTAGTGGGTTATACTATTGCCAGGCAGAATTTCTTTTTTCAAGCCCATCAAATACAACTCCTGTTTTTTTTTTCTTCTTTATAATAAATACTCTGCAGCTTCTGAACATCACTGTATATAAAAGGATGCATTTAGCAATGTTCCTGGAAAATGACTGTTACTAGGTTATTATAGGAAATTATGCTAGTCCTAAACACTCATCTGACTAAATGTATTTCCCAGCAATGACAAACGAACAAAATAAGCAGTAATCATAAACTCTCTCTTTGTTCTCAAGAGGCAGTAATCAAAGCATCAGCATCACAAATCTAATGTCTTTCTTGCATTTCTGTTGGAACAAAAAAAGAAAAAAATTCTAAAGTACCTTTGAGGATTGTGTTTCAGTGGCAGGAAATTAAGAAATGTGGAGGTGTCCTGACATAACAGTGCATTTCTGTATGTGGGTGGGTTTCAAGGACAGCCCCTCAAATCCTGTAATTGAGATCACTGAAATAACAGATAAGAAAAATAATGTAAGTTCCTTATGGAAACCTGGCAGACATTGGTTCCTAGCATGATGAAATATGAGAATGCAATGGTGTTATGACATAATACCTGTCATTCTCTTCAAAATAGAAGTCTAGATTAGCCTGTTTTACTTAAGGTGAGAAAGCACCCAGTTTACTTATGCTGAAGTGCTAATGTAGTAAGTGGGAAAGAAACCACTGAAGTGAGAAGGGCTAAATGGAGCCAAAGAGCCCTTCACAAAATAAGATATGCACCAAGAGCCTTCTTCAAACAAAAAATATTGCATGTTATAGGACTGCCTTAAAACCAAAAATCAAAGGTTAACTCACAGCTATAGACAGAAACATGAAAATTACTCTGTCCATTACTGTGTCCTACGGTTGTAACCTGTCCGGTTTTGACCCGGACAGCCCAGTATTTTGAAGGGCTGCCTGGGTCAATACTTCCTGCCTGGTTTTCCAAATAAGGAAAACCGCCAGGATTAGCTTGATTGACACAGCGATCGACCAATCGTCGATCACTTCGTCATAGCCCTGCCCATTGACATCACGGGCCCGCCCACTGACGTCACGGGCTCGCCCCCATGTCTGGGATCAGCCACACGAAAAGGTGGCAACCCTACTGTGTCCCTTTGGCCAAGGTTTAAAGGGGTTGTTCATCTTTGAGTTAACTTTTAGTATAATGTATAAAGTGATATACTGAGTCAATTTGCAATTGTTTTTTATTTGTGGTTTTTGAGTTATATAGCTTTTTATTTTAGCAGCTCTCCAGTTTGCAATTTTGACACTCCAAATTACCCTAGTAACCATGCAGTGATTTGAATAAGAGACTGGAATATGAAAGGAAGAGGACCTGAATAAAAAGATGAGTAATAAAAAGTAACAATAATGATACATTTGTGGCCTTATAGAGCATTCTTTTAGATTTAAAATTTGGATTTTTGTCCTTAAAAACTCGATCAGAAAAGTTTGAGGCTTAATAGGCCTCTAAAAGTTCATTTAAAAGGGAAAAACCCCTTTAAGCACAGGTTACAATTTCTGTTTTCTTGTCAAGGCTCTTACCTCTAGAATTGATTTGTTGTTTTTGCATGTAATCTACATGTTCAATGTATGTATTGTACCTATTTATTGTACAGTGCTGGGGAATATCTTGGCACTTTCTAAATATATAACAACTATTAAGCATACAATATAATGCTTATCTTATTATATAGGTAGGTATAGTATATGCATAGCACAGAAACTTGGGGTTTAATTTATCACAATACTGTTTTATGCCTGTGCTCACCCAAGATGCTGCCAAAATTCTTATTCACTCTCTCGTCGTATCACATCTAGACTATTGAAACTCTCTTTTAATTGGCCTTCCCCGCCAGAGACTGTCACCTCTCCATTACATAATGAACACTTCCACGAGGCTTATACACCTCAGCAACTGCTCTTCCTCTGCCATGCCATTCTGCCAATCCCTGCACTGGCTTCCACTGCCCTTCAGAATTAAATTCAAATGAATGACCCTGACATTCAAAGCACTTCATAACTCTGCCCCTCCCTACATCTCTGAATTCACTCACCCAACACTTACTACGCTCCTCTACTGACCTGCTACTTAACTCTTCTCTCATTACCTACTCACATGCTCACATTCAAGACTTCGCAAGGGCTGCACCCCTTCTCTGGAATTCTCTCCCATGGCCTGTCTGACTTTCTCCCAAGCTTTCTGATTTCAAGAAATCTCTTAAAACTCACTTATTTAGAGAAGCCTACCCTCACTCTTTACTACCATATACAATATCACATCTTTCACCCACCTAACTCTGATCTTGCCCACACCTTGTGTATCATTCCCTTCCCTTTAGATTATAAGCTCTTTCTGCACAGGGCATTCCTCACCTTATGTACCAGTACTGATTGTGATGCATGTAGCTCCATATGTTCTATGTATGTAATTCCTGTGATTGAGTTGTATAATCACATTTACTTTAAAATGCTACAAAATATGTTGGCGCTATAGAAATACATGTTAATAATAATAATCTATAGAGTAGTATTTCACAGAATCCAAATTGTTTGTAAACAAACATGCTCTGTGCTGTTTAGTTTATGTTATTACGTGACCACTACTTTCAAGAAAATAAAGGCTTTAGTTCTGCAGCAGTTCTTCCATGTTGTGATTATTAGATTTTATTTTTCAGTTTCATGCCTTGGCGATAGCTAATTTTTGAAACACATGACAGGTAATGCTTGTTAAGTAGAATAGCAAAAGGAAGGATGTCCATAGGAAACAGTGGTTTTACTGACCCCCTGTACCCTGGCTCTCATTATTTTCTGTAAAATGTTCTAAGAAGGTCAATTATATTTCTGTTTCATAACAGGAAATTAGCTTTTTCCATGGGAGGTTCACACAATCACCTTCACAACACTCATGATTATTCATAGCAAAACACATAATGGCTATTGCACATTGTAATGCTGAATTTATTTGTTCAGGGTGTGAATCACCAGGCTTGTGGTAAATTACAGTAAAGAGCATTGTTCACATTAATTCCCTGTGTGTATATATACAGTATTTTTATAAAATAAGACTTATCCAACTCAGTAATTTGGATGAGCAACCTTTGGGAAAGTACATAAATATACCATTATGTTAAAATTAGAACAATATTTTAAAAGCAGTCTCTTCCTTTTTTTATTTGAACGCTCCCTTGTTTGTATCTTGTATATGCTGCTGGAAGATTAATATTTATAAAATATCATTTAAAAAACATTTCTTAAAACTTTTGAGATTGATAATTAAAGATCACTGTTTTTTGCCATGTACTGTACGTGCAATCCATAGATCAAGAACAAAGACTGAACACAGAGGTCATTATAGGTATTGTTGCATGTTTTGTAACCAAATTTGCAGATGGAATTCAGGGAAATAGGCTAAAATTTTAATCTGGGCCTATAGTGAGAACATGAAACAAGCCATATACCTGCACTAGAAAAAGCATTTTTTCCCATCATTCATCCACCTACAACTGCCCCATGTTATACCAATATCCAGTCTGTTGATTTTACTCTTAAATCGGGTATTTGAAATGACATATAAGCTACATCTCTCCCTTGTTTTCTATTCTTGATGTGGACTGGAAAATGTTATAGATATAAAGTATCCGTGATTTTGATTTCCCTTGGACATATTCATAGTAACTGGTGCATGGGCTCAGCTTCAGTCTTCATGCTGCTTAATAACCTGACCTCGATATTCCCCTTTGTCATTATTATTACTGCATGTCTGAACCTGTGGTTTATTTCATGATTGTGCTTGTTTCCAGCCTACCCCATCCTAGCTCTGGTTTATAGTGTTAATAGCACCTCAATCTTAGCTATGCCTGATATGATTCTAGAGGTTTTTGTATTTTCTCCATTTGCATACACAGGTCAACAATATATCCCACCAAGTCTGGGTATTTATCAACGCATTTCTTATGTGCTGCTCCTGAACCAATCAAGGTTTTGCTTTACTTGCAACAGGCTGATCACTGATTGGTTGCAGTGTCATATACATTGTCTTCTATGTAGTATAAAAATCATGTGCAACTCTCATACATGTGCAGGGTAATGTGGCCCATATTCTGTTTTATGTTTTTGCTTTTATCATCTTCATCCTGTTTTATTTTAAGACTTTAGAGGAGGAATGCCATGAAAATCTAAAAGTGGCATCTAAAATGGCATTTTTGAGAATGTCTAGTGCTGATCACAATGTAAAACCTTTCCTGATGAAAATTACATTGCTCTTTATCTCTAAGCAAAGGTTAGTTATCTAGATTTTCGTTAAATATTTTGACGCAAAAAAAAAACTTTGTAGTTGAGAATTTTTAATACATATACTGCGCATGTTTTCTAAAGCAATTTGTTTGAAAACTTTGTCAGGAAGTATGTGAGGTCTGAAATTGACCAAAAATGACCCAACAATGAAAATCTTGGTTGTTAATGTTAGCAATGGTCTTCGCGAATGTTAATAAAACATATTACATTCCCTGATAGGGAAATGGGGGATGAAGTGTAAGAGTGCTCAGCATCACAATCAGCTTTGGACCACTCCAGATCCAACCCCTACAATTGGGGCCATGTAGGGAGGTCAGGGGGCAGCACCCAGGTTTCTGGTCAGAGAACAGGTCTGAGTTGACAGGGCTTACTCAGGTTTTACCAGGGGACTTCCAGCCCATTCCAAACCTGTACATAGTTCCTTCCCCTCAGCTGGCTGTGTTATTCCCTTTACACTGCATAAAAGAATCAGACAATCAGACACAAGGTGCAGACTGGAATTTGAGGGAGCACAGGCCAGCCCTGTCCTTACCACCTGCCATAGCGCAATGTGACTTGTGTCCTCTGCTGCTCAATGGCACATAAATAAGGAGACTGTTGGGTCGGTGGGTAAACTATTTGCATTCCCTTTCCTGGTCCTCATGAATATAGTGCTAATGAACATGCTATATTCATTAGGGAAAGCCATAGGTCTCTATGGTCCTGAGACCTCTAACAATTCGGGCCCAATGCATAGCAATGTGCAAACTACAAAAAAAATGACCTATAGTGGTAAGTAAAAGTCCAAAATCTTGCTGTGTGTAACTGTTCTATTGAATCATATTTAAGATTCCTTTTGTAGCTTTTTTTTTGTCCTTATGTTGAAATACCATATTTACCTTATCTCCTAGCAACAATGTTTGTCTAGATCTTTCTATAATTGCAACTCTGATGTTCCTCCTCAGAGACTCCAGCTCATTAGTAAGAGTAGTCACAGATGAGCTTTGGAGCTTTTTCATATGTGCACATATTGATATATCTTTACCTTTTGTTACATTGTGGAGCTTGCAGACAAAGCTGAAGGTGGTCTTCTCATTAACATTGAATTTAAAATAGGCTTTAAAACTCACTGTCGCCACTGTTTAGCATTCATATTCTTCACAATTTTATTCTATTCCTTAATTACCTTAGGCTTTTACTATTTTACAAATTATTAATGAATCTCATAACTGCATCTATAAGATGAACACAAAACTATTTAATACTCAGCTATTTAATAAAAAATACACATAAAAAATCAACTCAAAGTTGTTTGGAGATTTGCTGCAAGGTACATTACTTTTACATGACAGTACTGTACATTACGGTGAAATTGTTTTTATATATAGTAGAAAGCAGGAAAATTCCAAGGCAGTAACTATGACTGCAAATTAGTTTATTGGGGATAATTGCACCACACAACATGCTTCGGGCTAGGCCCTTTATCAAGTGATAAACAATTGTTAAAGGGCCTAGCCCGAAACATATTGTGTCCCCAATAAAACCACTTTGCAGTCATAGTTACTGCCTTGGAATTTTCCTGCTTTCTACTATATATAAAAATATGATCGTGTCGATTTGGGGTGTGGACACAGAACACCCCTGCAGGTGATTCCAGCTAAATTTGTGAATGGTGAGCTACAGTATACTTTCAACTTGTGAAATTGTTTTTAATACAAACTTTCTATTCTGTTATGCACTGGGATTTTTAATTATGTATTTTGCAGTATAGTATTTGTTTGAGTTGAAAGCCACAACAAGTTGATTTGATGGTGCATCTTTACAATGAATAAGTAAACCTGTCTAAAGACATTTTATGATAGTTCAGTGGTAGCTTCATTGAGGTAAAGAACATAAACTGATTCTCCTAACTGAAATCACCAGCAGATACATATATTTAGCCCATCAGATTTGAAATGGGTTTATGTGGATTTTCTCAGGTACCTCAGCCCTATGATATGGGCAACAAACGTCAATAAAAGTTACTTTCTGGTTCCAAGTTTTCAGGTGCTTCCCCCTCCTGAGTGAATTTCATCTCTGAACATACATGTATGGACGGCAACAGTCTCAACTGTGCAAGAAACTTCACTAGGCCCAAGTGAAAGGATATCAACAAATCACATACAATGGGAACCTCCTTTATTCATCAGCAAACAATGCATTAGCAAGACATGGTTGTAGACCAGCCAGTGTCAGGTTTGGATGTCCAGGGCCCACCAGGGGGCTGCCACCACATGGGCCGCCACCACATGGGCCGATCTCCACAGCTATGGAAGCCCCCTTATGCTGTTGTAAACCCTGTGCAACATGTCCCTCCCAGTGCAAACCCTCCTCCCACTGTCATGTAAGTCATCTACCTGTTGTCTGTCTACAGTTACTGTAATCTACCAATAGGGAGGCAGCAGCTCTGGGGTGGTGGTGCCCATGGTGGCTGGGCCCACTGGGTTTTCCTTTAGTGTTCTGCTGGCCCAGTACAATACTGAAACCAGCTTAAAATATCTTATTGTACAGCTTGTGAAACAGACATGTTGAAGCTGGCTGACAGCCACTCATTTACAGCTTCCCATGGTTAAAGCTAGAAGTGACAGCATTAACAGCATAACTACAACTAACGATGTTTGAGTGACAACAACATTTAACCAAAAAGCATTTAAACTGGAAAATTTCATTCTGTATAAGGTTAAAATAGAACTGCCAGGTGAACAGACAAAATATGCACATTTTATATATATGCATGTTTGGCCTAGATTTCTCTTAGGGACAAATCCTGATAATTTCATACAACCCAAACACATTGCATTGCAAATGAAGAGAGGTTTTCCATGTGAAATGCACTAAATGTCTGTGTATTTAATTATTAGATATTAATCCATTCTCCTTGCAGACGTAAGGGGGAATCTAATTAAAATTTGCAATTGTTATTTAAAATAGCATTTTTGCTAATGTTTATCACTGCTTGCAATGTAAAATCATTCTTTGGTAAATATTACATTGCGCATTATCGCTAAGCAAAGGTTTAGCTTTAACACCTGCTCTGGTTTTCGTTAAATATTTAGCTGCAAAAAACACTTGGCGCTTACAAAATATAATTGCATACACTGCAAATGTTCACAAAAGTCATTTGATTGCAAACTTTGCAATGAAGTTGTTGAAGTTGAGGCAAACATGGTCACTAATGCTCCCAATCGTCTTTGCACAGGTTTTTTGCACATATTACATGCCCCCTTGCTCCAAAAGCATAAGTACTGGAAACAAAATCCTATTTACTTGAATAATATTGCAGTATAAAATGTTAAGCACTTGGCAGTAAGAATAACAGATCTGTGTAGTCTGGACACCAAGAATGACAAACGTCAAGATGTATAGTGATGCCGGGAGCTGGAATACTGAGAATGACAAATGTCACTCTGGAAGCTGAAACTTGATGCTTACACAAGGAGAATTTTAACTCAGAAGAAGCGTCAAGTGAATATTTTGAAGGCAACAGCAATGTTCCACAGTAGAAATATTCTATACAAAAACTAACTTTCTGAATGTACAAAATAGTATACTTCTGTGCAAAATCCAACCTACTCGCTCACTGGCTCACTCTTCACCTCCTACTTCCCTTGGACCTCTTTTCAATTGGAAACTAAGGGCTAAGAGCAGGGCTGCCATGAGGGTCTGGGAAAAAGAGGCTCACACCTTGGGTCCTAGATCCCCCACAGTTGTGCCCTAGGCACATTTCACTTCTGCTTACCCCAATTTCCAGCCCTGCATGTCCAAAAACATGCATACAACGTAATCTAGAATATATGGCATAATCTGAATCAGCTTGCATATGAAAACCTTACAATCGTCTACAAAGTGTACAAGGTGTTGTTACAGAGAAATCTGCTTCTACATATATTACTATATCAATTATTATATTTGGTGTCCTATAAATTTCTTACAAAAAATGGTAAATGAGCTTGGAACTGTGAAAACCATACACCATAGCTCAGCTTTATTAGAAATGTATGTACAACAGCGGGATTTAATTCTGGCCTAGATGGGAAGATATTATGTATAATAACTTGGCTTTAGATCTGCTCACAGAAAACTGGAACAGAAGATATTTTGTCCTAATCAACGAGAAAATCATATTTGCATCCCTGTGTTTATTTGTAAGTATTTACGGTACCAACGGGCGGGACCAGTCATGTTTCTGCTCATTTTGTTCCATATCCAATCACTTACTTCAGTGGCTTAGAAGCCGATCAGTCTGATGAGAAAGAAATGAGAAGTGCCCTTTTCCAAATGGTTTGCCATCTGTGAGATCCAGATGGAGCAAGAGCTACCTGCAGTCAATGCAGTGTCCGTCTGTGTGCTGCTTTGGAAAAGGTTTTGTTGCAAGTCAAGGACTCAGCACGGTCGAGAGGCAGTACAATGGCACAGCTAAGAGTTACATAGGCATTAAAGAGAAAACAGAATTTATTTCAAGCTGTGAGCCAGATTTCCACACAACACACATAATCCTTCATGGGGGAGATATGTCATGATTCATTTATCTTGCAATTTTTCCTGTAAAATAAATACAATCAGCTCTTATTGTATGGCTTCCATTAGAAGGGCAGGTCTTATTCTTTCATAAACATTATCTTCTGCAAGCTACATATTTTAAGGCAACAACCCCTTATATCAGTCTCAGCTAGTTTTCAGTTATTTTAAGGTTCAGTGTTCAATCATATTCTTAAAGGTCATGGTTAGTGGACTTTAAATGTTCAAGAACTGTTTTTTTTTTAAATATATGCTACAGGTATGAGATTGGAATACTCTGGACATGGGGTTTTCCAGAAAATTTAGATCACTTTAGTAAATACATTTTTTAATCCCAAAGAGTTTCCAGATAAGAAATCCCAAACCTGTAATTAAGTTGGTGGATAGGTTTAAAGGTATATGAAGCCCTATCATTTTTTTTAACTGTAGCTTGCCGTTTAACACCTAACATATTTTTTAGATTTAGCCAGCAGCTTCATTAAACCAGAACCAAGATAGGGAACATTGGGTGCCATGGAGATAAAGTCAGGGGCATAGATCCTCACCGATGGAGGGCATAAACTAATAAGCAAACCCTGTACTAAATATATATACATATATTTTTTTTCTGTTCTTTTTTCAGAGTAAGTTCATATTTAGGATGCAAAGAGTAGTCTATAATTATTGTATCAGGGGGGTGGGGTACTAGATTTGACATTCTTAAGGCAATGAGAGATGGAGGTCAAGACTGAGATTCAAAATAGGCCCTGGTATTTCAAGTACATAAGGGCCCAAACAGCCCCCACCAGCCCAATAAATAGAGACTGTCTATGGCTCTTGTGACATTTTCTAATGGTTTGTCACCCTTGCTGAATTATATTTAGTGTGGGTGGCAATAGGTGCAGTCTGCCATTGCCCTAAGGGTACCATCTTAAAAATGAATACGGCTTAATTTATGATTGCTGGATGCAGTGCTGGGGACTAAAACACAAGTAAGAACTGCCGACATCCCCTGGTTTAGGTTCCCTACCATTTCTATATGCAATTTCCAATATTTTTATTTTCCCCGAAAAAACAATGGTGTGAACACGCTCAATAAGCATTCAGTGATGCAAACTGCCTAGTCTGCATGTTCAGGAAGCATACAGCGGCATTGGAAGGGGTTTGGTGTGATGATATCACTTCATATTATATCTAAAGAAGACATTTCAACACTGGAAGTTATGCCAAATAGAATTTGACCTAGAACTTTTGCACAATTGCCACTGATTCATATCAGAGTGCATGGCCAATTCTTGTTTTAATGCATCAGCTGCAATTGAGTTAGGTTCATTGCCACCGCAAGGCTGCAATGCCACTATCATTAACAGTAAAAATGATGCATTGTGGGTAAAACACAAGATGAATGCTCCCAAAATAACATATATTGTCTGCATTGTTTAGCCAGCACTTTTTGCACTGAGGAATCTGGTGCTCATGGGACTATTCCTGATACTTCTCTAGGCTCATTAACATTTAGCACATGGTTGCCTGATGAATCTCATGGATGATTTGGAAATGAAAGTGAAAAATCTTAGCAGACGCACTGAACTTATATATATATATATATATATATATATATATATATATATATATATTTTTTGTATGTTTGTGTGGGAGCAGCTTGTCAGAGATAAATACTAGTACAACATTAATAAAGCATGTGCAAAACATTGCCTCATATTCTAATAACATGGGACTAATGAGGTGACAGTATCCATTCAATTACACCACTTAAGTGCCGTAAGAAAACAAGCAAATTCTAAACACAATATTCCTTGAGTCATAAACGTTTTAAAATGTTGTATTTCATATTATTCTGCTGACATGCTCATTAATGAGGGAGGCTGCATTAAATGTTAGGGCTTGTCTGAAAATGTCAACACTAGATGTTATTATTAGAATTGTATGATGTTGACAAACTGAAAGGAAAATGTTGTAAAATTAAGGAAGTAACTCAAATGAAAACATGACGTAACCTTTGTGTATAAAATCAACAAGAACATAGAAATTTAAAAATAAAAAGTGCTATCTGACTGTCTGTCTAAGTTAAATGAAGTGACTTTATAGCAAATGTCTTATCCTGTGTAAATCAGAGGGTCTTTGTTCTCTTTTCATTTTAGTTATTCCATTATTTTGTTTGAATGCATTTAGGGGCCCATTTATTAAACCTACATTTTTTATAAAAACTCAAATTTATCATACCCCAAAGCTAATAAAAATCAGAATGTGAAAATACACCATCTCAAACCTGTTGAGGTGATGTAGAAGTCAATAGCTGTTTCTTGACATTGTGATCTGCACTGAATAATCTGATAAAGTTGGGTTTAAGAAGTCCTAAAATCCAAAAAAGTCAAATTTTTGCAGGGAAAATTCGATAAAGTATAGTTTACGGAGAGTCAACAGTATGATACAAAGGGACTCTCAATTTTGTCTCAATGTTTTGTCACTCTTATTTTTTTCGGGAAAAATGATTGATAAATGAGTTCAACTTGTGGAAAGGAGTTTGGTCGACTTTTTTTGTATAAAAAATTGAGGTTAGTTTGAGTTTTAGTAAATCAGATCCTAAGTGTTTGGATAATATTATGTTATCTACCCTTACTTCATCCCAAATTCTTGTGTTTTGTTTGATAGCCATATGCAAAGAAGATGCCGCTTCATCCTAGTTCCCTCTCTCTTATCCGGTGCTCCTGTGTAGGAGTACTGCTCACAATAAAGTTGCACAGATCAAAATCAGAAAGATGTAGACTGCAGCTCTATTAAACACGCTTCTCCTTTATTGTTGACTTTAAGAAAAAGTTACATAAGATCATATAGATGCATCAATGCCTGACGCATTTCAGTCTCAAGTAGTCCCTAGTCATATGGAGGTGCGATCTACTACTTTCTGATTTAGTTTGATGGCTACTTGTGCTTTGGCAGCCATATTTGCAAGAGGGAGTAATTATTGTATACTTGTCACTAAGATTATTATGTGAAATGCAATTTAAACAATAAGCACAAGAGCAGCCAAACTGCAATGGTCGCTTATTTTTGAGTGTGTCTCATTTGGATATCAGGGCTTTTTTACAAATGCAGGTTCAGTAATGCTTAAAGGGATACTGTCATGGGAAAAATTGTTTTTTTTTTTCAAAAATGCATCAGTTAATAGTGCTGTTCCAGCAGAATTCTGCATTGAAATCAATTTCTCCAAAGAGCAAACAGATTTTCTTCTGTTTAATTTTGAAATCTGGCAACTACAACCTAGTGTTCCCCCACAATGACTATGGAATTCTGTATTGTGTCTGTGTGGAGGGGGAAGGAACATGGCAAGTTGCATCCTAATAGGTTATAAATGACTTGAGTTCAATAGACTTTATTTTCGCCTATGGAAGGCTTGTGATGAAAGATATGATACAGGGTTGCCGATTTTGCACAGGCATTAAACCATTGATCCAGGTTCCAATTGGTGTTTTGGAAGCAGGAAGGAACTTTGTGGCAAACTATCCCAAAAGAAAGAAAATCAAGAGTCAAGAGAGGTGACTGAGCCAATCCAGTTTAGAGAAGACATATAGCTACAGTAGAAATGAAAACATCAGTTAATGCTAAAGTTGAATTAACTTGCAATTATAAATGTGTGAAATATATTTCTGTCATTGGCCCAGCAAACCCTATTAAACAATGATTCACTCAGTGGTAGCAAACAAATACATCAAACATGCTGTTAATGTGAGCGTGAAAAGCTTTTCCTATAAGGCTTTGATCTGCCAATGTGACTAATTGTATAACTGTATGAGGAAATAGAAAGTTGCTGAACACACTAGAACTAGGGCTCCATTAATACCTAAACACTTCTGGATATCAACTTTCCTGAGAAGAAGGGAGCATTTTCTGGACATCTCTGTTGATAAAATATCAGTTGTTAAAAAGAATGCAATTATCTACAGCTGTTGATGTATGCTCTACTTAAGCACTAGAGGAGGAACATTGGAATCGATGAGATGCTGCCACAATAATTTGTAGAAGAGCAGCACCAGACAGTTATGTATTGTAAAATTTATTGGCTGGATTTCTACATTTAAAGTGATAGTGATTAGTGATATTTGACTTGTGTGCATACTATTTCTGTAACTTCTGTTGGAATATGGCTGTCTGCCTGCTCTGACTTGAATGAGGGTCACAATCAGAAATCACAGGGCCCCATACAACAAGTCCCAGGCCCCACACCACAGTAAAAACACCACACAAATGTGAGTGCTAAAACAGCCAAAAGATTATTAAGCCTTGAACAAACATTGGTGTCCAGTGTCCCCCCTACAAATTAAATACATGTTAAAAAACACTGGTGGCCAGGGGTTTAAAAAATAGACCACTCATGTTCAGTGGAACCTACGTTTAAAGTTTGGCTGGTTTTCTTCCTTCTCAGTGACGACTTTTCCCTCTTCAGAAAGTGGTCTTCTTCGGTGCCCTGTGGCAGCTTCAGCTCCTTCAACAGCCTCGGCCTGTGCTGGTAGGCTTAGCGATACAGTGAGGCACATTTATCAACACTGGGGAATAACCCATGGCAACCAATCACATTTTAGCCTTAATTCTACCTGCAGCTGGCTGGGAAAAGCTAATCACTCTCTGGCTGCTATGGGTCGCTGCCTAAGTGTACATTTATGCAGTGTTGATAAACAAGCCTCAACATGTCAACCATCGAGCCAATTACTGCATTTTCCACTTTTTCAACAAGATGTAGTTAAGAAAGAAACAACACACTCATTGTGAAACTAGGAGGGTAGGTTGCAAAACTACTTCAAAAACTGCTGCAATTTACCTAAATTGCATGGAATTGTCTCTGTCTTGAGTGATGGAAGAGACAGGAACTCGGCATGTTCCTACGGGCACCAAATGAACCATTCACAAGTGCACTATGCTTTGGCACAGCAACATCAACACTACTGCAAGTTTTGCCTGTATTGCATTGAATGTGATTTTTTCCCTCATATAATGCATGTTATATGTTGAACAAACCAATATAAGGGGTAATTTATGGAATGGTATGTACAAGTACTGGTGCTTTAAAGACCGTAGCTGTGTCCATTAGCCCAATATATAATGCAGTTATGTCCACCCTGGGGCAGTGTAAGAACACTCATTGCACTTACTGTATGTAAGATGCACCTTTGTTTATGTGAGGTGCAGAGCATAGTGCCCTAGAGCCCACCAAAAAATTTCCATTCTAATCAAAACTATAAAAGTGAATATGGCTAGAAATGCCACATATTATATACTTCTTGCACTAGCCTAAAGGTTTAGCATCATTACAGTAGTAATGTTCCAGGCCTTCAAGGTTGTGACAACTCACCATCTTAGATTTTGCTAGAAGTGTCTGTGACATGCACATGGTCAGTGTAATTTGGACGGCTGATGAGAAGCTAACTTAGGGGTCTTCCAAATCAGAAGAAGATTAGTTTTGCCAGTCATATAGGTTTATGTTACAAGGCTGATTATTACATTCTGTTGCTAATTGTGCTGGTTTCTGAGATGCCATGTAATGGGTATCTGATTTAGAAATTAGCCTTGCATTGTGACTTTTATATTAGATATATTCAGTATATTGTGCATTGGTCCTTAAGCTCAGTAAGTGACAGCAGCACAGAGCATGTGAATCAGTGAATCAGCAGAAAAGAAGATGGGGAGCTACTGGGGCATCATGTCACCCAAAACATAATGTATAACATTCCTGCCTACTTCTTAACCTTTAGTCCTCCTTAAATATCTGCCTTGAGCAGTTGATAATTACCAGGCTCCTGATGTAGATGTACCTTGCCCCCACAGAGGCAACTTCTAGTCCAAATGCAGCACATTACATGGTTGAAGACAAAAACAGGGGAGAATGGTGCACTGTGGGTAGAAAAGTATATTGCTGCCATGTAAAGGTTTAATATGATGCTCACTATTTTCAGTATTTACACCTTAAGAAAGTAAACATTTCAACTGTACATTGACACATCCCATTGACTTATCCCTTTTAAAAACCCTGCATCATTTTCAACATGATACTTTTATTTTAATATGCCTTTACCTACATTATTCAATTCATTCTGGTTTCCATCAGCTATAAAGTTCAAATCAACACAATAAATTGGGGGAGATGTTTAGGCAACGTATACATACCAGAATCAATGAATAGTTTCTATCATACAGGCTAGAAATAGGCAGCACATTAGTTCAGATAAGTAACTGACAAACTTTATTTGGTATGACTGTTTTAATAACTGAATGGAAAAGCTCTGAATTTTTCCATCTGTCCTCTGTACACCTAAAATATATATTTTATGCATAACTGACATATTGGGAATACTAAACCTCCTCCCAGCACATACATAATAAAAAGTGATTTAGGGAAATCTGAAATTACTATTGAAACCTTTTTCAGTAACGTGACCTCCAGGTCATCTTTCCACTCTATCCGGTGACTCACTTTTCTAACAGCTGCAATCATAATGATAGCAAACATTTGGGAAATTCACCAAACCTACTAAATACTTTAATAACCCTTGTGCTGCTGTACAGTCAAGTGAAGGCACTGTTTAGAGTGACCTGGACATGGTTTAATCTGCACAAAAAGTCAATTCTGTCACTCACCACCAATTAAGCAAAGTCTATCATTAACAGGAATGTGTCTGTATATAACTGTAACATATAAACCAGCTTCAGGAAGCTAAAGTAACTGCTGTAACTGCTTGAGAAAGCCCTAGTGAGGAGAAACATGTTGCAGTGCCCAGGTGGAATCACTCCTTAGGTTTGACTTCTGTATGCTTTAACTCCAATACCAGAAAAATCATGAAAATCGTTGGCTTGCCGGTACTCCGTGAAGATTGTGAAACCGGTAAAACAGCAGAAATTGTGAAAAGGAGAATTGTGCTCCGCAGTGGAACGCATGCCCTGAAGTGAACCAGACACCATCTTGGATCTTTGTGAAAGAGATACAGGTTATTGAAAGTTCAATCCCGGCTGTGCCTTCGAGGAGAAACCAGAATGTAGACTCTGGGAGATCAATACCATTTTTGGGGGGGGGGGCTTTTACAGCTGGAAAAGAGGAGGGAGAAGGGGATGCCCCATTAAATCCCCTAGGAAATTTACTTTCCATTTATAGCCTTATACCAATCTATCTGTTAATCCATTAAGAGACACACCTTGTATAATACACTATTTTATGGGAGAATTATAATCCACACTTCCAATTTTAAACAACTTTTTCAAGTTGCAGTACTACAACTCTCACAACCCCTTTCTGCCATTTCACAATCCGGGCAAGCATACATCATAACCAAGGAGCAGAGACTATATTATTCAAATTTAAAAGAGTGATTACCAACCTGGAATAATTTAATTACTGTTTTTAGGTATATTTATTGATTATTTCTTTATTGTGTTTCCTGGCCGGCCAGTTTTTAGAAAAATAAAGTATACCTTTTGAGCATATTGGTCTTATAATCCACCTTCAATTTACATGTATATTTATTTGGTTTTCATATTATCCTCAATAGATCTGATAAGTTCTGTGGCCATAAACTGTGTGGGGTTGGTTGTGAAGATTATAGCATCTTTTCATTAATGCAGTTATTTTAGTTTCTTTGGTTTTATTTTGATTCCCTGTTCTCTTCACTAATTGGAAAATAAGGTTCAAGTGTATTTTGGTAGGAATAATAAAAATAAAAGTTATACTCTAAACTCTAAGTGTTGGGGTTTCTTTAATTAATAATGATCTGGAGATTTTTGTAGATAAGTTTTCTAATGATAGGCTAATGGTGTCTTTCTTTGACTACTAAAGCAAATAAAGCACTGTTTTACATAAAAGAGGCCTTCTTATAAGTCCCTGGTAAGGCCCCTGCAGGGACTTTTTGGGTGCCAATCAGTACGAAGGCCTATTAATAAGCTCTTTACAAGTACATTAGAGGGCTTTATAGACATATAGAGAGGAATTTTTTTAATGAAAAGGATCAACACACCAGAGGCCACCCATTCAGACTAGAAGAAAATAAATTTCATTTGAAGCAGCGTAGGTGGTTCTTCACAGTGAGGACAGTTGTGGAATGCACTGGGTGATGTTGTGATGACTGATTCTGTTAATGCCTTTAAGAGTGGCTTGGATGATTTCTTGAACAAGTATAATATCCAAGGCTATTGTGATAAAGTTTGTGTAGATATTGGAATACATAGTATATACAATATATGTTAGTGTGTTTGCACTGGGTTTCATTTGGAGGGATTTAACTTTTTTTCAACACAAATTCACAATGTAAATTTTGTAGTATGCTCACAACTGTTGGACTTGGGGGTTGGGTGTTGCAGAGAGGTGCAAAGCAGCTCACAAACAAGAACTCTGACCCAGTCCATGGTTCACTATTTTCATAAGTTTCTGAATGGCAGAGCTAAACTCAAGGTCCCTTAGCGTGCCTAAATTTGCTGATTTAAGCAGAAAAGTAGTGGCTGGTTGTTCTTGTACTTGCATATTGAGCATAAGGGCAATAATGAGCAACAAGGAATTAAATTAATTCAGTATCCTTATGTTTTATGGTGAGCTAAGAGCACTACACACAAATCTGAAACCATAAATGCCTAACAGGGTGAATTTATTGAGATGGGGTTCCTTCGGTAAAGTTCTTGTTTTCATGTCTTGTTTACTTCAAGTATGACTGGCTGTCTATGAAAAAAGAAGAGAGAAAGAGAAGATGACCTATAACACAAGTTCCTGCGTGGGAAGAGTATTACGCATTCACCATCTTTGTATATTTATTTATCTGTTATTTATGTAGGAACACATTTATTCAGAGCTTTATGAATATGAATATGAAGACAATCACGTCTTTTGGAGATTTAGAGAAACAACAGCTCTGTAAACTTTGAGGGGTGAATATTCAACAGACAACAGAAATACCAAAGAACGCAGTCTCTCCATTTTTCTGCAAACAGCATTATAATACCAATTTACTTTTACGCTGAGGAACCTAGAAGAATAGCTTGTCTATTAGACCAAACTTTGACTCAAAAATGATAAACACTCCATACCTACTTCTTTTGTAAAGTCAGGGCTAATACTTTTTACGGTTAGTTGAAAATACTTTTCTCTTTCTAGACTTGAAAAAAGAACAATTCTTTGGCAGTTAGGCGAAAGTTGCATTGTTGAGGATATTTTTTGATGTGGAACAGTTCAGAGAAAGGAATTGTTAACTAATGGAACGTACTGAATTGCCCTTTCTCTATGCATTTAATTAATAACATTCAATAGATAAATCAGCCAGTCAAGACAAACAAAAACTAAATATTTATTTGTACTATAACCAATTTTACTACTGGAGAAAATCAGTGAAGCTATAAAACCATAGAACCAACATTAAAAAGAAGAATATCAGAACAATAAATTCTCTAAAAGCCACGCTATGACTGAATTGTCCAAACCACACAGCTAAAAAGCAAATAAATCAATTAGCTGGGACAAAGATCACAGTAATCAAACTTTAAAAATAAACAAGAGCATTGGAAAAAGGAGAATGATGAAAAAATAAAGAATCTGTGTCAAAATCTGTAAGGCTATTTTAAAAAATGTCACTTGTTATTAATGGGTGCTTGGTGATTCCCATTCACTTGAGTTCTTGATTAATTATATATTAATTCAAAAATGTAATGTAGGTCCAATAAACTATTCAGATCATTCCCTAAACTGAACTAGCTGTACCCTCTAAATGTTATGTTCCTTGTTTTAAATATTGTAATAAATAAACTGGAAAAACCCCAACATTTTTGAAATCATATACAGGTCACATACTTATGAAAATATAAACAGACTAGGGAAAGTAATAATAGCATATGTATTCCTGGGGAAAAAAGGTAGAACAGGCACAAAAATAAAATAAAAGAATATAAAGAGAAAATCATCAGAGCTTTTTTTTAAAATTGTTTTAATTGTAAATTTTTGTTTTGGTTATCATTTACAAGTGTCCCAGAGGGTATGGTTCATTAGAGCTTTTTAAAGAAAAAGCTTTGATAAAATAATACAAGTATGGAATTTGTTAACCGGAAACCTGCTATCCAGAAAGCTCCAAATTACAGAAAGGCTGTCTTCTATAGTTTCCATTTACGCAAATAAAATTTTTAGAAATGATTCCCCTTTTCTCTGTAATAATAAAACAGTACCTTGTACTTGATCCAAACTAAGACATAATTAATTAATTATATATATTTGGACTTGATTTAACAGAGGTAAAAAGCCATCCATGCCTCTCTGTAGAATGAAACCTGTCACTTGGCATTTATTGCCAAGAAATAGTTTATGTTTAGGCGCTAGATCAGCAAATACAAATTTTAAATGTAGTAAAAAATATATTTACTTTTTGATGTTACTCTCCCTTCAACAGTAAAAACTTGCAGTGATTATATGTAATAAAATATTCTATTAAAATATTATATTCTAACATTAATGACTTCCCCAATATTAGTGCAAATACCCCTTGCTGTCCCTCCAACACAGCGGAGCACAGATGTGAAACAGTTGGAGTCTGATGTAACATGAATGTAGTCCAAATAGAAAGGGTCACAATAATTGCACCTTATCAGGCAAAATCCTGAGAAACAGGCAAGCTCTCTAACTGGGAAATCAGCAGACTCCATTTTATGTTCTCTGAATGAATACTTAGGCAGAAATTGATGAAACCCCATAGTACTGATTAGTGCGGGAATCACACTCTTAATGAATATGCAAGATGCCGTTTTCTGATAGAATAGACAATTTCACACTTACAAAATTTCATGCACCTCATTAGTAATGGAGTTTGGAATGTGGAGAAAGTTAATTAGCGAGCACATAAAATATTTTATGGAATATAGAATGATTTGATACCTGAATTCTGTATTTCAGGTGACTAGTTTCCTATTGTCTCTTGTAAGAGAATAAGAATATGGGAATTTGTGGTTCCGTACTACCTTTGGTTGAAATGTTTCACTAGCCGAGTGCTGTTGTTTCTAGTCATACATATAAAGGCATGATGCTTATTTCTTGGTTTTCCTATTGCACATGCATAGCATGATCTGCATTCTCTGCAGAGCTAAATGAGTGTTGATTGAAGTACTTAATTATAAGAAACTTGACCACTGCCTTATTCTTACTTTCTTATTTTTGTGCACTGAGCTGCTGTAAACGGGGAAAAAATCTCCCAATACCTACATTTAAAAATGAAAGAAACCACAACAGATGTCTAAATATGTTTGAGGGGCGATATGTGTTGTAATTGAGGAATTCAAAGGTTTCCTGGCAGTTAAATATTTTCTCAGTATATCAAAATTTTCTCATTTTAAGAATTTTTTCAGGATAGTTTAATAGCTTAACATAAGTTTTAATGAGTAAACGTAATATAAAAACTGACAATAGTGTCTAGGGATGAGAAAAAGTTTTCGCCTGAAACAGAAAAATCTGCAAATGAAGTTTGAAGCAAAGGGGTAAATGTGGGTATAATACAAACTCACCACATATAGGAAAAGGCCCAGGTGCACTGCCCTGAGCCCTCAGCTTGGGGAGCAGACACATGTAAACAAATCTGATGGCAGGCACTCAAATCAAGGCAATCTTCCAAAGAATTTGTAATGTTCAAGTAGAAAAGATTTATTTGTGTCCTCCGCCTTACGCGTTTCGTGTTACAAACGCTTAATCATAGTGTTTTGCAAATCTGCATTAGAATATCACCACAAGTTTGGTTTTGTCAAAAAAAAAAATTAGCTCAAGAAAAGAATTGGACAAGAAAAGATTTGAGAAAAAAATAGGGTAAAAAAAAGTTCTCCCTTGACTTCATTTTATTTGATAAAAATGTTGCCGTTTTACAAATTATTCAGCTTTTTTGGTAATTTTTAATTGAAGCAAAATATGCCAGTTTTTCTCGTAACTTATGGTGTCATCATGAGTGCTAAATACCAATATGTACTGGTGTTGGTGGCTGTCTCTTACCCAAATCCTTGCTCTCTTTCATGCATATCACTTACGGGATGCACTTGAATGACTGGTTCTAGCATAAAAAAGAAATAGTTAAATTCTTATGGATTGGAAAAGCATTACCAAGTGATAACTATTTACCACCACTTTAACAGTCAGTCCCATATCTTATGACATTACAGTATGAGCTTTATTTGTTTGCTAACCTATGGGTCCTTATAAAAGCAAAACTACCATCTTCTTCTGCACCCACAAAATGCCTTAAATTCATAGCACTGTGCAGCTGTTAAATGAAGGAATGCTCGCCTGTTTGTCCCTTGGGAGCAATGGTACCCTACATAGTACTATACAACAGTTATATTACTCAGAATTAAGAGAAACCTTCAGGAAAAAACAATAGAGCTGAACCAGTAGTGAGACGAATATTTTTTGCTGAGAAAAAAGTATTGTTGGGTAACTTACTAGGAGCATTTTTTATGGGAAATTAAAGGTCAACCAATCAGACCTGGACTGATAATCAGAATAGGCCCTGTCATTTCACGTACAAACAGCCCCCCACAGCCCTATAAATGGTAACTCTCAATGGCAGTGATCCCCAACCAGTGGCTCGTGAGCAACATGTTGCTCTCGGCTCTTAGGATGTTGCTCTCAGTGGCCTCAAAATAGGTGCTTATTTTTGAATTCTTGATTTGGATGCAAGTTTTGGTTGCATTAAAATCGGGTGTACTGCAAAACAGATCCTCCTATAGGTGCTAGTCCACATAGGGGCTACCAAATAGCCAATCACAGCCCTTATCTTGCACCATAGGGACTTTTTTTCATGCTTGTGCTGCTCCTCAGCTCTTTTTACATTTGATTGAGGTTCATGGATAAAAAGTGTTGGGGATCCCTGGTCTATGGCATCTTACAGCAGCCCCTCTGGCATTTGCAGGGCCGGATTTACATAGCAGGCGCCCCTAGGGCCACTGCTGTTCGTCGCCCCCATACTCAGCCCTTTATTCGCAAATTTTAATCATTAGGACCATAGCAATGGGGATTGACGCATGGGAAATTTTAAAAACTATCGTATCTCCAGCCTATCCCCAGTGTTTCTGAACCAATGTGGGTGTGGCTGGCCATCATGCCGCCCCCTAAGTCCTGTCACCCTAGGCCCAGGCCTAGGTGGCCTTTCCACAAATCTGGGCCTGGGCATTTGCCAGAACCCACAGATTGTCAGTTCAGCCCTAATCAATGTATATAAGTATGTTAACTAAAAAGATATAAAGCACATTCATGACTTCATTACTGATGCACTCAAAGATTAATGAACATAGATCTGCATTGCTGCAAAGCTGTGGAAAAATCTCTGTTTCTTCTGAGGGAGCAGTGCTAATCTGGTCTTCAGCAGGCAGGCAGCAGTAGTCAGCAAGCAGTGCTTATGCACACAGTCCTGGAAGTTCATTCAATGAGTAAATGGGCTAAAATATCTATAAATACTAATGTATGTTTGGTTTGTTTGAAAAATGAGAAATTATATACAAAAAAGAGATTTATGCTCTTCGAACCGGCTGAGTACCACTCAAATATTTATATCAAAATATGAATAAAAAGGCAAAGTTTATTAGACAACCATGCCAGGGAATCACAGTGCATACAAAAACACTTAAGGACGAATTGGTGCTGTAAAGCTTTTTTGGGCTAGGCAAGCACAAATAGTTAAAGTGTCCAGTTAGTGATACGAGTATGGGTTACACTGCAACACTACACACCAGGGCAGGGCCTTCGCCAAGTGGAAGCTTTCCCTTTAAGAGGTAGTTGAACTACAATACACCGACAACTGTAAATAAAAATAGATTAATTGGACGCCAGGAGGTTCTTAAGGTGAAACAGAACAGATGTTTATTAGCAAAATGCAATGTCCACAGGTTTACTCATGTACAGATGAAGCCACTTTGGATTGTACATTTGACATAGAAAAACAACTCATCTATCCCATTTATCCCACTTAGCACAGAATATTGTGTCACAGCATCCCATCAAATTAAAGAGTTCACCATTGAAAACAATGGTGCTTTGGTATGCTAATGAAAAGGTTAAATGCATTAAATGAGTTAAGATAACTTTAGATAACACAG
Organism: Xenopus borealis; assembly: GCA_024363595.1. Lineage (NCBI taxonomy): Eukaryota > Metazoa > Chordata > Amphibia > Anura > Pipidae > Xenopus > Xenopus borealis. The sequence continues at coordinate 188,845,839 of CM044431.1, read as the reverse complement.
TTTCTTCAATTAGCCCTGAGTCATGATGCATTTAACTCACCAATCCCAGTGGCTGCATCTGTATGAGGAGCATTAGCATATCACATCAGGGAGTAGATAGATGAGGCAGATACAGCAAAATGAAGACTGTAACTCCCATAAGGCATGGTAGTCAAGTGTGCATCAATTCCCAAGACAATACACCTTTAAGTGGTCTGCATCCCATCCAGTGGGGTGGTTAGGGAGACAAAGCTAAGCCTAACACCGTATACGCGGTGGTCCCTTCACTAAAGGCATACGGGGAAGCCTTGTGGGAAGCTACTCCATGCTACTTGATCCTTGATGGAGCATACAGCTGCTCATGCTATATGAAGCTGACCATCTTACCCTCCTAGAGAGTCTATTAAATAACTACCCTGTGATACCTAACCTCGTTCACAGGGTTTCCTGGTCCCCTACTCAGTCACTGATGGTTCAGGTCCCTTCAGGGCAAGTGGTGATCCCAGGCTCAGTGGAAACACCTTGCTGCAAGGACACCAGGAGCCAAAGAGGAAGAAGCCACTCCTGGTTGAACACTATAAAGATATGTGGCAGGAAGTGGTCATTACACCCTTTGGCCAATAACTAGTGGTGTAAATACTTAAATGGATACATAGGCTTCTGCCTAGTAACTAAGGAGGTATTGATTAACTCTATAGAGATTTGTAAAACCTATAGGTCCATACAGTGCTGCTAAGTAAAAAAAAAAGGGGCCAGAATCTCAACATATATATCTGTAAGTCCTAACTGCAATCAGTGTCCCATGTTGCTTAGGTTATAAAAATAACAAGTAGTGATTTATAAAGTCCTAAGCATTCGTAAAATCTTGATCCCCTGTGGCAATCCTGTTTCCTAACCCAAGTGAAGACCGATGTGCCAAGTTAGGATCCTGTCCAAGTAAATAAATGAAGGGTGAATTTAACAGCATACAGTCTGGTTTCTTATAAAAACGGTTATTAAAAAAATAAATCGGACTTTAATTAAAATTATTAATTTTTCAGAATTTGTTAAACCGAGAGGATGAAAAAGTCAGAATCTGAAAATCCGTCATCTCAGATCTGTTGAGGTTGCATATACTGTAAGTCAATGGGAGAGGTTCCACTGATTTTTTTAATTGTGTTGGGTTTTCAGGTAAAACTTACGAAAAATTTTTGAAAATCAGGTCATTTGGACTAAAAAAATTTTATGGCCAAAACTGTCAAATTTGACTAGGGAATTGTTAAAATTTGATTCGTTTTTTTTTTTTTATTTGGTTTTCAAAATTTATCATACACTCACCCTTTAAGAATTCAATTTCGACTATTCGCCACCTAAAACCTGCCAAAGTGGTGTTGTAGTCAATGGAAGATGTCCTGGGATCAATTTGGATTTATTTGCAGCCTTCTGGACATTTAATCTAATTATCAAATTGATACTATTCACCTGACCTCAAATTCTAATTTTAAAATAAATTTCGATTGGTCGAATTTTGAGTTCAGTAAGGATTAATTATATATAAAGTTTATTTAAGTTTGGTTTATGGGAGATGGCCTTTCTGTAATTCAGAGCTTTGTGGATAACAGGTTTCTGCTTAATGGACCCCATACCCGTATACAGTATATGTATGTATACAATAGATAAGACAATGTTATAAGACATCTAACAAATCTTCATAAAAGCATCCCATCTGCAACACTCTTAGAATAATGAACAAAATGACTAGTATCTTTATTTTGCTGTGTGTAAATCTGGTATTTATCCAGATCTTATCAAAATGAATGGCACACAAGGAATTACATTTCATTGCAATGTTGCATTATTACAGACTTTATTTTCCTCTTTCTAGAACTGTATATCGGCATTGTGTAGATGTCTGCCATGAATTATTGGAGACATTTTTTATTGGATGCTACAATACTAGATTGTAGAGCTGGGAATATATGACTGATGTGTCCCATGTGTCAACTGGCCCTGCGCTGATGAATATACAGTGATATATTTCTGCTGAAGGCATCGTCCCAATTAATTTGTGTGCTGGAGTCTTCTACCCAGAGACTAGAAATACACATCTCCCATCCTGAACATTTTTATTTTGTATGTTTACCTTTTGTTCCAAGGAAAGCGAACAATATCAAAAACCAAGAAGGAGCTGTTCTTCAGACTTTAACATAAATGAGATAAACATGCTTATTTTTTCATTGTGAACACTGAATTAAGCACATTTTAAATTTGGACACTCCTGTGTTATGTATTTTACGAGGTTGAATAATATGTAATTTTGGATGTGAAATATTTATCACACCATTTACTATGGTGTGGTATTTATCTGTATATACTGTAGATACTGAATTTTATTGGCAGCAATTTAATATGTATTTGTCCCCATAACAAATATATTAGCAGAGTTATGTTTTAGTGTTCAATATAAGTTGTACAATAGTAGACCTCCCAGTATTTTATTTCAGGGAAATGATCTGGATAACTACACAATTTTTCTGCAAATAACATGCTATGATCTCACCACAATAAAAGAATCCCCCTTACATTTCCAGTTTTTTGCATAAGGAAGCAATTAAAGAAGAATTTGACAATCTGACAATACCATTGGCTTAGGGCAGTGGTTTCCAAACTGAGGGGCTTGGAGCTGTAGAAGAGGGGGCTCAGTCAGATTCTCAGTTAGGCTAGTGGCACATAAGTCAGTATGCATTTTCACACCAACAGCTGCTCTGTGTATGTGCTTACAGGCTGATTCAATGCCTTTCTGTATACGTTTATACAATGTTGTAATATTGAGGGGCAGATTTAAGGGTTGAATTTAGAGTATACGAGAGTTTAAACTCCCATAAACTCACATGAACTCGAAATCCAAACAAAATTCGACCAGTTTCAATTTATTTAAAAAAACATCTAATTTTCTAAATTCGAAATTTGAATTTTCACTTCAACCCTTGATAAATCTGCCCTTAACTGTTAGATTTTCTGTTTTTAGGTGGTTGCCAAGGAAGACGGACCCCTAAAACGTTGTGAAAATTATGTAAGCAAGATACAGAAGTTGGTGATAATATATTGAAATCTTTTGCCAGATAAGATTTGGTGATTCACAATCTCACATATTCAGTGCATAGTTTTTATGTGCTTCATTTGGTAGGAAAGCATTTCCCAGTGAAAATATTCAGAATATTCAAATTTAAGTAATCAGAAAGACTTTTCCAACTAGACCACAACAGTGGTTATTGTGGTTCCTATAGCGCTTGATAGATGAAATCAAGTCCTGCAGTCACAACTAAATTCATTCCATGTTAATTGTGGATGGATAAAGGGAGGAGGTAAAGTAATGAGTTCCCAGGTTTGCTGCTATTCTAGTAAGCCATACCAACCAATCAGCAGGCAGCATTTATTGCTCAATTGTCAAAAGGTAACTTGGGCAAAAGTTCCATCTCCTCTTAAATTCTTTCCAAGGATTAACACAGAATGTGATTGGCTAATACTGCATAAAACCACATTATGGTTTTAGCCAGTCAACTTTATCTCCGATCTTTCTGCATAAAATTTAGGAACAGCGAGGTTACTCAAACCAAATCTGACCATTGTGACTTTGGTACATCATGGCAGACGTATTTTATTGTGATGCAAGTGTTTCTGTTTTTTTTTTTTTATCGAGTGTGATCTGTTTGATCTTTTTTATCAGACAGCTTAAGAAGTACTATCTTATGCCTTTTTCTTGTGCTATCTAAATTTATTTTGCTCAATTTTTGTTGCTCATTTATAGTAATCGGTGGGATTATAAATAGACACAAGATGATCTTTTCAAATGATTTCAGAATGTCTGTCGTGTCAGTGGTACTTATTTTTGCCTCAAGTCTTTGCTAACAATTCAGAGGAAAAACAAAAAACACATTTCTAAATTTAAATAGTTTAGCATAGAATGATTCTTATTTGTCATTATTTATTCTTAAATTGTTTTTATCACAGAAAGAAAGGCAACTGAAATAATTGTTAATAATTAACACTGTTACAGAAAGGCCAACATATTTTTTTCAGTGTTTGCACCATTTTCCTATACAGTAGGTACCAAAATCACTAATGACAAAGCACCTGCCTTTTATGGCATCACTACTTGACTGGAACATAGTAAATTAGGTAGAAAAAAAGGACATATGTCTATCAAGTTCAGCCTTTTAAATCTATATGTAACCTAACTGCTAATTTATACAGAGGAAGGCAAAAAAAAATTTTGAAGCTTCTATAATTTACTTCAGAGGGAAAAGAAATTCCTTCCTGACGCCAAGATGGCAATCGCACCAGTACCTGGATCAACTCGTACAATGAGCTATCTTCCATAACCCTGTATTCCTTCACTTGCTAAAAAGCCATCCAACCCCTTCTTAAAGATATCTAATGTATCAACCTGTATGACTGATTCAAGGAGAGAATTCCACATCTTCAAAGCTCTGACTGTAAAGGACACTTTCCGAATATTTAGATAGAACCTTTCTTCTTCTAACCAGAATGGGAGTCATCTTGTCAGCTGGAAGTACCTACTGGTAAATAAAGCATTAGAGAGGTTATTATATCCCCTTATATATTTATATATAGTTCTCATATCTCCCTTAATTGCCACTTCTCCAGTGTAAATAACCCCATTTGGCCAGTCTTTCTTGATATAATGTTCATGAGTAACAAAGGGGCTGATTGGGCAACGTTCAAATTAGACTACTAGGCATGTCAGCTATTATTTCAATTCGAGCCTTTCAATTGTTTTTCCATTAAAAAACAGTTTCTAAACCCAATGAAAATAATGAGTAGAATACAAATTCAATTAATTGTATTCACAGTTTTACTTGATTGAGTTTTTTAGATTCAAATATTTTAATAAATTAGCAGACATTCGAGTTTTGTAACATTTTGAGTTTAACTGATTTAAAAAAAAACTCTAAAATTCACAAATTCTAATGATAGGCCTCCTCATGCTTATACACTTAAACAAAATAGTTTTATATAAAATACCTATGTAATGTACATCCAACCCTTCTTTTCTCCTCGACAAATGCACAAAGATGGATAAAGGAGGAAAAGGAAGGAGTTGGAGCAGTCAGTTGGTTTATTTGAAGTTTTAGTGGAACAGCATTCAAAGGTTTCAACGCACTTCTTGTAGCCTGGCAATTTTTTTGACCGCACCCATTTTGTGACTACACCCCCTTAATACCAGTTTGGAACCATTTTTTAAAGGAATTGATATTAATTGTGTTATAAATTATCCATTATCACAGCAGTGATCCCCAACCAGTGGCTCACGAGCAACAGGTTGTTCACCAAACCCTTGGATATTACTCCCAGTGGCCTCAAAACCTCTTATTTTTTAATTCTAGGCAAGTTTTGGTTGCATAAAAAACGTGTACTACTAAACAAAGCCTCCTATAGACTGCTAGTCCACATGGAGCTAACAAATTGCTAATCACAGCCCTATTTGGGACCATATGGACTTTTTCATGCTTGTGTTGCTCCCCAACTCTTTTTACAATTGAATTTTTCTCACAAAGGTTGGGGACGCCTGCAGTACAGTATGACTCTCATAATACACCAGATATTTCAGCATCCATGATACATTGCTATTTTAGATGGTAGTATCTATCTCTGTGGCTTTGGAATGCTGGGTAGATGCCTTATTATGGAAGGTAAAAAAGAAAGAATTTATATTGCAGATTCCTGTGAATTTTGAATGGACATTACAGCAAAATAAAAAAATTTTTCTTAATGACCAAATATACAAATGAGTGATCTGGAAGAAGGGCTTTTATTTTAGAGGATGTGAGGATGAAAATGTGAGTTATAGTTTTCTGTTTCTGTATTCTTTGTATGAAACCGTATTTGAACAAGTGCTAGTGGTAAAGCCACGGTAAGACAAGGCAAGATCAAAAAAAATCTGTATCCATACAGATTTTCATCTGCATAACAGTAACATGTTTTTCCTTCCAACAAACGTATATATATATATATATATATATATATATATATGTATCCCTTGAGCTGCAGGAAGTAAATGGATAAGCTTTAAAGAGATAGCTTTTGCATTAATAGTACAGTATGCTCCATGGGATACTAATAGTATGCCATTTTGCAACAGCCTTCTGTCTGTAAACTGCCGGCTAGAATTCCACTCAGAGGGCACATCAAGCATGGAGCAATTTATCATAATAAACCGTTCACAAACCTAAAGTAAAGCTCTCTAAATTGGCAAGTTTAGCCAACTGTAAAGCATAACATTTTTTATCTTGCAGAATGACACATGAGACAGGGACAAAACATCACAAAATATTTATTTTTGCATTCTGTGGAGCACTAACCTCTAGGAGAAAAACATTACTTATTTGATAACTGTTGTTGCTACATTGTTCATTTTTGGCTATAAAAGACTACTGTTTAACAAGTTCAACCCTTCAGTGAATCTTCTGGCATATAAACCTGCATTAAAACCTGGCTTTTCAGCTTTGCCCCACTTTCTCTGTGTACACACACAGACATTGATTTATGCACATACACTTGTCCGTTTTATCTCTAATATAATAGGGAGGATGTAAAATGAGGTAGTAGTCAGCATTCTTTTTAGGTTGCCTTTGGAATCCCCACAATAGCCACTTATCACTAGACTATGATTTCAAGATTATAGTATAGACGGCAATCCTGTTGTCTCTTTAAAATTAAAAATCCTTTAAAATATATTTTTAATATTTCTACGAGTAACAGCATAGCAACATTTTAGTCCTCTCAAAATAAAGAACCTTGGTTACGAAATTAAAAAAACCACAAGGTCAATAATATATATAAATATAAAGTGCAAGTGCTTAATAATCAATACCTAATGATCTCAAATTCATTGATTAAAAAATACCTTAGAATGAATTTATTTAAAAAGTGATTAGCTAAGATTGATCGTGATTGGATAATTCTAACTTAAGGTCAAACGTGGTACTGTCTTTGTTTCTTAATTACCCAACATTTTAGGCCTGTTAACCAGGACAGTGGGCTATAGTGGGCATTAACATTGCTATGCTGTAATCTGAATCCAGAATTTGAATAAAGGCTTTATTAAATATTTATTATGAAAGTTGTCATTATCATGATCAAGAGCCCTACTACCCTCGCATCGCTGGTGGATTTATCCTAGTAAATACCAAGCTTCTCGGTAGATATTAAAATATATAGTTATTTTAGATATGCGCATATATAATTTATGTGAAGGTATGGAGGGGTCAGTGTGTGTATGTATGGATGCTAGGTTTCATTTTGAGGGATTGAACTTTAACCATTTCCTAGCAACATTTCCCCCTTCCCAGCTATGAACAAGGCTCAGTCCCTTCTGAAAAATTAGAAAGTAAAAAAAAAAAAAAGGGAAAAAACTTTTACCCTCCTACTTCCAGTACATGATGCCCATAAACATGACATTCTAGAGATTGTTTAAGAAAGTACAAAAGTATATTCAATTGAAAACTTAATTTTTTAAGTAATGGCATACAAACAGAGAAAGAAAGAGAAGTTTAAATGTGTTCATTTGCAACTGTGTGTGTTTTATTATTCCTAGTGGAATCCCCCCTGAGGTGTGTTCCTCAGTGTTCCCTAGGTGGAGGCACTGCGCTGTAATTCCCAGTTCCCAGTACTTTTCATACGCAAAAGGGACTCAGGGCCCCTGGATTGCAAGGGTAAGTTGCTATTTAAAGAGACAGTAACCAAATAAGGGTTATACCTGTTTAAACTTGTAAGCATGTATGCACTTCATTCTGCTATTTTGAACTATTTTGCAGTTGAGGATATTGTTTTGCACCTTGGAGCAACACGGCTATTCTTTCAAGTGGTGGGGCATTACCAAACCCTGAATGCTCTGTGTTATACATATATATAAATATATATATATATATATATATATGCTCTAGCAGTTATGATCTGGGAAATTTTAAGCCTGAAGCTTTGGCCTTTGATGTTTAGTGTTTCATTACTAAAAGCCTCCAGGTATTACTTTGGAACGCCAGGCCTCGCTGTTAAATACTAGTAATATTAAGGTAAAAGCTTCACAGTAAAATCGAAATGAATGGAATCAGTCTCTATGGACATGAATAGATAGAATGGCATGTACCATACACATCTGCTTTCTGCATTTGTCAATGCTCAAATCCAAGACCTGTATAATGGAGGTTATCTCACCTTAATCACTGAGCTTTAGATGACAGTTTGCAGGTGCCTGGGTTTTCCCACTGAACAGTGTCAATATTAGATGTTTAACAACCAAACCTCGAAACATCTCCACAATATTTAGCATCAGAAGATTTCTGTGATCCAACTCCTGCCAGATACCTCATATATTATATTCATTGATGCATTTCTTCACTGCCAGCTGGTCACTGTATTTGGTGTTTCTATCTTCTGTTTCAGGTTCCTGCAGGTAATCCCAACATATTGACATATCGTCAATTTCCCAGCTGTCCCAAGTCATGTCATGTCAGATTTCAAAATTGAATATAAAAAAATTATGTTTGCTCTTTTGAGAAATAGATTTCAGTGCAGAATTCTGCTGGAGTAGCACTATTAACTGCAATTTAATAATTTAATCATTTAAATCTGCAATTTCCTAGGTCACTTCTGGAAGTATAAATAATTACAAATAAGAAAGAAAAACAGATCCCTTGTTCCATATAATTATTCACTGTATTTCTTTTTAATTACTTTTGAATATTTCATCATAACATATTTTCTCTTGAAGAGACATTTATAGCAAGCACAGTAAACAGCAGAGGCAATTTATTACCCGTGGCCCCCTGAGATGGACTTTAGTATGTCATCCCACTAGCTCCATTCCAGCTAATGTTTGGAGTTTCTACATGGGTTTAGGGGTGCCAAGAGCACAATTGCACTCTTTGTACTAGAAGAGCCACTGTTCCAATTTAGAAATTTCTGCTCTTAAAGTTACTCCTTGGGGAATGCTGCCTTCTAAGGTGATTTCACCAACTTGCCTTACGGCAGCAGCACCTATGGGAAGCAGGGCACTTAATTCAATGAGCTACAGCTGGCTCACAATCTTCTTGCATAGTATTATTCTAGGAAGAATATATACTGTATATATATATATATATATATATATATATATATATATATATATATATATATATATATATATATATACAGTATGTAGCTATGATTAAAATATCAGCATGGGTTAATCTCAGAAGAAAACTGCTGTTTTCAGATATGTAATTATTTTTTCCCTGGTGATGAGGTATCATTGGCAGCTGCCCTGCTGGATGCAATGTTTTGCTGTTACTGGTGTGGCTTGTTTGCAGGATGTGATGTGATCAGTTTCCTTTGGATGTAACTTAGTGGTTTGTATATCTGTTCCAGTTCAATCTCATGGAAAATTTTGGTTTGCAAATAGCTCAAATCATTCTTCCTTTCCAGATAATTCCCTGTATCATAATGCCATGTGGCATGGCATTGGTTTTATACTGTGATGGAAACTGCATATTTAGTACTCAACACATTTTGCATGTTTTTACTTGCAAAATTAAATGAACAAATCACTTAAAACACTGGTAATACTCTCTGGGTGATTGAAAATTTGTTACTTTGGAATTTCGGCAGCCTGGCATGGGGGATTGCTACCTGTTGATGAGTACTACAATACTGAATTGGAGGATTTCCTGGACAACATATTGATTATATTGATTAGTAACAGGTTTATACACTAGAGTCATCAGTACAATTTTCTAATATAATAGACAGAAAATAGTACAATGAATCTTAGCCTGTGTATCCTTTGCCTCTGGGTACTCTTCTTTCAAGTGGCACCAATTACTCTGAGGATATCGGCACTAGGACAAAGCATGTGTTAGGAAGTGACACCTCTGTGGCTACAGGAAATCTCTAGCCCTGTCTGGAGAGGTACCGCCAGCCTCTGATCCCTTCCTCCCTTCTTGGTAGAGTCTCAACTAGTTTGCTAGTTACCTCTCACCACCAACGTTGAGCCCCACCAAATCCGGCCTAGCACTAGATGACCTATTTAGACAAGGTGGATATCTGGCTCACATTCAATACCTCTCTGAGATAGCTGACCTCATGCTCTTTGGCATCATTCAGCCAAAGAGGAAATGGTCCTCTGCTCTCCCCTTACATAGTCTACATAGGGCAATCCTTTCCCTTATGAATGTCACTGAGAGGATTTCCTCAATCAAACCACCACCTAGTGACTGGAAGACATAACAGCTAATATAAATAGTCTATTAGCCACTTAAAATCCCCCCCCCCCCCCCCCCCCCAGAATTTTCTAAAATGTTTCATTTGGAAGCTTTGAATTTAGTGTGTTGCTACAAAATGCAGTTCAAGCAACTAAACCTTTATAAAAATGAGATGTAAATATATTTTTTGGAGTTTGCAGAGCTACATCTCCTGGTTATGTTTCTTTTATTGGAAGGTTTGATCTGTTAGGTTTCACTGGGTACATGTTGAAGAGGGGAGCCAAGCTGGATCCAGCCATGGGATCTGGAAATCCATTATCCAGAAAGCTTCAAAATATAGCATTTCCATTTTTTTTATCTATGATGTGCACACAAGACATCTGTAAATGAGACCCACTATAACAATTTTCACAGTTTATACAAAAACAGTTCTTTAATTGCATCAAAACGTGCCTTGACCCTGGAGTAAGATTATTACAGACTCAGCAAAGGGGGGGTCTTGATGGGAACTTGATGGGTTCACGTATGCATATAAATATGATCAAACAGTTTTGGGGACATGAATACGGGCCTGTAGGTCAAGTACATTACAGTAATATCTCTGACCAAATCCTATGTTTTTATAGTTAGTAGAGAATTAAATGTGCAAAATTTCTGATTAAAACCTGGAATATTTTTTATACAGGTTAAATGCACAGACAAGAGCCTTCTATGGGGGTTCTTATGCTCCTTACATGCGCCATTCTGTGAGAAAAATCTCCCACAGAGTCCATAATTAGCAATTCATTGTTTAACGTTTAAAGGATTTTTAGCAGACTTAAAGGAACAGTTCAGGGTAAAAATAAAAACTGGGTAAATAGATAGACTG
>CM044431.1:188773615-188832345 GCA_024363595.1 Xenopus borealis | reverse complement strand
CATAGGCACCATACCAGATGAAAGTGAATCTGAGAAAATCAGAAATAGGGGATGGTCAAACATATCTCTCCTTGTACAAAGAGGCATTAATAAACTTATAATGTCAAAATATTTCCTTGGCCCTTTCCTTAAAACCTTAATCAAATCCCCCTGCTTTATTTCTGGAAGTTATTAAAGCTTTTTGAATATATTTTATCTCTGAAAATTATCTGCTTGAACACCTAAAATTTGACTTTCCTCAAAACGCCACAGAAACGCACCAATTGCCTTCTCACTACTGAGTACAATGCTCTCTTCCCTTTCAGTCTCTGCAAACCTCCTCCACTTTCTTCATGTTATTGACCTCATTGGATAACTGTATAGCTCAAATATGTATAGTATGACTATTACCGTTATATACAGGGAATGGCTACACAGGGTACCCTTTGAAGGAGAACTAAACCCTAAACATTTATATGGTTAAAAATGCCATATTTTATGTACTGAACTTATTGTACCAGCCTAAAGTTTCAGCTTGTCAATAGCAGCAATGATGATCCAGGACTTCAAACTTGTCACAGGGGGTCACCACCTTGGAAAGTGTCTGTGACATTGACATGCTCAGTGTGCTCTGAGCAGCTGTTGAGAAGCTAAGCTGAGGGGTCATCCAAATTATCAAGCAGAAAATGAGGTTTGTCTGTAATATAAGCTGATGAAACAGGGCTGATTATTAAATTATGTTGCTAATTACACTGGTCTCTTTGTTGTCATGTAGCAATTATCTGTATTAATTATTAATCAGCCTAATATTGTGACATTTCTATTCTATGTTTACTGTATATTGTGAGTGGGTCCCTACGCTTAGTAAGTGACAGCAGCACAGGCATGTGCAATGAATCAGCAGAAAAGAAGATGGGGAGCTACTTATATATTATATATTATATGGAGACAGATCTTTACTGCTAATGGGCTGTGGTTGCATTGGGCTGGTACAGAAGCCCTGAACATAATGTTCAACATTTATATCCTACTTCTTTATTTAAATTGTAGTTCTCCTTTAAAGGCAATTGGAGGCTATTACTAACTGGGCAAACAGTACCTCTCCAGATAAAATTTAGCTGATTTCCCAGCTGGTGGTATAATGTACTCTTTTCTGTTAAGTCACTGAGCAGTTCTGTGACAATAAAAATGAAGAAGGAGGCCAAAAGTTTTATATACAGTAGGCCACAGAAGTCTAATATCCATATTTTAGGTGACACCTGCAAAGGCTCCTTTAATGGCACACATTGTAGCCAATCACCAATGAGGGGATTAGTACTGAGGCAGCCTGGAAGGGGAACATTCAAACAGAGCAATTTCAGAGGTGGGTGGGGGTGGTGCACCTGGACATGGCTAGTTAAGCCACTGCAAATCTATAATTATCTTTGTCTGTCTCTTGGAAAATGAAATCAGGCTTTGATTGGCTTGTATAGGATACTGTTAGCCCCTATGTTAGTAACTGAAGCCTAAGGTTTACTAGTGCAGGCATGTGGCCGGGTATTCAGAATGCTAGAGACCTGGGGGTTTTCTGATTCTGAGCTTTCTGTATAATGGATTTCCAGATAACAGATCCTATACCTGTACCTGTAGAAGCATATGTTAAATGAAGGCACGAGGAGGAACTCATGTGTGTGTGTAAAAATATTCACAATTTTATTTGTTTGTATAAGGATATACAGACAGGCATTATTCTAGATTTATGATAAATCTATGTATCCAGTGGTTGTTTGATGACACTGTTTCATCTAAAACAATAAAAGCAACAAGGCCACTGTTACTGATGACTAATTCTGATTAGCATGAAAGTATATAGGGCATTGCAGCTTCACATAAACACATTTACGTGCCAGCAGTTTTCTTTTTCAAACCAAAGTTGGAAGATATTCTATGGTCCCAATTGTACTCTGTTAAAAAAACCACCATGGAGGGAAAAACAATATCCAAGATGTTCTAAACTACTTAGCTTAATGATGATGCTGAATGTCCAGTCAATCACTTCAGATGGTAATTGGATTTCTCTATGAAAGTAGTTGTGCCCTCAGGACTCCAATATACAGAATTAATCAGGGGAAGATGTTCTGCAAACTCTAGTGATGAAAAAGTCGCAATAACTCCAGAAACCCAACATTATTACAAATAAAATAAAATGGGCTTGACAAATTCAGAATCTGGGGCAGGGGAGAATGCAAAAATGTGAATTGAAGTTTCTAAGAAGAAGATGCTAGACTGTGTGCCAGCAGCCATATGTTCTTACTAAAGTTATCTTTCCTTATTATACAGTTATATTATACGACATGTTTCTATTCATTTAAATGGGAAATCCATCTTAAAATAAGCTACGATGTAGAAAATGACTTTGTAATGTATTTTGTAATTGGTATTTATTTTATATTTGTCTTCTTTTTAGATTCGATTTTAAATTTGCAGGTTTAAAACAAAGGTGAATCATTTAAAAAAAGCACAAAGAGACAAAGATTGATTGTAGCATGAACTTCCCATTTAATAGGGAAATGCTAGTGCAGCACAGAAAGTTCAGTTTCATGCACGAGTAGCTATGATTTTTAAACATCATGTAGCATGTTTTCATTACTGCAGCACAACAGCTTCTGCTGCAACTGCACCTAATGCATCAAGTGTTGTGTTTGGTAGCTGAGGATGAGTAGAGTATAACAGTGCTTTATTAGCAGGCTCATGCAGCCATTACACAACAGTAACATAAACTCTTGCACCTTAAGCAGTATAGACAGTACTGTTAATGCACAGTATAACTGACGTGCACAGTGACATCTACAGGCCATTTGTATAAACACCACGTATTCCCCCTATAGTAGGAAACCATTTGGGCAAATGTGATAAACAACAACAATGCATCTTAAAGAAATAATACCCATTCTTCACAGTCTTTGGTCTAGTAGTTTTCTGATTCTCTCAGTATGCCTTAGAGGTTCACTTTCTTCAGGCCTGTTGCAGTTGGCATCAGAGTAGGAAAATGTCCTTCATTAAATGAAGCTTATCCAAATACATATCTAGCAGGCTCAAGACGACTTGCATTCCATATGCATCCATCAGACAGTTCAAATGTGTATGGTCCTCACTGGCATCTCACTTCAAGTGGTGTAGTAAATTTCTATTGTCCTTGGTTCAGTAGTCCTGGTTGCTTAATTCTTAATTCTTGAGATCCAGGCTGCAAGTGCACCTCTCTTGCACCACAAGAGTATTAGCCTTGCATTTGGCTTGTTGACGTTTGACAATGTCAGCAGTAGTCGATTTTGTAGGCACAGTATTTTGTCGAAGTTTGATGTCTGCAACGTGTAACTTAGTGTGCATCTGTCTGCCATGTAATAATTCAGATGGAGATGCTTGTGTTGTTGCATTGCACATTGCTCTGTAGTTATTTAGGAACTCTGTTGTAAATACTTTCCAAGATTTCCCAGTAAAATTTGCAGTCTGTAGTGCTTTTTTTAGACTTGAATCACTCAATTTCTCCATTTGCTTGTGGGTAATACACTGAAGATTTCCTGTGCACAATATTCCTCTCTCTCAGAAAGAATTCAAACTCAGATGAGACAAACTGTGGTCTGTTGTCTGATATTAACTCCTTTGGATTACCTTCTCTGCCGAAGACTGTAGACAGAAATGTTATTACTGTAGCTGATGTTATATGAGAAAAATGCAATTTCAGGCAATTTACTGTAGTAGTCTATCAGAGTTGTAGCAAATCTGCAGTCTATAGGAGCTTATCAATATAAAGTTTTTCCCATGCTGAATCGGGTGCTCTGTGCTTCTTTATCTACCCATGCTGAATCAGGGAATGGTACTGGCTGAAGTGGTGGTGTGTGTGTGATAGCTGTTTTGTTTTGATTCTGACAAGTAACAAAAGAATGAATGGCAGTTACCACGTTGGCATCTATTGCTGGTCACCAAAATAGTTCTCATAGTCTTTATTTTGTACATACAATTCCTTGATGACTCTCATGAGCAACTTGAATGAGCTTTTCTTGCAAGGTCTCTGTTACCAGTAAGCGGTGAGCTCCATGGACCTCATAAAGACAGTTT
Source organism: Xenopus borealis (assembly GCA_024363595.1). Taxonomy (NCBI): domain Eukaryota; kingdom Metazoa; phylum Chordata; class Amphibia; order Anura; family Pipidae; genus Xenopus; species Xenopus borealis. The sequence continues at coordinate 188,828,271 of CM044431.1, read as the reverse complement.
GTGTCTAATCCTGTAGTAAGGTTGATGATCAGGACTGAGTTTCTTCTCAGCATTTGGCCATTTGCTTTGTAAGATGTCCCATAGTTTTACTTGAATTGGACATTTGAAGCAAGCTTGCTTAAAATCAGCAGCTGTAACTGTAGATGATAGTAAATCAGTCAGAACTACAACTTCTATGTCCTCATCTAGTGTATCAGAAGCTGTAGGTAAAGGTGACCAACAATCAGCATTAACAGTTTTCAAAACAAGTTTGTTGTAAGTATTGTAGTTAAAGGGCTATGATCAGTGCATAAGGTAAATTATATACCCCATAGGTAGGTTCTCGATTTTTCTGTTGCCCAAACACATGCTAGAGCTTCTTTTTCAACAGTGGAATACGTACGCTCTGTTTCTGTAAGTGTTCTGGATGCAAATGCAACAGTGATCAGCATGGATCTGTGTGAGAACTGCAACAACGTCATAGTCTGAAGCATCTGCAGTAACTATAGTGGGTAGTGCAGGATCAAATAAAGCTATTGCTGGACTGTTCACAATTAACTGTTTCACTATTTCAAATCTATGTCGAGCAGTCTCTGACCAAATCAGACTTGCAGTTCCACATAGAAGTGCTCTAAGTGGCTCCACAACTGAAGCCTAGCTGGGAATAAACTTAGAATACCATGAAGTAAGACCTAAGAAAGCACATAAGGTCTGAAAATCAGACAGTAGGTCAGGCAGTAATCCCTCTTGTGAAATCATATGACACAGAAATTATAGCTGAGTTTGTCTGAAGTGGCACTTGGAAAGGTTCAGTTTCAGTCCTGCAGAATCAATGCATTTCAGAACCTTTTCTAGGTGCGCCTCTGCGTTCTGAAAATATTTCCGCTATGTGTGGCAAGGTATGATTATCCATAACAACTGCTTTATTAGGTTCAACACACAGTCGATTACCTCCAGTTTTCTTCATTGTTACAACAATTGGTGAAACCCATTCGGAGGATTACGATTTTTCAATCACATCTTGCTCTACCAGTTTCTTTAGTTCCTGTGAGACAGCAATCGCCTCAATTTATGGCGTTCTGGCTTTACATCTGGTCTTTGTGCACAAAGTTCTTTGCATAGCCCAGTGAAGTGTTGCTTTGTTGTGAAGTTTTAGGCACAGGCTGTGCAGCAGGCACTGGTGCTGTAGTAATGAGACCATCAACTAATTGTAGGTTTAATGCAGCAAAGAGATCCCTTCCAAGTATAGCAGTACCCTTATTCACAATGTAAAAGTTACATTTTGCAGTATTTTATTCAAATTGCCCAGTCACTGGCAAGCACAGGGACTGCATCCTTTAAGCAACTAACCAGTCTCAGGGCCAGTGCAAGTGTATCTTTTGAAAAGTATTTCAAGAAAATATCCTTTGGTAGTATAGAAACAGCTGAACCTATGTCAACCATCAGGTTAACGGAGTGTCCCTTGTCAGCAGACGCAGTATTGACATTGACAGTGCATATGAACTTGTCTGGAATAAATGTATCAGCTATATCCACACTTAATAGTGTGACTTCATAAACATCTTTAGCAGAACTATGGCAGATCTTAGCAAAATGACCTACCTTTTTGCATTTGCACTGTACATCATTTGCAGGGCATATAGCATAATTTGCAGTGTGTTGTGTTGAACCACAGTGAAAGCAGTATTTTTTATTTGTATTTTCTGCATGGTTTTGCAGTGAACCCATTTCCTTAGCACTGTATTTTGCCTGTGACTGTGCATTATTAGGCCCCAGTGTTGGATTCAAAGTCTGTACATTCCCAGCAGTTCCATGAATGAGAGTTTTAACCTCTGCCACTGCTGTTTTAATTTGGCTAGCAATTATAAGGGCTGAATCCTGCTCTAGGAGCAATCTTTCTCTAATACGTGGTGAATTTGTTTTTTCCACTATTTGGTCTCTTAGCATTTCATCTATTAGAGTCCCAAAGTCACAGATAACAGCAAAGCTGCTACAAATTGTTCTGTGGATTCGCCATTACGTTGTCCACATGGCAGAATTTTTTTATCTTTCAGCAATCACATTTACTTTTGGCATGAAAAAGTGCAGTTTCATAAGTCTCATCAGGTAATGTTAGTGTACAGAATATACGTTGTCCCTCTGCTCCCAGGCAGTGAATAAGTAAAGCACACTTTCTAGCAGCAGAAATCTCCCCTTGGTCAGCAGCAATAATATAATTGTCAAACATATGATTCCAAGCAGTGAAAGGTATGGTAGGCTCACCAGGGTTTGGGAGAAAAGGTGCAAGCTGCTGCCGAGGTGAAAGAGGCATCTCGTCACCAATTTCTTGTGTTTTGATAGCCGAGGATGAGTAGAGTATGCTTTATTAGCAGGTTCATGCAGCCAATACACAACAGTAACATAAACTGTAGCACCTTAAGCTGTATACACAGTACTGTTTATGCACAGGATAACTCGTGTGCACAGTGACATCTACAGGTCATTTGTATAAACACCTCATAAAGCAATTATATTTTAATGCAAATTGAATTAAAGTTGCTTCTACTATTAGAGTACATTGCATAATTTCCAAAATGTGGGTTAAAAACATTTGTATGTGATTCGCTGGCCTCAAGTCTGACGATCAAATTTGCTATTGCCACTTCCAGGAAAGCAGTAGCTCCAGGGTTCCTCTGCATCAATAGGTGCAGTTGGGACTATTCATCAGAAGAGAAAGGATGGACACATTGCAGCCATATGGAAGTGGAGGAATGGGTTTAGATGCAGTGTGCTGTTCATTGTGTCCAGTTTAGAGCACCCACACTTGTGGGTGGATTTGTAGGAAATTTATTTTTTGTTTAACCTATATATTATGTTTACAAATTGTTAGTAATTTTCAGAATCAATGGAAATATTTAACAAGAGAACCATTATATTTACATTTGTAAAAACAATTGGTGCTGTCAGTTTATTGTGTTATTTTATGTCATGCTCCTTTGCAATATTACTGTGATGGAAATATTAATCATGTTTTTGGTTAGTGATGGCTTAATGAGAGACTTCCAAATAGTGGTTCTCCATGCTGGAACATGGTAACAATTTTCCCAATGTATGTGAGAAAAATAAATCGCTGGCTGGATCCTGACTGCTTCTTTCCAGTAATTTTAGGATTGATAACTAAGAAACAAATCTGTCCTTGAACTCTGCCAAAGGAGGGACAAACCTTGATGGGCCGTATATTAGTTCTGTCTGCTTTCTGCTATATTACTTCAGACAAGAAAAATAGCTTTATATAAAATCAATTGCTATTTCCACCCCCAAGTCTCTCTCTCACCTTACAGCAAAATATAATCATAGGATTTGCCCTTAGTGACCTTACAAGGAGGGGGGAAATGGCAAGTCGGGGATAACCAAGGACAAATGGATATGTGCCAGTATTTTGTCTTTATTATTGATAGGTGCTTTAATGTACGTACCCTATTTATATTTTAGCACAGAGCATAATGCTACAAGCAAGCACTAGGTCTCTAATGACAGGAAGGTAAATGTTCTAATTTGAGCATGCAATACTAGAACATTATCTGTAGATTGTAATTAAGCTGCAAAATAATGAATCCTTGAACCCCTAGGGAAGCTGTGTTTATCACATAACACATATTAAACCCTCATCTAAGTGGAAACTGTTTTTAAATGTGGGAACCTTTTACACCTTTCATTTTCAGGACACCCTAAAATTGTAACTGCTAGATTATGCCAGACAGAGGACAATGCATACACAATTTTGTACAGGTTATCTTCATTTACTCTGTGTCTTTTCTGTGGGTACCTGCACAAGTGATTTATACTTTCACTGCACACTTAAATGACAATATTCTTCTTTGTAAACATGCCCACAATGACACTAGACCCCCTCCGTCCACTTTCACATATGGCAAACCCAAACCCCAGGGAAATATATGGATTCCAGTATAGACCTGCTCTTCTAGATATAATAGCCATCTCTGCTTGGGGCCTAAGCCTCATCTATTTGTGTGCCACCAGGACGAGAATCCAGTACTCCAGTATTGGATATAAAGTCATGCAACCTGGATGTAAAAATATCCAAGCCACTTATACCATAAATGGGACTGCACTAGGCAAATCCATAATGGGAAAGGACCTTGGAGTCCTTGTAGCTGTAGCAAGCAATGTTTAGGCAAACTATTATCTTCTAGTATTTTTTTAAGTACGGATGTTCCATTCTGGTGCTTGTGCAGTTACACAGCTGTGTGAAACTTGGAATGAGAACAAGCATGTTATATTGTGAATAAGTTGAGGGGGCTTATATGGTTGCAGTTTCTGCTTGTTTTGAATGCTTGCTTGCCATGCTCTTCACATGGGTTATCAATGATCAATTCTCCAGGGTTTAACATGCCACTTGGGGTGTATTTGCAATCTATTCTGGAAATGGCTACTGGATGGGTTAAAGAATTCCAAAACATTATTCTGCCTATGGCAGACACTGAAAGAGCTGGAAAAAACATAGTTTCACATTGCCATATGCAGTGATTTGATGTGTTTTAAAAGGAACAAGGACAAAAACAAAATTGATCCCTCAAGCAAACATTCTGAATCAATAAAACTAACACTTGTGTTTGTCAAAACACTGTAAAATGGTACACTAAAATTCATGTTAAGGTCCATAAAAATCCACAATATAATTCCTTTAAGAATATTGCAATAGCCAAGACAAAGCCCAGTTTGACAAGGGCAAGTTCCAAATGTTAAATAGCTTCTACTGTGAATGGCTTAAGATCTAGAACTACCATTATATCTCCCAATACAATGTATAAGAAGGGAGGATAACTTTTACTGAAGTTAATATCCACAAGCACAAAAGAAAAACATTTAGTATATATCAAAATGTATTTTACTATAGTATTCTGTATATAACTAGAAATGCCCATAAACTCAGCAAGTAAAACCCATATTTGTTATTTCCTGACTTTTGGCACCCTGCATAGCAAACCTGACTGCGGCAAAGTCAGTTACTTCCATAAAGTGTATTACATTTGAACAAAACACTAATTATTTTAGGGAGCAATAAGAGTACCTTATTATTAAAAATATAATGATGTATATTTTGCTGACAAATTTGGCCTGTCTAGCCTATGTGTACAATAGGCTTTTCAGAGGTTGTGTTTATGCATTTCTTTGGGCAGTAGAGTCCCTTCAGTATCATACAGTATCTTTTTAAAAGTACTCCATGATAGACCACAAGACTTCCAGAAGTAATTTGAACACTAGTGATGGGCGAATTTATTCGCCAGGGGCGAATTCGCGGCGAATTCCCGCGATTCGCCGCTGGCGAATAAATTCTCGAAACTGCCCAAAAAATTCGCGCCAAAAAATTCGCCGCGCAAAAACGAGTCGCGCGTCATTTTTGACGCGACGCGCCGAAAACGACGCGACGCGCGCCGAAAATGACGCGACGCGTCGGAAACGACGCGACGCGGCGCGTGTCAAAAAACGACGCGACGCGCGTCAAAAACGCTGTGCGACTCGTTTCGCGAATCGGCGAAAAATTTGCGAATTTCTCTGGAAATTCGCGAATTTTTCGGCGAAGCGAAACGCGGCCGTTTCGCCCATCACTATTGAACACCTCAAAAAGAGAGAAATTGAACTGCACTTAAAAGGTACTACTCAGAGTTAATATGAACAAAAACTCATCCCTATAGGCTTCTGCATTACTAATGTACCCACAATAGGGATGGATGACAAGGAGTTTTGTAATAAATGGTATGCAGTACTCAACAGAGCTTCATTTGATCTAATTATTTTGGTTTTTGAACAAACTAGTGTACAGCTATCTACAACCAAAACAGAGATTTTAAAAACTAATTCATCTGCTAAATTGGATATGTTTAAGACTAATCTGCTTGCCTTTAAAAAGAAGAAAATGTTTTAATGTTGTTCAGGATTATAAATCTGAATCTGTGTACATCAAGTTCAACCTTTCAACTTTGTAACCTGCCTAACTGCTAGTTGATCCAGAGGAAGGCAAAAAAAAAAACCCCATCTGAAACCTCTCCAATTTGCCACAGAGGAGGAAAATATTCCTTCCTGACTCCAAAAGGCAACCAGATTAGTCACTGGATCAACTTGCACTATGAGCTATATTCCATAACCCTGTATTCCCTCACTTGCTAAAAATCCATCCAAAGCTTTCTTAAAGCTATTAAATGTATCTGCCTATACAACTGATTCAGGGAGAGAATGTCACATCTTCATAGCTCTCACTGTAAAAAACCCTGTCCGAATAATTAGGTGGAACCTCTTTTCTTCTAATCATGGGTGACCTTGTGTCAGCTGGAAAGACCTAGTGCTAAATAAAGCATTAGAGAGATTATTATATGATCCCCTTACATATTTATACATAGTTATCATATCACCCCTTAAGTGCCTCTTCTACAGTGTGAACATCCCCAATTTGGCCAGTCTTTCCTTATAGCTAAGATTTCCCATACCTTTTACCAGCTTAGTTGCCCTTCTCTGTACCCTCTCTAATACAATGATGTCCTGTTTGAGTGATGGAGACCAAAACTATATGGCATATTCTAGATGTGGCCTTACAAGTGCTCTATAAAGTGGAAGAATGACCCCCTCCTCCCGTGACTCTATGCCCCTTTTAATACAGCTCAAGACCTTATTTGCCCTTGTTTCTGCTGACTGGCATTGCTTGCTACAGCCAAGCTTATTATCTTCAAGGACTCCAATGTCCTTTTCCATAATAGATTTGCCTAGTGCAGTCCCATTGGATATTTTTACATCCCAGGTGCATGACTTTACATTTATCAACATTGAATTTCATTTGCCACTTAGCTGGCCAGATTGCCAGTTTGTCAAGATCCTGATGCAAGGCTGCCACATCTTGGATGGAATTAATTGGGCTGGATAGTTTTGTGTCATCTGCAAACACTGATACATTACTTACAATACCCTCCCCTAAGTCATTAATGAACAAGTTAAATAAAAATGGACCCAATACAGAGCCCTGAGGGACCCCACTAAGAACCTTACTCCATGTCGAGAATGTACCATTAACAACCACCCTCTGTCTGATATGACCTATCCTTCATAAAGCCATGCTGATTGCTGCTCATAATACCATTCACTTGGACAAAATTTTGAATGTGATTGCTGCTCATTATACCATTCACTTGGACAAAATTTTGAATGTGATCCCTTAACAAGCCTTCAAATAATTTGCCCACCACAGATGTCAAATTTACTGTCCTATAATTGCCAGGCTGAGATTGTAATCCCTTTTTAAATATTGGGATGACATCAGCTTTCCTCCAATCCATAGGCACTATACCAGATGAAAGCTAATCTGAGAAAATCAGAAATAGGGGCTGGTCTAAAACTGAAGTAAGCGCTCTTAGATCTGGGGTGTATGCCATCAGGCCCTGGAGCCTTGTTTACATTAATTTTTATTAAAGCTTTATGAATCATATCTTCAGAGAGCCACTGACTAGATTGAGCTGAACCATCAGTGCAGCTATGAAATGAGTTTTAGAACTAGGACTCCTCTATTGTATACACTGAAGAAAAGAACTGATTTAGCACATTTGCCTTTTCTGTATCTGTTACAACAATACTGGCACCATTATTTCAAGGAGCAACACTCAACCTGCATCTTTTTACTAATATATATATATTTAAAAACCTTTTTAGTGATAGTTTTCGCCTGTGCCGCAATTAACTCTTCATTTCCTTTCTTTGCCTTTCAGATTACGGATTTACAACATTTATTATATTGTTTATATTCATTAAATGCAGCTTCTGTCCCAACAGATTTGTAGTTTTTAAATGCCTTTCTCTTCTTTCCTATTAACTTCTTTACCTCTGTATTAAGCCATATAGGGTGATTCTTAGAGCTTCTACAGTTACTCCTTAAAGGGGTTGTTCACCTTTGAGTTAACTTTTAGTATAATGTAGAGAGTGATATTCCGAGGCCATTTGCAATTGGTTTTCATTTTTTATTGGTTGTGGTTTTATAGTCATTTAGCTTTTTATTCAGCAGCTCTCTAATTTGCATTGTCAGCAATTTTGTTTCTTGGGTATAAATTACCCTAGCAATCCTTCATTGATTTGAATAAGAGACTGGAATATGAATAGGAGAGGGACTGAAAAATAAATAATGAAGACCAATTGAAAAGTTTCTTAGAATTGGCCCTTTTACAATATACTAAAAGTTAACTTGAAGGTGAACCACCCCTTTAAGGGAATAAATTGAGAACAGTAATGATTTAATATAATTTTAAATGACAACCATTTCTGTTCTGTGTTTTTAGCTGAAAACATAATGCCTCAATCAATGCTCTGAAGGGCAGCCCTCAAGGTACTAAAATGAGCTTTTCCAAATGTTGCCCCAGTATATACTGTATTTGTTTTTTGCACCAGACATTAAATGATATAACATTATGGTCGTTATTACCCAGGGGTTCAATGACTTGCACATTTGCTTCAAGTTCTGGGTCATTTGAGATCACTAGATCCAGAATTGCATTTTTTCTGGTAGGCTCCTCAACAAACTGTGCCATAAAATTGTCATGCAACAAGTTTATAAACTTGTTCCCATTAACTGATCTGGCAGTACTGTTGCTCCAGTCAATATCTGGGTAAATAAAATCCCCCTTTATCATTACTTTTCCCAAACTAGCAGCCCTTCTATTTGCATCAGGAGCTTAGCCTCCTCCTCTTTCCTTATATTAGGGGTCTATAGCATACGCCTACAATTAATTTGCTGGACTCTTTACAATTCGAGAATAACTCCACCCATAAGACTTCTGCCCCCTCATTTTCTAACATAACCTCCTCCTTTATATAAGCTTTTAAATACTGCCTAACATACAGACATACCCCTCCTCCTTTTCTATTACCTCTGTCCCTAAAAAACAAAGTATAGCGGCTTATATTAACTGCCCAGTCATGTGACTCATTCAGTCATGTTTAGGCCACACCAATCACAGCATATTTTCCCTCCAGCACCAGCACCTCCAGCTCTCCCATTTTACCAGTCAGACTCCTTGCATTTGTGTACAGATGACTTAAATGGGACTTTCGTAGTAAGACTGGACCATTGAGATATGTTACTCACAAACTGAAAGACTCATGCTGCTTGGGCTATTCCAATATAGACACAGAGGGTTTAAAAAACATTCAATCCTCAATGACTCAGCATCTCTCAATATGAGGTCTGTTCTTTTTTTTTTTTTTTTTATCAAATCCCAGACCCAGAAAAAAGCAAAAGGGAGTAAGAAGACAAAAAGGAGAAGGACAAATTACCCCATCTGCAGGTGTCTATTTGGAGTCAGATTAAGGACAAGTGATTTTTAATCTTTCAAATATTCCTCATTCTGAAATACAAAATAAAGTCCTAGGTAGGGGTCTTTTTTTTTGTACAACGGTCCATTGATCCATTTGATTGAGTGATCTTTCCAAATTTTCTTGTACATTAAATTTAAAATCTTATTTTACACAGCAAAAAGAATTTGGTGAACAATAAGGAACAAGGATCGTCATGGAACAATTTACAGCAATAGCCAATCAAATGAAACTTAAGTTGACTTATATGCCTCCATTTTCTAATAAGTACCTTTGACAATAGTGTCCAGAGAGACATGTGGAGGTATATTAAGGGTAATCATAGGAATAAGAACAAGCTCTCTGTCCTTGAGAAAAGAGCTATTAGAGAATTGAGACAGGACACTAGTAGTGACGGGCGAATTTATTCGGCAGTCGCATAGTCTCACGATTTGCCGCCGGTGAATACATTTTCAAAACGCCAGTGAAAATTCGCCTGAGTTGGCGTAAAAAAAACGAGACCCATGTTGAAAATGACCCGACGCGCGTCGAAAAAGAGGCGACGTGTGTCATTTAACGTGACGAATTTTGCTGGAACAGACCCTATATTTCAATATCAATCAGAGTAAAATTCTATCATATCGGACACTAAAGACAATGGGGTTATTGATCTAATCTATATGATTTTTTTAATTATATATATATATATATATATATATATATATATATATCCTTGTCTGTACCTCCTACCTAAAGTACACAAGAGTTTTATTAAAAAAACAGTCTGATAATCTCAGCTATTAATTATATTAATCAATTTATAGCCCAATATGTTGATTTTGTTTTGAGACCTCTTATACTGTTAATCCCTACTTTTGATTTTCCTTAGGAAGAGAAATCAGTACCATTGTCTTTGAATGATATTCTTGTAACAATGGATATCACTAGTTAGTATACAAACATGCTGCATAGTATGGGCAAAGCAGTGATACATCAGGCTTTTTTTGAACAACGTATGGATGCTAAATTAATTACCTTTTTGGATAGACTTTTACAATTTGTCCTTGAAAGGAACTACTTTAAATTTGAAGGAAAATTTTATTTTTACACACCCACGTTCCTTGAGGAAATACTCTATCAAGTAAAGGATAACCTGTCAGAGTACGCATATAATTTATTTTATTATGTGTCCGTGCAACCAGTATTATTATTATTAGTGTTATTAGCAGGAACAGGCACCACAAAATTGGTGCATTATTGCAAAGAATAGAGGCACAATGCCTTTGTCTCTCAAAGCCTCAAATTTGTACCAAAAGTTGTGGTATTGTTACTTTGTAAAGAGGTGGAGTGGATGTTCTAACTGCAAACACGGTTTCCGGGCTTAACAAAGACTTTAGCCTTGCATGATTTCTGGATAACTGTTCTCTTAAGAGGGAATGTAATTAAAAATTGTCAGAGATGCTTAAAACAAAGTTTTTTCGAATATTTAGTGCTGTTCGCAATATACTATAGGGTAATGTTTAAAAATATAGCATTACATTTGAATAATTCCATATTTATATTGCTGGAATATTTAGGTGGATTTATGACTTTAGTTATTTGATGGTGCCATTGGATTGTTATATTGACAGTGTATTTTCCCTTCTTATCTGTCATTTTTGCCAATATGCTGTCTCCAAGAATAAAATGGAGGAGTTATCCTGCTGGATTGCTGTCTGGTTCCGTGCACTTTGGAAATTATGATTTAGACTGCCTGAACTCTGTGGAGAGATTTAGCTGCACAGGTTGCCATGGCGATGTACAGTGTGGAGGAATTGGTATGTGCCGATGTGGTGTTCGCATCCAAGAAGCGATGTCAGCATGGGAATTGGTGTTTCATCGAGCGATTGATCAGTTGTGAGCAAGCAACACCGAGAAGAGATGCCAGAGAATGGTGCACGGTTTCATGAACTGAGCAGTGATCCCCAACCGGTAGCTCATGAGCAACATGCTGCTCCGCAAACCCTTTGATGCTGCTCCCAGTGGCCTCAAAGCAGGGGCTTATATTTGAATTCCTAGACTAGAGGCAAGTTTTAGTTGCATAAAAACAATGTGTATTGCCAAACAGAGCCTCCTGTAGACTGCCAGTTCACATAGATACCAAATAGCCAATCACAGCCCTTATTTGGCACTTCCCAGGAACATTTTTTATACTTGTGTTGCTCCACAACTCTTTTTACAATTTAATGTGGCTCACAGGTGAAAAAGGTTGGGGACTACTGGACTAGAGATAATATATTTCACATTGTTTGTCTGTGCTTACATGAGCCTCTGACAAAGGTCCCATAATTTGAGAGTTTAAACATGTTGGGATTTTTTGATTTGTGATATAATAAATGTTTATATGTTTTTCAAGGAGTGCCCTGTTATATGTATTTATGTATAGCTATTATGGAGGCTTCCAGGTGGCCCCTAAAGTGAGCACCCAATGTTTTGAGATTTAGATATTTGAGGGTGTGTCATATGAACATGTATAGATCACACCAAACACTTATTAAACTAAAGGGTTTCTATACCTTAGTTGTATAGGTAAAGGTGAGTTTATGCAGATGCCCTCTTCCTTGTAAAGCTTTGTGCTCTACTTAGTGCTACCACATTCTACCTGACCCCTGGATATACCCTTGTCCCAAACAGCACAGTTACCCTCAGGATTTGTAGTTTTACCCTTCTTTTTCTCTACTTCTCTATAACTATTTAGTTGACCATACTCTGTCCAAGAGAGGTCAGGGAGCACAACATTTCAGGCTGGAGGGGGCAGCGGGTCTGAGCCAATAGGCCCCACAAGGGATTTTTCCCAGGGCACTGCTGGCCCAGTCTGACCCTGGCATTAGGCTGCAAATACATCTCAACACAAACTGAGTAGTGATCTTCAGTGTGAAGCAAAGGCTGACAGTATCCCATTAACTAACATTAAATCCTAGACTCTAAATACATTCCAGTGGCTTCAAACATGTTATCCTTTCACTGTTTGTTTCACTTCTCTCAGGCAGTCATTCAATAATGGCCAATTGCTTCAAAATTTTAATTAAACAACTACAGAATAATTTACACCCTTTGATATAACAATTTACATTGTTCAATATGCCTGCCAAGAGAAGTGTCTTAATGCTTTGACATACCAAAAAATTTTTAATATATTCCTTTTTATAAGGCATAATTTGAACTAAGTAAAGCATAAGAATCTAAATGCATTTGTTGAAAATAAAATAACTGGACAATTATAAAAATAGGAAATATTGCCAAATGTTAAACAACTGAGCAAATGCTTTTGTTTTAGAGAGAAAATTAAGACAAGTAGTTGGACAGGCTTGTGTACAGATTTGTTGCCAGGAAAAACATTTTAACAATTTTCAAAATATGTAAAGAATCAAAAAATGAAAGAAAATGAATTGAAATTGTTCAGCCATCCATAATTTGCTGTCCCTTCTAGAACAATGGAATGCATCGAATTACTGAGATGCATCAATTGTTTGGTATATTTATCCAAATGCTAATTAGTCCTCGTTCACAGGGTCCCTTCAGTCCAGACTTTTATATGGTTTTGTTTACAACAGAGTTAGCTCTTTTATTCCTGATGTTTTTTTCCACTTCAGGCTCTTACTGATGGTTCCTGTCGCAGGCTCTCTAGCAGCATCCACTGCCCCTAATTGGAAGTTCAAAGAGACTGAGCATATGATAACTTCCCTTTGTAAGGATTAGGAAAGCCTGACTCGCCTGGTCAACTACAGAACTGCCAGACAAAACCTTGACCTGGAAAGAGAAAACAGCTCCCCATCCCTGCTGTGAAACAGGTTCAAACCTTAGCTGGCTTAACCCTACCAAAAGTAAATGTGAGCAACTCCTTTACCTTACCATGATTATTATTTTATGTAAATTAATTTTTATTGACTATTGTTATAACTTCTTCAAGGATAGCCTACAACAAAAAATCCCCATTTGCTGGATAAGGGAAATAGTTTTTCAGCTATGTTAAACAGTTACACTTGTGGAAACTTTAATCCATTTTTACTCTCTCTTTCTGCAGAGTTTATTTTGAATATATTGGGTGTTCAGTTAATTGGGGTGTGCCTTTATTCATAGTGACATTTTAAAGATCATCTTCATGGTAAAAAATGAACTCCTATGGGACACTTCAGGACCCATCTTCACCCTACCCATAGGCATAACAGGAGGCAATATGTCAAATTTATTTAACATTTAGGGGTTTATTTACTAAAGTCCGAATCCAAAAAACTTAACTAGAAAATCCAAATTTTAGTGGAAAAGAAGCCTCTAATTTTTCAAGGTTTATTATACTCCGAGGATGGAATAGTCATACTCATCTCAGACCTGCCAAGGTTGTATAAAATCAATAAGAGAGGTCCCTAACCTATTTGGAAGTTTCTGTGGTCCACGCTGGATTTAGCATGGAAATATGAATATTAAAATCTGGACTTTTCAGTAAAGAAATTGAAAAATCATATGATTTGGCTTTTTGCTAATTTTCATGAGTTTTCACCCAATCTGATTAAATTGTGTGTTTTTTTTTTTTAAATAAAGACGATCCAATAGTGAATTCTAGTTTGGTCAGACTTTTTTATTTAAATATTGAAATTAGGATTTTGATAAATAAGACCCTAATTGTGACTTCTTTCAAAATATAGAATCATTCTCATGATGATAGGTGTGTGAGACACTGAAACAGCTAAACATAGTTAATTTTTGCAATGCTTGTTGTGGGTGTTTTAGGCAATATTACACAATGTGTGTACCAAGGGCTGAACTTTTTCTGGCCTACGTGCTGGAGGTCCAATAATGGCAGTCAGTTTTGACCACTCCCCTTTTAAACCACACCTACTGTAAACCACACCCATGTTACCACAAGAACTTTTAAGATCATATCCACATTAATGGTAGTAGCACACCAAAAAAAAAAAAAAAATGGTTTTTGCTTACTGCATGAGATATACGTCATGTGAAAAATTTAAGTCAGCCATATGCCTAATCCTCCCCTATGGATAATACAGAAACCCCCCAATACGATTAAACACCTTAGGAACCCCTAATAACTATTTTCAAATGCTAACAAACACCCAGAACATACCCCTACCAGGCTTACATTCCACAGGTAGCATAGGGCAAGCTCAGAATGACACACATAAGCAGCACTGGACAAGCAGAGTATGGCACACAAAAGCAGCACTGGGCAAGCAGAGTATGGCACACACAAGCAGCACTGGGCAAGTAGAGTATGACACAGAGTATGGCACACACAAGCAGCACTGGGCAAGCAGAGTATGGCACACAGAATCAGCACTAGACAAGCAGCGTATGGCACACACAAGCAGCACTGGGCAAGCATAGTATGGTACACAGAGGGATCATAGGGAAGGCAGAATAGAGCAGGAGACAGGGAATCCTATCAAGATTCTAAAATGTACTACTTACAGGTGTGAACAGGTGAATAATGTGGGCAGTTTCAGTCTGGATCTCAGGTGTAAACAGTACAGGGCTTAAGGTGTGTGAACAATAGAGGTGTTACAAGTGTGAAGGCAGGGAGGTCACAGGTGTGAACAATACAGGGGATTAGTCTGAATGTGAGGTTTTCTGAATGTTTGAGGTTTTTTCGAAGTTTTCTGCTTAAACTTCGTGAACTTCGGGTGCATGCACAGAAGTACAGATGCAGTCACTTGGATTTGTAAGTTAAATGCGTCGTGACTTAACTCATCTAACCCATTTATCCCACTTAGCACAGAATATTGTGTCACAGCATCACATCCAATTAAAGAGATCACCATTGAAAACAATGGTGCTTTGGTATGCTAATGAAAAGGTTAAATGCATTAAATGAGTTAAGATAACTTTGGATAACACAGTTTCTTCAATTAGCCCTGAGTCACAACGCATTTAGCTTACAAATCCAAGTGACTGCATCTGTACCAACCGTCAAATGTGACCTATTGCTCACTGCAAATGCCGTCGGGACAACGAAGAAGACGGTTCAGCAGAAGATCCTGCCCATAAACCTTCCAGAAGGGGACCTGCGCTTTGGGGTAATTTATACGTTAGGGGCTATAGCCCGGGGGGAGGTATGCCAGGGGGGAGGAGGGAGGGGGCCTATGGGAGGGAGGGGTTTTAGTGCTGCAGGGTTGAATCCTCCTTTAAACCGTACACGTGTTAAGCAGACACAGCAGGCAGACTCTCATGGAGGGCCACAGAAGGGGGAGGGGGTCGGCCAAGTCTGCCAGTTGGACAGCTCTGATCTATACTAACGAGTCAGTCCAAAATTAAGAGGCCTTTAAAAGAAACCAAACTTTATACCAGGGAAGATATGAAGACAAAAAGGAACACCCAGAGCCCCAATAGTGTAATATGTTTTTACAAGGAGTAATGATAGAGTAAACAAATTAATACTCACAAGCCAGGGTTACCAATAGGCAACCACTGTATAGGCAGGTGGGGAGATTATCCTGACCCCACTCAGGAATAAGAAGTCGCTCTCTGTAGAAGGAAGAAAAATGGGGATGACACCCCTCCACTCGGGGTGGACTCGGTATAGTGATAAGACCATACAGAGGCGCCAAAAGGATAAAATTAGCTAAAAACACTTAAAAACCCAATGGGTAATTCAGAGGAGGTAGTAGTGAACTTACCTTCTCCAGGCAGACACATTGCCTGATGAAGCAGGAAATGCCTGCGAAACGCGTTGCAATATTGTTGTGAATAAACTATTACTGAAAATTACCACTTTCGTTAGTGTCTGCCTGGAGGAGGTAAGTTCACTACTACCTCCTCTGAATTACCCATTGGGTTTTTAAGTGTTTTTAGCTAATTTTATCCTTTTGGCACCTCTGTTTTGTCTTATCACCAGTGAAGATATGTTACTAATGATGTAGATCCAAAATCACAATCCAACTGTATAAGTATGTTTTTTTCTTAATAATTTTCTCGACACGTACAAAACTTAAAGTTTCTATTCATTGTTTAGTATTTCTATCTACTACATATTCTCATTGAATCCCCTGTGTGTAAGTAATAGCAAAATAAATTCCAAAAGGATTACTTTCTATATAACATCTCATACCTCTCTCCAGGTAGATAAATCATGGAAATATCCTTTAAGCCAAATATTTTCGGTTGAACACCTCAGCAATATAATGAAAGAATTTCTGGAAAAGAAAATGTCTAGAATTAGTATTTCTCTTTTTGCTCTGCAATGGACAGGTCAGTGAGGCAATAAAACATTTTATTAAATATAAATATATTACACATAGGAGAAATTTTTCTATTCCATAGAAGTCCTTTTTAGTCTTTGGTTTTGTGTATATAATGTATACAATGTATATGTTATATATACTGTGTATATAATATGACTATAATTTATCCACAACTCCCCATTAATATTGAATTATAGACTATTATGTTAACCTTCACCTAATGGAACAGATGTCCAAAGATGATGCAATTCCAAAAGCACAAGAATTCTCATGTAAAGATGCAGCATTCTGGACACATGGATCATATAAGTATTAAATTATTTTTTTTTTCAAAATAGAGCTCCTCTGACAGATTTGTGCATTGAAATCTGTTGTTCAAAAGTGCAAACAGATTTTATTATATTTAATTTGAAATCTGACATGGGGCTAGACATGTTTCCCGCACTCAGTCATGTTATATAGTTAAATAGTTAAATTGAGTATAAAAAAGACTAAGTCCATCAAGTTCAACCCAGCATCCATACACACACCCTACCATACTTTCCCATAAATAATATATGTCCATATCTATTCTAACTGTAGAGTTTAGTATCAAAATAGCCTTTGAAATTATGTCTGTCCAAGAAATCATTCAAGCCCCTCTCAAAAGCATCAACAGAATGAGCCATCACAACATCACCTGGCAGTGCATTCCACAACCTCACTGTCCTCACTTTGAAGAACCGCCTACACTGTTTCAAATGGTGCGTTGATCCTCTTTGTGGGTTAAAAGGTCCCCTGCTTTTTTGGCTGATACATTTCAGTCACTAAATGTCACACTGTGACTCCTTCAGTTAAATTGACTAGAAGAAACGATAGCTTATGTGAAAGCAATTCCATCATGAAGTGCTGGCTCACTCTGAAAGCACAGGATCAGGCCCAATGACCCGAGATGACAGCCTACATACCATTACAATTGTAAAAAAAAAACCTTTATCGGTTTAAGAATTGAATTGTAAATGGTAGAATGAATTAAATGCACTATTCACAGTGTAATTTAGTTATAAAAACTATACCTTAAAGCTCATGACCTTTAAATTATAAATCTTGATTCTTCCAGTGGACATTGTTGCAGGTAAATGTATCATGATATTCCTGGTGAAAGACATTCTTTGCATCTATAAAGTTGTTTGTACCATACTGTGCGAAGAAGGGGCCTAGAATGTCATGCTCAATTAGGGGAATGTAATATAAGTCGGTAAGGCAAAAACTATTCGCCTCTGAGAGAACAATTTTTACTTTGCCCGAATTTAATATAGCATTTGCAAACCCGGAAACTGTTTACTGACCACTTCCGACACTGGAAGAGAGTTTGCGAATCTTACAGCTTGCGCCAATGCGCAGTCAATGTAATAAAACTTCTTACTGAAAAAGTCGTTATGTTTGCTCCAAAAGATTATGACACCTTCAAGCACTTCTTAAGAGTGCGCAATTAAAATTAAAGTTCGCAATGTGCAATTAAAATTCGCAATGCAATTACAGTTTAAGGAACAATATTACATTGCGAGATGTGGATTTTTAATCTTATTGATGCACATTATTTTGCTCTTTGCAAATTTAATTACATTCCCCCCCAATGTGTTTTATTTCCTTCAGGGCTAACTTCTTGTGGACCAGATGATGACTGGGGATGTACAGCTGAAGGTTGATTTATTAACCTTTGTATTTTTTTTCCATGCAAGGTCATGTAGAAGTCAGTGTACTTTAGGAATAGCAAAATCTTTCTTTGCTTTGCACTTTTAGAGGTTTTCTGGGAGGTTTTTTGTGATCACATGAAAATTCTTACAAACCTAGGATTTTAAGGTTTTCGTATTATTACTGAGATTCATTTGTGCTTTTTAGTTTAGGGTCTTTCAATATATGACTTGACATTCCAGTTTTTTAAAAAGATAGTTTTTTTTTTCATGGTAAAAATTTATAGCGCTTCTCAGGTACGCAAAGCACACAACACACCATTAGGGCTAGTCCACATGGATAAGATTCAAGATAATAGCTGATTCTTTGGGGCGACTAATCTACCTGAATTGCTTACCCATGTCTCGCGCCTGCTAAAATGTAAAGTCGCCTGCGCCTATTCACCCGCGGCACTGCATTTTTCTAAGTCGTTTGAAATTGCCTCATGAGGCAATTTTTAGCAACTTAAGGAAGCGCAGTACCGCGTGTGAATAGGCCTGGCGACTAATCTCCCTGAATCTTCCAATCTGGACTAGCCCTTAAGGTAGAAAGGAGGGAGGCAGTTGTAGGTTGAACATGCTTCTTCTGTATGTTGTGAAAGTTCATTAAAAAAAGTATTATATTAAAATCTGTTTTGCCTTTAAAATGGAGGAAACGGGAAAACATAGCTGAACAGCTAAATATTAAGGTGACATGGGTTCCTAATAGACAAGTGAATGTAGCATTTCAAACACTAAAATGATAGGAAGAAAGCCATTAAAGGATTACTTTAAATCATACGGAATTCTAATGAAATACCAATATCTTGTAAAGCCCAGGGGTGACCAGTTGAACAGATAAAAATACTGATCAGGGCAGTTTCCAGAAAAAAAATGTTTTACATTACAGTTTGTTTATCATACAAGATTGGCATATGTTTAAAACCTCACAGAGTGCAATTTTGTTCAGTGCAATTGATATTAAGCTTGACAAATTGTATCCACAAACACTTCACAAAGCACAATAGAAAGCTACATGGATTTATGGCAGGTATCTAAGCTGGCAACCAACCCACCCAGCTCTTTGGAATGTGAAATCATAGACGTCATAGCGTTCTAATAATTGTTTATTTGGTATGCATGACAAAGCACAGTTTAAAGCCAAGCCATTAAATGATACACTACTTTGAGTCTTTGTGTTGCTTGTATTATTCATAGCATCAAACAATGACAATAATTGCCATCTAACAACTCTTCAGCTAGAATGATATTTTTTGTAACTGTTTTGCTTGGGGAAAAGAGCGAGCACAGCTAACATTGCGAATTAAAATGCAAATAACGTTCTAATGTTGTTCTGACCATTTTATTAAGGAGCAGATTTATTAAGGTTCAAATTGAAAATTTTAATTCAAAGTTTAAAATTTATTTTAAACTAGGGAATTATCCAAACTCAATTCGAGATTTTTTTAACATTTTTGACATTAAGGGGCAGATTTATTAAGGATCAAAATTAAAATTCGAATTTTAGAATTCCAATTTTCAAGCTTTTTTGTCAAATTCAGCTAGGGAATTGTTAAAATTCGACTTGCGTTTTGAAAAAAAACATATTTTCCCATGACAGGATCCCTTTAAATTTTTTTAAAATTTTTTTAACAGTTAATAGTGCTGCTCCAGTACTGAAGCACTGAAATCAATTCCTCAAAAGAGCAAACAGATTTTTTTATATTCAGTTTTGAAATCTGACATGTGACTTGTGCCAGCACTTTAGGGGGGGACTGCTTTCTGGCAGGCTGTTGTTTTTCCTTCTCAATGTAACTGAATATTATGCAGTGGGACATGGGCTTTTACTATTGAGTGCTGTGCTAAGATCTTGTGTTAGGGAGCTGTTATCTGGTTACCTTCCCATTGTTCTGTTGTTACGCTGCTGGAGGGGGGAAAGGGAGGGGGTAATATCACTCCAACTTGCAGTGATTCAAGTCTATCAATATGTCTAGCCCCATGTCAGATTTCAAAATGAACTATAAAAAAATCTGTTTGCTTTTTTGAGAAATGGATTTCAATGCAGAATTCTTCTGTAACAGCACTATTAACTGATGCATTTCCCACGACAGTATCCCTTTAAATTTGATTTTAACCTATGGGTGAAGTCCTGGGATCAATTTGGAGTTGTTTGCAGCCTTCCTGACATCTGAGTTGTTTTCAGAGCAAAAAACTTGAATCGAATTTGATTTGAATTTTTGGGTCAATCCTATTCACCTGAGTTTTAAACATTTTAGTTTATTAAAGGAAAACTATACCCCCCGAACAATGTAGGTCCCTATAAACAGATACTGCATAAAACTACTCATATGTAAAACCCTGCTTCGTGTAAATAAACCATTTTCATAATAATACACTTTTTTAGTAGCATGTGCCACTGGGTAATCATAAATAGAAAATAGCCATTTTAAAAAATAAGGACAGCCTCCTGGGATCCTAGGATCCAACGGTGCACACAAACATACCAAACAAACTATAAAGTTAGGTCACATGAGCCAATTAACAGACAGAGTTGTGTCTTTTGCTTCCACACTTCTTCCCTTTACAGTTAGAGTTGAAATATTTCTGGTCAGGTGATCTCTGAGGCAGCACACAGGCCATTATGAAATGGTGGTTCAAGTCAAGAGCTGTAAAAGGGCAATATTTACTTAAATATATATACCAGGTAGGTAAGATTATTTAATATGTCACTACTTGATTTGATATAAACTATCTGTTGCTCAAAAATTCATTTTCGGGGTATAGTTTTCCTTTAATAAATTTCGGTTGGTCGAATTTCAAGTTCAACGGAATTAATGGGACTTTAAAACAAAAACTTCGATGAACTCTAAATTTGACCCTTGATAAATCTGCCCCCAAATAATTCCAATAGGCTGGTTTTCCTTCCAATAAAGATTAATTGTGTCTTGGTTTGGGTTAAGTACAAGGTACTGTTTTATGGAAATAGTTTTTAAAAATCTGAATTATTCTGATAAAATTGAGTCTTTGGGAGAAAGCCTTTCTGTAATTTGGAGCTTTCTGGATAATGGTTTTCCAATAACAGATCCCATGCCTGCAATTCCTAAGAACTTCTGTGATCTGATACTGTGCCTTCATATATGTAATGGCATGCCATGGCAACTTTTAGGGAGTTATTTATAAAGGTCCGAATTTATCTCAGTATTTCTAAGTTAGAAGTTAGAAATTTGAGCAACGCCAAAAGGACCTTATATATTATTTAAAAAGTCCAAAAAAATAGATTCGGGCAAAAATCCAATAATTTTGGAATTTTGCTCAAAAAGTATGAATTTTTAGACTTTTCCTCAAATGTGTACAAATTTTTTTTGAACATCAGCGCAGACACTGGGACCTTCTCCATTGACTTATGTATACAGGACCTCAAGAGCTTTGAGATATACCGGATTTTCAGAGTTGGACTCTACAGACCATTAGACTATTCTGAAAAATTTAAATTTTTATTTTAGTCTGAAAACTACAAATTATTAGAATTTCAGATATTCGGAGCTTGATACCGCCTTAATACCCTCTTTAGTGGAGTTAATAGTGAAATTATTCATGATGCGGTGTGCAAAGTGCAACATAAATGCAGCACTTGGCACACACTGCACCTCTCTCTCTTTCTCACCACATTCCCTAAACTCAAATTTATATAGGTTGTTAAAATCTCACAAGATTTTGAGAACAGGCATTGTTTCCATTTAAAAAAAAAATCTATTAATAAAAATGTAAAACATAAGGCTTTAGGAAGACATTATACTCTACAAACAAACCTTAAAAAACTGGAAAGATGCATTTTCCATCAAAAGAAATTAAGGTAAATATTATGTTCATTGACTTTAATTATACTACTCATGCCAAAAAGATATACGTTTTGCAAATGTTAACTTTCAAACACCATTTGACATAGCACAAAACTAGGACTTTATCTGCCCTGAGGATTGTAAATGTCCTTCAACTGCATAAAATTGGCTCATGATATTTCTAATGAGGTGTCCTGTTGATGGCTGAAGGGGACAACGTCATGGCTTCATATCAGAGGCTCGTGACAAAGAGTGCATTTATTTGCATACATCTAAATACGCTAATATACGTAGGTCATGCCTGTTTGCATCCGAGTAGCTCTTCAAAGCAAGCTTCAGGGAAGAGCCATAAGGAACTAAAAATAAGTTGGAAAAATATTACTACTTTATAGAGATCTGCAGGCAGTTTCTTTCCCACCGATATAAAGTAGTGATTAAAGCTTAAGAGTCTGAGAAAGAAATTAAGAAATTGCAGTAATCTAACCTACTAATGAATTGATATTAACCTAATCTTAACAGATAGTTCTTGTTTTCCCGTGTTCAAAAGTCAGCTATTTAATCAGCAAAAGAAGGGGGTCACTGAAATTCTTTGTCTATGAATCCTCAAGAGTGCTTTTTTGCTATGAAGTGGCTCTTTCCAATCAAATTATTGAATGAGAGTTAGGCTTAATCAAGCTTTTATTTGGTCTTGTGTTGGCAAAGTAGAGTAATACAATTTCACTTAATATCTACTAAAATAGGTGTTTATTAAAAGCATTAGAAAGAATGAGTATAGTTAGATTGAAGATATGGTATACCTTGTGTGGAAACCTATTATCTGGAAAATGCTCGAATGCCATAGAATCCATTTTAAGCAAATTATTCTAATTTTCAAAAATAATGATCTTTTTCACTGTGATTTTAAAACAGTAGCTTGTACTTCATGGTAACTAAGCTGCTTGAATCCACTGGCAAAAGAATAGTATTGGTTATATTATATTTGTTAAATATTTTTAGTACTGGTATGGGATTTGTTATCTGGAAACCAGTTATCCAGAAAACTCTGAATTACAGGAAGGTCATATCCTATATTAATGACACTGTTCAAATTTTTAAAACATAAATTTTCTGTAATGATAAAACAGTACACAACAATCCAAATAAGTTTAGCTAATGTTTTAAATTTGAATAGACTTATGGGGTTATTTTTTATTAAAACAAAATCGACCTAACACCCCTCCACAAATTTAACTCATTTATCAATAATTGTTCGCGAAACAGTCAGACCAAAAAAAAAGTTGTGCACCGAAAAACTTTATGGAATGGCAGCAGCGAAAACTCGAATTTATTGGATTATCAGACGATAACCAGCTCTGATCACAATGTCAAGAAACATCTTCAGGGACATCTGCCATTGACTTCTACATGACTTCAACAGGTTTGAGATGGATTTAAGATTCAGCTTTGAAGTATAATAAATCTCTAAAATTCTAGGTTTTTTTCCAACTAAAATTTGGAGTTTTCCCCTTTCAAATCTTGATTATAACAATTTGATGTTTAATAAATAGGCCTCTTAAAGTACAAAGATCCATATTGTTGAAAGACCCCTTATTCGGAATACCCCAAGTCCTGAGCATTCTGGAAAACAGGTCCCACACCTGTCAAATCTAAGGTATAATGAGCCAAATTATGGAAAGACCCCTAATATGGAAAACCCCAGGTGTGTAGCCTCCAGTCACACGCCAATTACAGCCAATCCGTGCCACTGACCTGGAGTGGCATGCAGCCTGCCCCAAGTGCGCTAAGTGCAGTCAGTACCTGGATGAGAACAGCAGCAGCATGAGCTGGAGGAGAGAGGAAGAAGGAAGCAAGGGAGGAGAAATCTAGTGCTGCAGGATGGATGTTCGCCCTTTCGCCTTTTGTGAAGGGAACAGGAAGTGCAGTTTCTGTAAGTTATTTCTTAATAAAAGCTTTGCTGTTTTAAAGTTTAATTTGTATTGGTGAAACCTTATTGTGTATATGAACAGCCAAACCAATAATCAAGGGGCATATACAGTAATAAAATTGTATTATACAATGATCACATATTTCAATCAGGTGCAGAGATTAAAGAGGTTTTGCAAACAAGTTTGTTCTGTGCTAAGATGAGTAGGTGCCCAATTCCCAAAAATATTCCAAGATTTCTCTATGGTGACTAAAATAATGGAGAACTGACCGTGTACATCATGGTGGCCCTCAGTGTTACACAAAAATTGCTAAATTTCCCTGCTTCTGCAGATAAATGTAACAAGGAGCACCAAGGGAGAATTTTTTAAAAAAATTAAAGGTTTATTAAATCCAGTTTAAAAATCCATAATTAACTTGTGCAGATAATATTACTAGGGTTGACTGCTCAACGCGTTTCGTGGCTTCCCGCCACTTCTGAGTGATTCCGATTTTTTTAAAAATAAATAAGCTAAAAATGGGCATGGGAGTTTGGTTGTGGTTTTTGTAATAAAATAATGAATAACAAAAATTCAGATTTTAGTAAATAACCCCCTTTTTGTCCCTAATGTTGTAAAGACAAAAAAATATAATAAAACGAATAAGCATTCCAGTGCAGTTGCACACAAATAGTCCTGTTTAAGTGAATTTCAGGGAATATGTAAGAAAACTAAAATAATATCACTCAGTATTGTTTAAAATAAATAAAAAATTTGCTTTGCTGTTTTTTTCTTTGCTATTTTGTGGTTTGAAAGACCTCTGACATTAATATTCTTCTTGAAAACACAGTTTTATACTGGTTCAATCTCTGCAGAGAAAAGTCTTATGCTAAAAGGGAAAAACTGTACACAGAGCCAAAATGGTTTTATTTCAAACCAAATCTATATCTCTTAAAGATAAAAGGCTTTGGTTGGACTCAAATTGCATTTCTGAAGAAAATCATATAAAAAAGCCATCTGTACACAATGCAAATTCTGCAATTCACTGTCATGTAAAACACAGCAAAATTGAAACGTGGAAAGTTTAAAGGGACAGTGTAACCCCTTGTTGAATATATGTTAGCTGAATTGGGTTGTACTTTTTTATCTATACTTATCATGTAAAATAAATGGATTGTGTTATTTCAAGAGCTAAACAGGCCAAACAGGAAAACTGAAGTGTTTGTTCCTTGCGAGGTAAATAATTAGATTACCAGTAAAAAGTCCCCTCGCTTCACCCTGTGCTTGGACTTTTTTGGCCTGCAGATCAGCAGAAATTCATTATACAGGGGGATTATCTGTGCACTAGGTACTGTACTAATTGTCTACCTCCCAAGGAAAACACCTTTGCAGATGCAAACTATTGTGTTCTTCGTGGGGTTCTAATCACTTTACAACAAGTACACAGGTACTAGGGAAATATAATAAAAGGTGATTTTGCTATACGTCTACTAACAATACCAAACAATGAAAAATGAATCTTCTGTACATATGTACATGTTTATGTTACTGCAACTTGGCAAAATTAGTGACAATGTAAATTTGAAATTTCCTACCATTTTGCCCCAGCCTGCCCCCAATTCCTGGTTCTAGGATATCCCTCTTCTCTCCTGCCCCTCTCTCCACACACCAAATTTCTGCACCATCAATGTCACTGCCACCCCCCTTTTTGGACCTGTTACTTTATTCCGTAGCCCCAGCTCTCATTGTCCCTCTCCCCACTGCCTTGACT
Organism: Xenopus borealis; assembly: GCA_024363595.1. NCBI lineage: Eukaryota > Metazoa > Chordata > Amphibia > Anura > Pipidae > Xenopus > Xenopus borealis. Next base: position 188,802,528 of record CM044431.1, on the reverse strand, counting down.
GGTATTTTGTTGCACAAAGTATGGCAACCCTACCCAGTCGGTAGCACTGGGGCCCTAAGTTCAATCAAAGCCAAGGCACTTTCTTCAATAAGTTATCTCCATGTCTGTGTGAGTTTGTATCAGGGATTCCTATTTCCATTCTAATGGTCAGAGGGTGTTTTTCAATGTTACAAGACATATGTTTATGTTTTGCAGTATTTGTATTATATTTCAGTATTTATATATAAGTGCACCAAATATAGGGCACAGACGGGGGTCTTAAATACCATGCTGCAATATTATTTGCTCTCCTGAGTGAGCAGCTCCTGGTTAGAAACTTAATTAAATACATATAATAAGAATAACTGCATATAAAGGAGAAAATGCTCTCTCTGCATGTGTTTACTTTCATTATTAATAGTGGTGAGCTACCAAATGTTCAGAAGAGCAAATTGATTTCAAATGAATAATTTAAGTTATTAAGGAATCCTGCTGCGTACATTTTATTAAAATTTGAATTGACATGATTTAAATCCATCTGCCCTTTGTACTATTCAAACAGTGACTCTAATGGACAAAGGACATGGATGAAAATAACAGCAGCATATTTTTCTGTTAGTGGGTGACTTGGAGATAGACCACATATTGCTCACTACTGAAATAAGATAATATTAAAAATGTATCAACCAAAGATTGGATCAAGCCAATTGGCCCAACATGTGGGCGGAGACATCTGGCCAAGATCCACTCATTTTTCAACCTTAACAAACAAGCAGATCTTCTAGTATGAGACCATTGAAACACTCAACCATTTAGCAATGTGATCTTGCATCCTGTCTGCATTGATTGGACAGAAACCAGACCAAATGATCTACCATACTGGTGAATATACAGTGGCATTGGTCAACCTGGACATTTTTTTGAAACTATCTATTCTTTGGGTGGAAAAAGTGCAGCTGGCACTTGATTGGCATTTCATTTGCGATTTTTTTTTTGCAAAACTGCAGCAAAAATTTGCAGTGAAAAAATTTGGTGACAAATAGTTGTCTGCGAAAAAAATTGTCGTGTGCAAAAAAAAAAATTGATTCCCGTGAACTTTTCACCATTTCATGAATTTTTTCACAACAGATTTGCTCATCACTATTAAATGACATTAACAAGAGACCATAATTGAGATAATTGAGAAATCAGGTTGAAATAAATAATAAGTAACATAGAGCACCTCTGCTTTAAAAAAGCAGTGCTTGGACCAATCAGCGGAAAACATACTGAAACATACTATACCAGCCCCAAGCCTGGTACAGTTGGCTCAGTCTAAATATGTTGTAGAGATCAATGCATCTCAATGCAGCTCCTTAAACCATTTCATGGTAGGTATGATTGGTGCATTATGAAACGCATAGAGAAATCTTAAGGATGTTAATACGTCTGGGTAAGGATAATGGAAGGTTTGACCACTGTTGTACTTTCATTCTCAGTGACCTGACAATTGGGTCTAGGTTCATTTCTGTATACTTTAATGGGTCTCAATGTATTTCTATGACCAGAAATGTAAAGGAGGATACCCATTGTAGTTGAGGGTGTGGATTTCTAGGTTCACTATTGTCAATGGGGAATATGACATACTTTGCCCAGTTGACTTTAAGGCCAGAGTAGTCCCCAAAGTTAATCACTTCCCTCAGAAGTTCTGTAAGAGCCTCCCTGGGATTGGCCAGATACACTAACATATCATCTGCATTTAGCAATATTTTCTCCTCATGCCTCTGTATCTTAAGCCCCTCAATTCCTTCATTATTGTGGATTAGGACTGCCAGAGGTTCTATGGCTAGGGTGAATAGGAGGGGTGACATTGGGCACCCTTGCCTAGTGCCCATTGCCAGTGGAAAGATTTGTGAGAGTTCTGAGTTCACCTGTACTCTGGCCTTTGGGGTGTCATATAAAGCTTGTACCCATTTCACAAATTGGTTGCCTAGTCCGTACCATTCCAACACTACCTGTAAAAATGGCCATTCCACGGTGTCAAAAGATTTTTCGGTGTCCAGTGAGGCTACCACTCTCTCCAGAGTCCAGATATTGTTATAAAGTCTCTGAATGTTAATGAGATGCTCTATTACCCATCTTAGCTATCAAGGATTTTGGCTAGCATCTTAACGTTGGAATTTAGTAATGAAATCGGTCTGTATGACTTGCATTTCTCTGGAGGTTTTCCAGGTTTAGGAATTAGTATGATAGTGCCTGCCTTTGAGCTTTCTGGTATCTTGGCCCCACATAGTATAGAGTTGAAAAGGGAACAAAGCCTAGGTGCCACTATATCTTCGTGGGCTTTTTACCATTCTATGAGGAGTCCATCTGGCCAAATGTCTATTAAGTTAGCAGACTGAATCCAGTCTCCCAAAACCCCTGTGTCATTCTTAAGTGGTCTCAACCTATCCGCTTGGGACTACATTAAAGTCCCTGCACAAAAAGGTTGGGACATCCCCAATCTCACCAACATTTCAGAGTACTGTTTGTAGCAGCTTTATGTCTCCTGGGGGATGAGAGTACACATTGACTAACATCATAACATATGTAGCAATTGTCATGTTGCCTTTTGTGGTGCTGCTGAGTAGTCTGGATATAGAGACACCTGAGTCCCTTGGAAGAATATATCTCCCTTTTTTCTGGCTGCTTGTAGTGCTGTATCCCTGTCCCTGTAGTTCAGGAGCTTGATTAGGAATGGTCTTGGCGGAGCACCAGGTGGATGGGGTCTCATGGGGACCCTATGTGCCCTTTCAGCTACAAATTGTTGTGAGAAAATATCCACACCCAGCATGTCATTAAGCCACTGTTTGGTGATGTTGGATCACCTATTCTCCATATCTTCCATGCATTCTGTTGTTTGTTTGAGCAGTTTGTGTAGTTATTTAATCTCATTTGGTAATAAGGTAGTGCTGTCATCCAGGGTACTCACGCAATCCCTGGATGACAGCACCCTGCATTCCGGGAGCTATTTCTGCCTGGCTTGCTGATCAGCCAGGAGGAGAGTTGCGGCCGCCATCTTGTGTAGGGCTGCCCACACTGCCTCTGCATGCACCTGCTGTGTATTTTTCCCCATTGCCGGTTTCTGACGGATGTCTGGATGTCCGCAGTCCTATTTGGGGAAGCTAAGCCTGGTTACAGGATCGGTTATGGGCTGCACATTATGTTTTTATGTGGAGCACCCTGTTCATGCTGCTTACTGTTTCACCATGCGGCTCTGCCTCCCCACAAAACACTTTTACAGATAAATTAAAACTTTATCTCAGATATGAATTGTTTAGTGTTGCCACCTGTCTGGATTTCACCCGGACAGCTCAGTTTTTGGAAGGTCTGCCCTGGTGAAAGGTGCCTGTCTGGATTTCCAAATTAGGAGATCCAGTTTCCCCAAGGTAAAAAGGTGGCAACCCTAGAAGTGTTTCATGTTTGCCAAATTCATCTTTTAATACTCTTACTGTTAAACTGGATCTGCTGAGGATTCTTTTGTGTAATACTATGTCTCAATAAGAACATTGGTTATACACAGTCATGCCATTGGCATATTTACTGTGTTCCCTTTGCCCATAATAAGCAGAGCCTCTGGTTTAATGTTACTAAATGTGTGCCATTCCACATGCTACTGTACATATGTATTTACCTCCAGTGGAACAGTGTCATAACCTACAATGATGGGAACATTTACAGAAATAACCAGTTTTACAACTATATGTATTTGACATTTTCTGCTAATAATCAATATAAGCATGTGTTAACCTTTTTCTGACATTCTGTATATATACTGTAAGTATTTCATACCTTTCTAAAAAAAATCCCTTTCTTCAAAGTATGTTTCAAAATACACTGGGACTCTCAGACACTCAGACAGGGAATATTCAGCACAGAGGAGTCAAACAGGAGCTGTGGAGAGATGCAGCATGGGAAAAACAGAATAACGAAACAAAGGTTTTTGGTGTGGATACATATAATGAGAGCTAAATAAATGAATCAAACCTTCATTAATGACTTCATTTCATCTACACACCCCAGGGAAGAGTAAAAGTTGTGAGAAATAATGTATTTCTAACATTAGCTTTGTGCTTCCTTGTGCTACCTCTATATACATACTTTATATAGTCAATCAAAATAGATATATCTCTGCATCTCAGACAGGTAATACAGTTTTCACTATCATATGATCCAATTATATTCTCTGGTGAGGAGATAAGGCTGCCAAGGCAAGCTGTGCTCACAGTACAACACCTACATCAGGAGGATAACAAGATAACTTTGCGACTGCTGGAAGAAAAACAAACCTTATCATTTCTGAAACAGATAAACAACCAAAGATGTGAACTCTGAAAATCAATCTGTTCTCTGATGCTCATGGATCCTGGGATCGGAAAATCAGTTCTAACAAGAACTAAATTAAGTAAATGGGGTGGGAATATGATCTTGTCACTTAATGCACCACAATTGTTAAACGGGTTGTCTACCCAAAACAACTATTTTTTGCGTGCAAGTATAGAAGTACATTCATTACCTATTTTAATTTTATTGTGCATATAATTATTATTGAAAGCAGTATGTGTATTACATTACATTGCCTATATTCCTAGTTCTGACCTTGGAAACAATGTAGCAGAAGCAGTTGGGAAGAACTGTTATTTTGAAATAACTTTAAAAACACTGAAAATTGAAAAAGGTCATTTATTATCTCCTTACTCCGAAGGAGCAATCTTTCCCCAGGGTTGGAACAGTCAAATGCCTAGGATGCAATGGGATGCAATGGGGAGAGGAAACTCTAGGCCAAGGTTTCCCAACCTTTTTTACCCATGAGCCAAATTCAAATGCAAAAAAGGTGGAGAGCAACACAAGCATGAAGGATGCTCTGGGGGATACCTAATAAAGACTGTGATTTACTATTTGGCAGTACCAAAACTTGCCTCCAAGCTAGAAATTTAAAAATAAACACCTGCTTTGAGGCCACTGGGTGCAACATCCAAGGGTTTGGTGAGCAACTGATTGGGGATCACTGCCCTAGGCACTTATCTCTTCTGTTTATCTAGCCCTAGTTCTGTAACATTGGAGGCAGCTAGCTGAGGGTGTGGGGGATTTATTGGTGCTCCATGGTGACAGCTAAGGGGGTCATAATGTAATCCCCTCACTCATCACCTCTTAAAGGAATAGTAACATCAAAAAATGATATTGTTTTATAGTAAATCAAATATAATGCAGTGCTGCCCTGCAAAACTGGTGTGTTTGCTTCAGAAGCACTACTATTGTTTATATAAATAAGCTGTTGTGTAGCCATGGGGGCAGCCAAAGGCTCAAGTTACACAGCAGATAGCAGAGAAGCTCTGTAGAACATAATGTTATCTGTTATCCATTACTTATCCTGTGCCATATAGCCGTTTTTCAATTTTTGCCATTGCTACTTAGCAGCTTGTTTATATGAATCATAGTAGTGTTTCTGAAGCAAACAGATCAGTTTTAACAGCGCAGGGGAACACTACATGATATTTTCTTTACTTTAAAACACTTTCATTTTTTTGGTGTTACTGTTCCTTTAAAATGTCTGTTAATACCTCCCACCTAGTCCCCAGTGGAGATGTGGCTAGTGGGTGACCTGCTGCCTCCAAATTTTTGACACTGTAGGCCCGGATGACCCTTACAACAGAAAGATCATGGGTGACTTAAAGATATATGTATGGCAGCTATTGAAAGCAGCACCTATCTATCCCTCCTTATTATTTGTCTTTGTGGTTTGGACATTTGGAACAATGCAGAGGTCACCAGCTGATCAACAGACCTGTGAAGAAGTGTAAGGCTAAATTCTACTACAACTTTTCAAGAAGCAAAATCAAAAATTCAGAGAGAGACAGAAAAAATACAGCTTTCAATAACAATAATATTTCCATTTACCTTTAAAACCAGTGATATTTTAAAAATGAGTGCATATTGGAAAGTTGCATACAATTAAATTTTTTAACCTATACTATTATTCTGTTATATTTCAAAGTCCGGTATAAACAAAAAAAACAAAAAAAAAAACATGCCTCCATCAGAATCTCCAGATATGAAAATCCTACCAAGAGCTCTTGTTCTGTAGTTATATTTTCTCATTCCATAGGGAAACAGAGTATGACCTAGATTCTAGTGTGAGAACTGCCTGTTAAATTACAGATAATTGCATCAGGTTCACAACTGTGTATAAAAAAATATCAATTTGTTATCTGCTTTGTAGGTGCCTTAATGATTTCATTGTGATAAATGGTTTAAGGGGTTATCTTGATGTACAGTACGTGAAGCTTGCTAGTATCTCTCTAAGGCCGGAAAAAGGAAGGAAAATACATCTCTCTATAATAATATTAATTACTGACAAAGCACTAGGCATGCTGGGAATTATATGGTCAGTAGGGTTATCTTTACTTGCAAACCTGATAATGGAAATAATTAAAATAAAAACATGAAAATATGGTCTTCGTGATCTCATAACGGCAAACATAAAGACTTTCAGTAGAAGAGTACAAATAATAAAGTTCTTATACTTAAAAACATCTAACTACCATTGTTTATCCTGATTTTTTCTCTTATGCACAATTTTAAAAAGTTTTTGCGTCCATAAATTTTGATGGAGTCTTCATTTTGTAACAATGTATATAACAAAAATGTATTGTGCCTTCCTGTTACACAACTTTACACAAATTATATTCCTCGGCTACACGCAGCAATAACAGAGCAGTTTCAGAAGAGTACAATATAAATTTACACAAATATGCTTTGAGATCCACCTATTTGATGATGCATGATTGTGTTTTTGTGTTTTTTAAAAGCAAATAGCAAATTTCTAGGAGTAGCAAGTGGGTTGCACACTGAACCCCATACATTTTGGAAACTAGGATTTGAGCATTAATTAAATAATGTTAGAGCATTGTACTCGGTCATAACATACCCTATTACTCTATGTTTCATACAATATTTGTATGTATATGCACTCACTATTGTACAGCAAATGCAACTTTACAACTAGAAATATTTTATCTGTATAGTTTGATGAAGAGAGAAAGACACAACGGCCTATGGCATTGTTGGAGAGTGCATTATGTTCTGCTGGGATTCAAGCAAGAGACTTTTGGGTTTCTGGCTCAATGCCTTAACCACTGAGCCAGGTGAGCAGCCTGTAGGGTTGCTTAATATAGGTTTACATGGCCTCTGCAGCCCCAGCCCAGCAGCAGAATGGAAAGGTTGTGGGAGCACTCCATAGCTAAATACTAAAATACAATGGAAGTGTTACTGATCTGGCCAAATTAACTAGACAGAAAAAGAAGAAAGATTGATCAATGCACATTCCCTGGTCCCCTGTCACATAAGTAGTCTATGCAGATGCATTTATTTACAAAGACAGAGGTTTTTTAGTTACAAAATTATGATCATAAAATTGATAAGCCACCATATCACGTCAAGGTAAAACCCATATGGCGGTCCCAAACTATTTAACTCTGGTCATAATACTCAAATGCTAAAGCCTCCTGGCATAAATGCATTACCTGAAATAAATGTCTACCGACCTGGGCACTGGTTTCAACCATAGGGCTTAGTCCTCCCCCACCATTAGCTGTCAAGGGAGAGAGATAACCTATAGACCCCAGCATTGGTTCCATGAAATGAATCCCCCCCGATTGTGGCTTTAGGAGAGAGAGAGAGACTGCCCAGACCAACACCCATTTCCAAAGGCAATCCAGCAGCAGCCTGATTGGTTGCAGTCAGCCAATCAGGGCTGACCTTTCCCTATTTAAGGCCAGCCCTCAGAACACTCCTGGCCGGAATGTTATATGGCCATCCTAGTACTACGACAGTGCCCCTGGCTAGGTTGATCTCGCTCTAGCCCTTTCCCTTGTTGCTACCTTGCCCTGATCTGTCTTGTCCTTACCTGCCTTATCTTGCTTTTCCTGCCTTGTCTTACCTTGCTTTACCCTACCTTGTACCTTTCCCTGCCTTGACCTTGTACTGACCTTGCCTTGCTTGTTTCTGCCGCCTGTCCTGTTCTGCCTGGAACAGTTTCTGCATTGGTGTGTTTGTCCCTATACCTGGATCTTTTTGCTACAGCAAGTTTACTTAATCTGATTCTATGCCCGCACTGTCTTATCCTGTCCTATACCTGCTCCATCCCACTCCTACCCAGTCTGCTCCTGTCCCGACTCATCGCCCTCTTCTTCCTGCTCTGCACCTGCACCTCTGACAGACTATGTCATCATCACCCTGTTCCTGCATTTCCCTTTGTGTTCCATGGGCACAGCCAGTCCCTGCCTAAAAGACTCACCTCCCTCCTTTACCTCTACAGCTCCCACCTAATCCTTGACAGATTGGTAGCCTGTAAGTAGTGTGGGGTAGTTCTCCAGATGACCCACTAGACTGTAGGGACAAGGGATAGTGCGTGAGTTTCTAGTATGCTTCAGAGAGACACCTGTAGTGTGAGTAATACTCATGTAGAACTTTGTGTTATGATCTGCCATGAAAATTCAGTGACCAAGCAAACTAAATCTACTGTTCCTATTTAAGAAGGACTGATGTCCAGGATTATTTGTGAAAATGTATGGGAGAGCTAAAGTTCAACATGGATACCTTTGCCCTATAGTTCTGGGAGGGCTCAGTTGAAGAAAATTATTTTGACATCATTTTTGTAACATATTAGATGTAATTTATGAATTCACCCACAAGTGCAGGTGCTCCATGAAAATGACTCAATGAAAAATTCAGATTAATGCAATTCATTAAGACACTTGTTGCCAAATATGCACCTGCACTTTCAGATAGTTGCCAATGTGTCAACGGTTTGGATTTGGTTCGTTCTTCAGTCAAATCTTTTTTTCAAGGATTTCTCTCTATTATGTAAAATATGCAATGTTTCGCCCTTTTTTTAGATATCATGTATATAGTTTCCATTTATCCAGTTAGCGGAATTACATACAATTTTTACGCTCAGAATTTGACCCTTACATGTGAGAGCACCAATGAATAAATACAGTAGCTTGATGTATTATGCAAACAATTTTGGAAAACTGCTGTGCAGGTAAAGGATTAAGGCAGCACTCCTTTTTCTTGTATATGGATTATTGCTATTGTGAAACCACTTAGTCAATTACTATCTTTATGGAAACTGACCATTGTCTAGTGACGAGTCATTGATAGTCATGGACAGAATAAACAACAGAGATTATACTTACTAATCATTAATAATCAAACAGGCAACCAATCCATGTGGTGTCAGATATCAAGCAAAATTATATTTTCAATGTGATTGAAAAGCTTTGCAGATTGAGTCACATATGTTAAGATTTTGTAGGATGATTTGCAAATGTCTTGCCCTTTAAAATACCATTTTATTAGCTGATTAAACAATGAATGAATTGTATAATTCAACCTTCAGGAAGGATTCTGAATATGGACAGAGTCAACAGATTGATTCTGGAGGAATACTCTTTAACAGAAATAAATCTGTCTGCTAAGATGTTGTTATTTAGAAATTATAATTAATTCTTATTGTAGGCATTCTTGAAGAGTTTTTCTTGAATATCTTTTCTGGCCTTTATTCTTGGGGTTCAAGGTACAATCTGTCCTCTCTCGTCCTTAGGACCAAAACAGGGAGACTTGTAATATCCGTAATCAAAGAAAATCAGATGGCACTCACTCCAGCAATTGTGCTAATAACTCAATTCATTTATTTGGATCTCCACACAACGTTTCGGAGGTACAACCTCCTTTATCAAGTGCTCTCAAACGTGTAATACAAACCACAGGTATATAAGGATAAGGAAGTGGGGAACTCCTCCCACTCCAATTAAGTGACATCATGATATACATCAAAGTACTACTCTTCACACAGTGATACATTGTATAGCACTTTCTCATGATACTTTTAAGTGATACTATCAAAATTACAATACCTGTAAAGTGACGAAATGTAAATATGTGTTCCTTTGTGACTTAGCTGCATATTATCCATATTAGTATCCATGCCTTCAGTGTATTTCATTGTGACTGTGAAATAAACATACCATAATTTAAATAAAATTTACAGATTTGCAAAGAATTAAAAAAAAAATACATATCAGTCACCCTTGACTCAATTACATAATGAAAGGATCAAAAATAACAGGAATAATTCATATCTTCATTCAATCCCATTGGGGCCATGTTATTTAATCTATCAATCCACATGATTTCTTTCTGTAATAATATGCGATTGTAATCCCCACCTCTTGGGGGTATATTCACTACTTGCAGAACCAACCACCTCAATTGATTGCTGTTATGGCCCTGCTCGCAAAAATGTCTACTAACTGGCTTTTCCTTCTCCAGGTCGCAATTACTAATTGTTCTTTTATGTTCCCCGATTCTAGTTCTGATCTCCCATTTGGTTTTTCCGACATATGCTTTGCCACAGGGACATTTTAACATGAAGATTACACCTGTAGTAGAACACGTGGCAAAGTGATGTAATTTAATTGCATAACCTTTTGAGGGATGTGTTACACTGTCACCTTTATGTGTGACCAGGGTTGAGGAGACTGCCTCATACAGACTTAGATAAACAAAAGGAATTCTGGGAATGAATTCCAAATGTGCTCCAAGAAAATCCCATTTGCATGGGTTTATCCTATTGGCTAAAGCTCACCCACTGGGTTTTAAGGCTAAAGCCAGGATAATAGCTGATCAGATTTCCCAACTGCAGACCCAGTGGGTGAGCTTTAGCCAATAGGATAAACCCATGAAAATGGGATTTTCTTGGAGCACATTTGGAATTCATTCCCAGAATTCCTTTTGTTTATCTAAGTCTGTATGAGGCAGTCTCCTCAACCCTGGTCACATGTTTGGAAAACCACATGGTGGCTCTACTTAAGCTGATCAGACAACCTGCACTGCACTGATGAGCCTCAAGAAAGGCGAAACCGGTCTGCAGTTGGGAAATCTGATCAGCTATTATCCTGGCTTTAGCCTGAAAACCCAGTGGGTGAGCTTTAGCCAATAGGATAAACCCATGCAAATGGGACTGTCACCTTTAATAATGCTATTGCAACACCCACAAGACAGATATCTGCAAAAAACTTGCCATATTCTGCATCCTTTTGTAAAATCACCCAATATCTATAAATAATATTTTTAATACATTTAGAGGTCGCATTATATGTAGATATAAATGGGATTCTGTTGTTAACTTTACTTGGCTTTTTACTACTAAGAAGCTCCTCCCGCTTCAGAGACAAGACCTTGTTTTTTTGTGACTCCACAAGGGTCTTATCATACCCCCTTTCAATAAAGCTTTGTGACATCTCATTTAACCTGATTAAACATACATTATCATCTGAGACAATTCTCCTTACTCTTAGTAGCTGACTATAGGGTAATCCCTTTTTCATGTTTTCTGGATGGAAGCTACTATTTAATAGTAAATTGTTTTTATCTGTTGGCTTTCTGTATATATCCGATTTGAAAGTATTATCATGTTTAATTACTAATACATCAAGAAACTGCCTCGCTTCCGGATGATATTGTAGGGTAAATTTTAAAGTTGGATGCAAGGTATTCACAATTGTATACATATCTAGTAATTCCTGTTTACTCCCATGCCAAGTAAAAAACACATCGCCCACATAGCGGAAGTAGTTATGAATATGTTTGGAAAAATCTTGTTCAAAAAACACCACCTGTTCAATAAAGGATACAAATATGTTTGCGTAACTGGGAGCAACATTGCTTCCCATACTTGTACCCTGTTACTGAAAGTAAAAATCTTTAGAAAACCGAAAATAATTTTTGGTCAACACGAACCTTAGTAGTTCAATCAGGAATATAACAACCTTTGTCTCATACCCATATTGATACAATGCCTCTTCTATGTACACGCGGTATGCATGTGTATAATGATTGTATGTCTACAGTACACAGAAAGGTGCATGTATCAATATTGGTCATGCTCTGTAACTTCAGCCACTAATGGTTGTAAAAACCGATCCACATATATACTTAAAGGTTGCAATAAGGAATTTGTGCTAGATAATATAGGATGTCCAGGGGGATCACACAAGTCCTTATGTATCTTGGGTAAGAGATATAGTACCGGTGTCATTGGAAAGTCATTAGTGAGAAAGTTCTTGGCACATACGTATTATCAATTTCCTTTTTGTATTCAGAAGTAGGATCTTTCTTTAATTTTTCATATTGATCCCATTTGACAGCTGTTTATATGCTTCCTCCATATATTTTGACTTATCCATGACAACTGTGGCGCCTCCCTTATTGGCTTTTTTTATAATAATTTGCGTGTTACTTTTTAATTCCATTAGGGCATCTTATTCAGCTTTAGGTAGATTATACAGCCTTTTATCCTTAGATCGCCAATCAAGGGACATAACATCATGCATTACTAATTTCTCAAAGACTTTAAGTGAGTCACTATGTACCTCAGGATTATAATATGGATTTTTTTCCTCAATCTACTAGTGCTATTACTATGACCAGTCTGATCCTTGAAATGTATTTTCAACTTTAATGTCCGCATAAACCTGCTGAAGTCCAGTTTGAAATCAAATAGATTACCTTTGTTTAACGTAACAAAGCCCAATCCTCTATTTATTTGTTGAACTACAGGTTTTGTATTACATGTTTGAGAGCATTTGATAAAGGAGGTTGTACCTCCGAAACGTTGTGTGGAGATCCAAATAAATGAATTGAGTTATTAGCACAATTGCTGGAGTGAGTGCCATCTGATTTTCTTTGATTACAGATGCAAGAACCCTGCAGCAGGTTTCCGGATAGAGCACCACCATAGGTGAACCGTGGTCTGTTGAACTATTGGAGTTTGTATAGACTTGTAATATCCTCCTGCTACGAAAGGGTTCAGTAATAGTGCAGGTAAATCAGGACTGGACTGAGAATCAAAATAGGCCCTGGCATTTCAGGTACACAGAGGCCCAATCAGCCCACATAGAGGCCCAAACAGCCCCCACCAGCCCACTAAATACTGACTTTCTATGGGACCTTATAGCAGCCCATCTGGCATTTGCCCTAACCCACAGATTGCCAGTCCGGGCCTGAGGTAAATGTTTAATTAAATTCAGAATTTTTGTTTTGTAAAGCCCATCAACTCTACAGGAACATATTGAATGTGGTTTTACTAACCTTATGTTGCCATGAGTTTTCTCCAAAAATCACTCTTTGACAAAATACTGGAAATTACTGTGGATTGCTTATATATTAGCCAATGGGAATTGTTTCTGTGGCACAGATGCAGGTTACATTTCTGAAAACATAATTGTATGCATCCATCCCGCCATGGCCCTGACTCATTGGGGCAACTACACTAAGTGGCGAAAATGCTCTAGCGTTGCCTTCCCTAACGTTCGCCGTACTTTGCCAGACTAATTTTTGACAGCGCTACGCAAATCTACTAAAGTGCAAAGTTACGCTCAGGTCGGCGAACGGTAGCATAGTTGCACTAGTGTTACTTCACCAGGCAAAGCCCATTTACACTAGCGATACCTAATTTGCATACGGCGTGAATTTCAAAGTATAATAGAAGTATATGTTACAGCCACTACATTACACTACACAAGCCCAGGAAACCTTTAATAAATAAAATAAAGTTGTCCTATTGCCCTAAACATGTGCCCACTGTATAGTTGCCATATGTTAGGAAATGTCGGGGGAAGGAGGGTAACCCCCCCAAAAAAATTATTTTTCAGACTATCACCCTACAAAAGGTAAAACATGCCAGCGTTTTTTTGGGACTTTTTTTTTCAAACTCCTACCTATTCTATTGAACTTCGCCAGGGTGGCTTTATGCAGTACTCTGTAATAAATACCAAATTAGCATAATTAAATTCATTAACGAAATTAATTAGGCAGGTTGGGTGCAGGCCAATGAAGGTTTGCATTTTTTCAAAATTTTCAGTCAATGTAAGAGCCAATGGTGGTCATTTAGGAATGTTGAGTGAAGTTAAATAGTTCAAAAACCAGAAGCCATGTTTTACACACCTGGCTGCTCTTATGCCTTCATTCGGCAGTGCTAGATTTGTTTGGGGGAGGGGGTGCTTGAGTTGTCTCCCCCCTAACCCTCTCTTTCCTCATATAAGTGAAATAACATTAATAATACTTGTATAGAATACTAAGAACACTGCCTTAAGTTACTATTTAGAATTAATGTCTAATAAACCATAGCAACTAACTAGTGATGGGCGAATTTATTAGACAGGGTGACTTCACAGGGAATTTTTGATGCCGGCATCAAAATCTGCCATTTCGCAAAAAAACACTAATAGCGACCAATCTGGTATATATAGTTTCAAACAGATGATCTTACCAATTGGTTGCTAAAGGTAACCAGACCTGCAGCATAGCTTACACCTTTTATTACAGGGGTGCCCAAAAGTTAGATTGGGATCTAACCAGTAGACCTTTAGCTGAAGATCAGTAGATCTCAAGACACTGTCAACACACTTGTCAAAATCATTCTTCAATTGTATGCTTTTCATTCAGATATTTATGTTAATGTAACATAAAAAATAGTTGCTTATTAAGTATAGCAATATACATTTTCCCATAAATCAATATTCAAGTAATATTTTCCATGGAACAGAATGCTACCAATGCTTTTATGGATGTAGATCATAATGGGACAACATCACTAAGGGGCAGATTAATCAAGGGTCGAATTTAGAAGTGCAAACACTCAAATTCGAATAAAAAAAGACCAACTGAAATTAATTAATTTTTTTCGATCGAATAGGTCCATTTTCGATCAAATAGGTCTGTATTCGATCGAATTTGAACTGTTTGAATCTAAGTAATAATGCATTTGATCTAATTTGTTTCGAAGTTTTTCACAAAAAAACTTTAAACTTTGACTTTGAAAGTCCACCAATTCCCTAAAGGAAGACCATGCATTAGTAAAGTGTGGGCACTCCTGTTTTATTACATTGCCCCAATTCAGACAATAAAAAATAGCAATGCGTCAAAGCTAGAGAAAACCTAGCTTTATTTTAATGATGCATTTCTCTCTTTATTTTAGTATTGCCATGGTTACACAAAAAAAGTCAATGAGGAAACAATTATTTTGTTGCTTTTCAAAGAAAATCACATGGACAGTCTTTCACTTTACTAGAAAAAGAATTTCATGAGCATAATCTAGCTTGGCAACCTGGGATCCCTGGAAAGTAAATCATGGAACAGTGGTGAATAAACCTGCAGATTGTATGAAATTCTGATTTTAATTCTGTGGTCTCTTACAAGATACAAGGGGCAATGGAGAATAAAACTTGCCTTTGTTCTGTTTTTCAGTCTCCCAGCATTAGGACTCTTATACACAGGAGTTTTTATAGTATATTAATTCCTATCCCATGGCTTTTTATTTTGCATTTCACCACATGGGAACTCTTGTTGTTACACAGTTACATAGTTAAATTGGGTTGAAAAAAGACAGTCCATCAAGTTCAACACCTCCAAATTAAAACCCAGCATACATACACACACACACTCACCCCTCCATACAAACCAAATATGTCCATAGCTATACTAACTATAGAGTTTAGTTTCACAATAGCCTTTGATATTATGTCTGTCCAATAAATGATCCAAGCCTCTCTTAAAAGCATCAACAGAATCAACCATCACAACATCACCCAGCAGGGCATTCCACAACCTCACTGTCCTCACTGTGAAGAACCACCTACACTGCTTCAAATGAAAGTCCTTTTCTTCTAGTCTGAAGGGGTGGCCTCTGGTGCAGTGATCCTCTTTATGGGTATAAAGGTCCCCTGCTATCGTCTATAATGTCCTCTAATTTACTTTTAGATAAAAATTTTGAGTTAATATGATCTAGAAAGATATATTCTGAGACAGTTTACAACAGGTATTCATTTTATTATCAAGAGGCAGATTTCTCAAGGGTCGAAGTAAAAATTCGAATTTGTAGCTATTTTTCTGTACTTTGACTAGGGAATAGTCCAAATTCCATTCGAACTAGCAAATTAAAATTTCGAAATGTATTATGTACATTGACTTCGAACATTTGCCTATGGGGGACCTCCTAGAACCCAGTTGGAGTCAATTAGTGTCTTTGAAAATTCAAAGTTTTTGTGAGAAAAACTTTGAATCGAATTTGATCAAATGCGCTATTACTTTGATTTGTACTTTGATTGAAAATGGACCTATTCGATCAAAAAAACTATTGAATTAATTTTGGTTGGTCTTCTTGAATTCAACTTTCAAAGTTTTTGCAATTTGAAATTTGACCCTTGATAAATCTGCCCCTATGTGTAGGTTTCAAGTTATTTAGCTTTTTTTCAGCAGCTCTCCAGTTTCAGATTTCAGCAGATGGTCAGTGACCTCCATTTGAAAACTGGAAAGTGTACAAGAAGTTCAAAAACTACAAAAAAATGCACAACAGTTGTAAAGCTTCTTAGAATTGGCCACTCTATAACATACTAAGAGTTACCTTAAAGGTGAACCACCATATTTACATTGACCATGGTTTTCTATTTAGCCTGTAACCACTACACCAAAATTAGCCACTGAACACAGATGAAACTTCACGTGTCTCACCTGAATTCAGTGATTCAGTTTGTGTGTGTAGTGAGTACAAGCTTAATAGAATTTCTTTGGTAAAAGCGAAAACAGAACATAATCATACTCTTTCATCATATGTAGTAGGATCAATGATGAAAATATAATAGTGTTCATACTGTATATGTCAAACAAAATATGGCAGCAAATACTTATTTGGGGAGCAGGTTAATAGTGTTAGCTAGTGGTAATATCCACTATATCCTGAAGACAAAGGTTAAATCAAACCATTCTTAGGTGGGTCTTCTGTTTAGTAAAAGGAATTTCATGCACAGTCCAGCAGACATAATGAAACGTTATGGGAAGTGTGAAAAGAAAAGCCAAAAAATGAATGTGAATATCTAAAACAGTGGGAAAGGAAGCAAATAAAATGATTCCATATTAATACAATTGGCAGGGTCTTCAGAATATCTGTGCATTCTCCTATGATATGAGGATAACATGTCTGTAGAAACCAAAAGCACAATTGTTACCGCTAGATTTGGCACTTGGAATTGTTAGACTGAGATATTTGAAGGACTTTTTGTTTGGGTTGTTTCCCTGGAACATTTCTGAACATCTGGTCAATGTGCTATTTTGTGGCGAGGGAACATCTGTTTGCTCTTTTCATCTGTGAAAATGTGATTATGCAATATTAACCTTTTCCTGCAGATATCTTGACAGTCACTTGTTCTTTTACTGGGAGGTTTGTTTCTTTGGTGCCAAAGGAGAAAACCTCGAAAAAGACACTCTCAAGGAAACTCAGCAGAAAGTAGTTTCGGATTTCTAATCCAATTTAAATGCCCATGTGAAAGTATTGGTTTCCTAAAATGAATCTGTTTTTCCTTTAGAAGAAAAAAACATTCAATAACATATGGCTTTGATTTTAGGAAACTATCATTTACTGAATGATGATAGAACAACAGCCCATAACGTCACAATTTTCCGATGGCCCATCTGTCTGTTGGTAGCCTTTGTATACATAACATAGATCAGAGATAAGCAAACCGGTTGTCAAGTGCTTCATTTGCAGGTTGGTTCAGGTTCAGGGAAAGCAAGCCATAACAAAAGCAAACAGCATTTTAAAGAAAGTCACTCCACCATATATCTAATTTCTTGTCACTGAATGTACCCAACCAGCAAGCATTTCCCAACTGACACCAGCTGAAAAAATAATTTCTTCAATTCTTACATTTATCCCATAATATGACCAGTCTTAACTGTTTTTCTATATAGCCCATGTTTGTTACATGTAAATAAGTATTGACAAAGAACTAATGCCTATGTCAATGTGAGTGAAATATAACGCAATAAAGTACACACCAACTTAAGTGCACTTTTTATTTTGATCCATAAACAGCATGCAACCATATTTTAATAGGTCTTTTATCGGGAAACCTGTTTTCAGAAATGCTCTGTATTTTACGTGAAGGCCTTCTCCCATAGACTATATTTTTAATCAAATAATTCAGATTTTTAAAATTTAATTTCATTTTCTCTGTAATAATAAACAGCTCTTTGTACTTGATCGCAACTATCATATACTTAATTCTGATTAGAAACAAAACAATCCTATTGGGTTTATTTAATGTTTAAATGATTTTCTGTTAGACTTAAGGTATAAAGATCCAAATTACAGAAAGATCAATTATCTGGAAAACAACATTCTGTATAATAGGTCCCATACTTGTATAGAGATCAATTTTGAGTATAATTGACCTTTCTTTCTTAAAAATATTTGTCAATACTTAGGGGCAAATTTACAATTATTACCTATTTCGATATTCGATTAGCATTCAATTTTCGAATGTTAATCGAATAGTTCCAGGCTACCTTTTATTCGATATTCGATCATTCGACGATCGAATACAAATCTATTTGATCAGTCGAATAAATCATTCGACTGAACGAATAAATCATTCGATCGTTCGATCAGGACTTAGTCTCAGAAGCCTATGGGAGTGCTCCCATAGGCTTCTAAATCAATTCGGTAGGTCCAATTTGCCGAAGTAGGCAATCGAAGAAACTTGACCAACCTTCGCTGGTCAAATGATTGAATGATTGAATATTCATCCATTCGACTCTATTCAAATGTATTCAAACGTTCAACCATTTCCTTTTCGATGATCGAATATGTCAAAATTCACATATTCGATCAAACAAAGAAATGCTATGTTCGAAATTTGATCGAATTCGATCGAACTTTGAATCCTTGAATTTAGTAAATCGGCCCCTTACTGTATGTCACCTGGATTAGCTCAATCTGAAGTTTATCACCTTTTAAGTTAAGCCTGAGCCATAATGTTTGAATTGACATATGACTCACATGAGTCACTGCTATAGTGATCATATGTTTGCCAGAAAAGCAATTTATCATTCACCCCAAATATTATGCTAATATTATGCAGAAACTTTTGCTGGGCCTCCCTCATCTACTGCATTGTCTCTCCTAATGGGTTCATCCCTACAGTTTGAATATTGAGAATGTGGTGTAAGATTTTCCATAAAAATCAAAACAATAATAGTTAAAAATTAAAAAAACATTATGAGTAAGTGTCCCAACTGGCACAAAATGTGTTGGACCTTTTTACTTTTGTCCTAATAAATGCTTTTTTAAAATCTTTACAAATTTTGTTTTGGGAAATCTGACACCACATTCTCGGTTTTCAGTCTGTAGCACTGGGGTGAATTGTGAGATTCTCCATTATTTCTACTTTCTTTTGACTGAATTTATGAATTTATTTGGTGTGGTGCCTTCACTTTTCATCAATTGAGGCACTTTTGTACCGCTTGTTTCCCTTATCACCACCAAGAGTATTGTTTGCCAAAATGACTTGCAACCAGTTCCCATGAGTCAAAAAACCATACAAGACAGGGCTTGAACTAACTGCAGCCAGGGCAGGATCAATCAAGATGGGAAATAATTTTCAAAGGATTTTAAAGCGTCTCTGTTTATGCTGCTCATGGTAATGTTGGTCCCATAAAATGGCCACTTCCTCTTAATTTAGTGAGCACATCTGGTTTTCTGGCTTTGAAACCAATTGTTTCTCTGTAGTAAGACTCAATTGATGTGAGCCATACTTCCAGATTATTGAAAATGACCTTTTTGTCTAAAACTGAGCCATAAACTCCCTTAGGTAGTTATAGTTTTATAGATGTCGAATGTCTAAAGTTATTAGCATTGCATCCTCTTTTCTCAAGCTTCTTCTAATAAAGTGGACACAATTCAGATATTCTGTGATGGCCAAAGAGAATAGTTTAAAGTCAGGAGAAAAGAGGACTCAATTCAAATATTCTGTGATGCCCAAAGACAATGGTTTAAAGTCATTCTCCAGTCTCAATAAACTGGGCTCCCACGTGCTCATGTCTAGAGCCTGGTAGAAAGATCTTTTTGTATGTTTCCCTTCTACAAGCACGCTGTCTGTTTTTTTTTTTTTTAAAATGTATGGTTCAACAAAGGTTATAGTTTTCACATCTGAAGTGATTTCTTTTTTTCATTTTTAAAGAGTCTACTCTGAAACAAACCAGCTGCATGTGCAGAATAGCGAGCCCCTTAGTAAGCTACGTCTGCTATTTTCATGAGTGTACATGTAGAGGTTCTTTGGGGATGGAAACAGAAAGTAACACTTCAAAAGGGAATGTCTGACACATTTTCTGTGATACCTCTATATTTTCCAGACAAGCAAGTACTTTTAAAGGATGATTCTTAAAAGAAAACAAATTGTATTTCACATAGTAGGAGGCACAATAGTAGGAGGCACACACATGCTGATAAAATCTGTCTCTAATTGCCTTTCTTCTTATTGCTATCACCTTCAATACACAGAAACTGCACATTGGATCCATAATACAAGTCTTCCCACAACACATCATACACACCAGCTTTATTTTTGTAGATGATTCCAAAAGTCAAACACAATAATTCATTGTTCAGGCAAACTGATTTTCAAGAATTGTATAAAATTCTCTTAAACATGACTTTCTGTATAGTACTAGCCCCTTTGTTGGTATCCAATTTCAAAGAAAAATGTTGGTATATGTATTTTCTGTGATTACAGTTAAAAAAAAAAAAATAGACGTATGTGATTGAGAAATCAGGGTCACTGTTGTCTTCCTCAATGGTAATCTCCCAAAAATGTGCAACTGATAATAATGACAGCTTGAAGACAAAACAGAAGGTCTACATACAGCACTATGTATAATTTTAAAATGGCATATACCTGGATGGCTTGTCCTACATGTTAAATCACAGAACTATGAGTTATTGCTTTGAAAGTGTAGGGGGCTGGGACAGCTTAGTGTTGGGATTCTGCAATTTTCTGCTACAAAAAAGAGGGTAATGAACAATGGTTTTATGTGGCAATGGGCCAGACCAGCAAATGTGCAAAAATTTAAATGTGATCTGTTTTCATTGCTTTCAAATGCACAAACTGTAAGCTTAAAATGCACCATGTGCCAATATCTGGGGTTACTCTTCTAATGACACAATGTAAACTTCATGCAATTGTGCTTCCAAAAGGTGATCACTCTGACTTATTTTCCTTCAAAACAGCATTACTTTATTGCATCAGGAATACAAATCACATAGGGAAAATAAACACCTACTGATGCATTTCTTGCCCTTTCTCTTCTCATGACAATCTACACAAAATCAGGAGAATAGCAGCTAAGCTACAGCTGGTCAGTAAACTGATGCTTGGCTGATGAGGGTGTAAATTACATATGTATTTTATGAGAAATGCATAACTTTATGATATTTGATAGTGAGACTGAAATTGGTTAATTAATAAAATCTGTTTTCCCCTCTGAAAGTAACCCAATTCCTAAAGAGCATAAGGGCACTTTTCTGCTATTCCCCTGGTATGTGCTATACTTTGCAGTCCCAGATTCTAAGGTATACTATGACTATTTGCATTTCTGTCCTGACATTCTTATACACGGTGCTGTTGGACACAATGAAGAATTGTTAGCTATTGCTCAATAGCACGTCTGGATTCATACCAGCAAACATGTGTCAATGGTCAGTCAAAGAATCATTCTCATGGGCTATTTGACTTGTATTTGTACCTGCTAATGGCAAAAAGTGTTTCTCTTTGATATTTAGTATCACCATAAAAAAATGTACTGAGGTTTAATAAATGGAATACCAAGCTTGCACCCAAGACACAGTTTTAGTACATTGATCATTATGTTTCTCTCTGGTCTGTATGGCATGTAGCATATTTGGACACTATGTAATCACTATCTACTTACCTTACTAACTTTGTAATATATCAGAATAAGTAGTTGTTGGGTATTTAGTTAGATTCTCCATTCCCAATAAATGCTCTGTGCATTGAACTCTGAATGACTTTTGCATTTAAAGAACAGTTGCACTGATGGAAAGCAGCTCATTACATAGCAAATGTATCATCTCTCCTTAATGTTTGACATCCTAGTAAAAGTTCACTGTAGAATGCATCCCATTGCCAAGAAGGAAGGCACCACAAGAAGCTCTACTAAAAAAAAATGTACACCAACAGAGTTGCTCACATAACTTCATATACTTGGAAATTAGATCTGATCCATGATGCTGAAGAGGAATAGCTGGAAGTACAAATACCATAGATGGGAAATGAGAAAGAACAGATACACTTTATTGATTAATGTCTAGCAATTATGAGAAGACATGCTTATGGTTGCTCCCCTGCAAGACCATGGAGATCATCCCTAGAAATGTACAGGAAGGATAGTATACAGATGAGATTTCAGGGTGGAAGATAACATGTTTCAGCATCAAAAGAAAGCTTTCAATGTTGTGCTTCCTCTCTATGTTCTCATCCTTAGCCTCCCCTGCCTTTGTAACATTCAGAATATTTTCCCAGCACCTTGTAGCCTTCAGTGCTTGTCTCTCAGCACATCTGTCTTTTTAACTTTAAAGCCTGCAGGCACAGACTCTCTTAGTTTATGTGTCTTTGTTGGACCTCCTCTGCATGTTGCAGATACCGTAGTGAGATTGTGATCTTCTGGGGGGTAGAATGTTGCACATACTTCCAGACACCCAAAACAGAGACACAGACAGTTCAGTGCGGTATAGCTGGCCTTGAGCCAGTTTATTAAAGACTATTCCAAAGACAAAAACTGAGAATAAAACCTTGTCCGTCTCAACCTAATACACAGGTATTTTCCCTCCCTACCATGGATTGAGGAAATTTTAGCAAATCACTACAAAACATTCACAAATTTGTTTTCACTGACAGACATGTCATGTAAGTTCACACTCTTAGAGGATTTGCTGTTCCTGCTTTCCCTTTGGTTGTCTCTCTGTCTTTCTGGCCCCTCAGGTTCCCTCACATACATACACATGGGAAAAGCCAAGAATATGTCTGCCTTCTAACTAGTGATGTGCTGGTCAGAAAAAACTCAACCTGCACCTGTTCCTTTTCTGCAAAACCTTAGTCCACACCCAACCCTAACCCGCAAAATGTTGCCATTGTAGAACCCGCACCCAACCTATACCTGAGGTTTCTTGCTCTCAAATTTAATAAGGATTTATCATATCTTAGTTGGGATGAAGTACAAGGTACTGTTTCATTACATTATTAATTAATATTAATTATTAGATTACAATGTAGTCTATGGGAGATGGCCTTTGTGTAGCTCAGAGCCTTCTGGATAATGTGGTTCCAGATAACGGTCCATATACCTGTATAGTAATCAGGCAGAATGAGCTAAAATACAAATCCTTATGAATAAAGTGACCAATTATTTTTTAAATGGAAAAATTTGAATAATTTGAGAGTAAATCATAGGTAAATGTAATAAAAAGTGCAAAGTTTGCTACAGGTCAAATTTATTAGTTTCTGTGTTACTGCATTTGAGTAAACTTGGTTCAGTTTATTATATTTGGGGATTTGTTGGTAATAATTGTAACTTTTCCTGTGATGTAGAATTTCTCAAGGCTGATGAGGAACAACACGGGAAATGACAGATTTGCAACTAAGCAAAAGGCCCTGTAACCGAAACCTGAAAGATCTGTCTTTTCATTTTAAAATGTGAATATACTTCCTTGCATACCTGTCAACAGGACATCAAAGTTTGTCAGTCACTAGATTCTAACAGGCTTCTCTGTGACTTGTATAGATGCTCATTAAATACAGATTCAATACAAAAAGTGCCTTGAAGTAAGTCCAGTAGCTTGCAATACATCAACTGGGTTATATCATTTTCTTGCAGTTAATAGGAGTGTAACAGTAAAAAAGAAATTCCTTCTTTTACCTCATCTACTGATCAGTAGAACGGGTTACACTGTGACCCTCTCTCAGCTAGGCCCTTGTGATTGTGTGGGAGCAAGGGTCATGGAAGCAGAACTGTAACTCTCAACAGGAACAGATACCAGTGATTTTTAACCAGTAAGCAGTGGCATAACTCGATCTTACTGGGCCCCACAGCAAATAATTTTTCAGGCCCCCCAAAATGTCCAGTGGTTGACCTGTTTTACCAATATTTATTGTAATTGTATATGAATTAGGGCCTCATGGGGCCCCTATAGCTCCTGGGCCCCCCTGCAGCTGCAGGGTCTACTTCCTCTGTAGTTACGCCCCTGAGTAAAAGGCTCTATTAATTGTAGTAGCAGGCACTCCCTTGAGTACAACAAAGGGTGAGGTAATATCCACTGATTAATATAGTAGCAAAACAAGCAAGTATAGAGCGAGGATCATTTAGCATTACCTGCAAGGAGGTAAGCAGTCGAGAAAACCCTTTTATTGGTCTGCATTGCTTCATGGGGAACAGACCCAGCCTGAGTTCCATTCCCTGTCCATGCACGTCACCTGGGAGGGCTTCCTTCTACTACTTAAGCTGGCCATAGACGTAACAATTACGATCTTTCTCGGGAAAGATCTTTCCAAGAAAGATCGTTCGTTTCAACACACACGTGTAGAGCTGATTCGTCAGATATACAGGTAGAAACAATAGAATTCTACTTGTATCTGACGATTCAGCACTAACAATGGCCGATGTTCAGGGAGCTTTCAAAGGCATCCGATCAAAATTTTCCGTCCAGTCCGATCAACCAGCCGACCGATATCTTAATCCTCTGACGATGTCGGTCGGCTCATTTCCCACCATACACGCACCGAATATCGTATGAAAATTCGTTTCGTACGATATTATCTGTGCGTCTATGGCCACCTTTATTCTTCTATTGTCCACTATCTACTCCTTATATATGGGGGCCTTTTCCCAACTTACCGAAGGCTTGGGTCACTTCAAGGTCGGATTAGGCTGGTGGGACACTGGGGAAAAAACCTGGTGGGCTCAGCCACAATTTTGGGTCCCACTGTCTCGGACCCGCTTCCAACTTCCCAGTCACATACCTTTAGAGCTCCACTTCAACTTCTGTTCTTGGCCAAAGGAGGAAGTATAAGGTATGCACAGCTGTGTGAGAAGATGTGGGGTGTGTTTAGGCCCTGATTGTCTACGGACCTCCTGGTCCAACACTGGGTTACCTTATGCTTGAACTGAATTCTTTTTTGAGACCTACCTTCACCTCAGTCCTGATTGTCAAAAAAAAAGAAACATTTGCTGATCCATTGTGCAGTGTGTATCCTTTAAAAAGTCAATGATGCAATTAATGGGCCACACTTCCCAGTGAGGCTAGGCCATTCAAATGTGTGGCCATATTGCACTAATATTGGTACCCTGGGATGTTAAGCCACTTATAACCAATGCCGGCTACACATTGATTATAAGTGGCTTAACATCCCAGGGTACCAATGTGTAGCCAATGTGTAGCCAAAGGGTTAATTTACACACTTTCCTGCTAGCCGTACTAGTTATCAAACATACAAATAGGCAACTTTCCCTATCCACACATACAAAGAGTTCATGCACTTAGGCACAAGCATTCACATGGGCAATGAGTTCGTTTAGAGCACAAGGACTAATGTATTAAATGATATTTTAATGTTAAAGGAAATAGTGCATATATATATATAAATGATATTACAAAGATGACATATAGTTGCAAATACAGTAAATAAAATAAAAGGGAGTAAAAACACAAAGAAACCCCTTATTTTACCAAGTTTGGAAGTTATCAATGTATCCTCTGAGGCACGAGTGGAAAGCTCGACATACAATTCACTGAAAAATTAAGCCTCCTTGTATGACAATGAGATATTGGGAATGTCACCTTTTTATTTCCTGCTGGGACACTCCCCTCATTACCTTTTGCATGAGGTAGGTGTGCCCAGGAACATGTCATTTACGACCCCCTGCAGGGGGTTTGCTACTCTCAGGCAATATTCCCCAATATCCCTTAATACAGGGGTGTCCAAACTTGGCCCTCCAGATGTTAAGGAACTACAAGTCCCACAATGCAATGAAGGAGTCTGACAGCCACAGTCAGGCAAATGCATTGTGGGACTTGTAGTTCCTTAACAGCTGGAGGGCCAAGTTTGGACACCCCTGCCTTAATATAATATGGGTACTTGCCAGTACCCAATACTACAATAAAAACATGGGCAGGCTGTGATCCATATGTGGCAAACAGAACAATACCAAACACTAATAAGTTCCCTTTTTCCAGTCCCCCAGGAACCAGCCCTCCTAACAGGTGGGTATAGGCTGGTCCTGTTTGGTATTGTTAGGAAGCAGGTGACCTCCTCATAACCAATATGTAAGTTATGAGGATGTGAATCCTATGACACAGGAGATATGGATACTTTCCTATAATCCATAATTTTCTACTAGCTATCCCCCCCTGCTGCTCTAGGTCCACAGTTCTGTTCTTTGATCAGCCGATCAAAGAACAGACTGCCCCAGCTTCCTTGCCCAAATGGTGTGGCTCCAAACCATGCCCGGACTGGCAATCTGTGGGTTAGGGCAAATGCCAGATGGGCTGCTATAAGGTGCCATAGAAAGTCAGTATTTAGTGGGCTGGTGGGGACTGTTTGGGCCTCTATATGGGCTGATCGGGCCTCTGTGTACCTGAAATGCCAGGGCCTATTTTGATTCTCAGTCCAGTCCTGCTCCAAACCGTCTCAGAAGACAGATATGGTTGTCACCTTTCCACAGCCCCCCTGGTGAGATATACAATCAATGGTCTCTGTGTGAGACTGCAACCAACTATTTTGCCATGTTAACTTTTGATGTCAGAGCAATGCTGCCTTGGCATGACAATAACTTTTTCCATTAGTAAGTTTCAGCGATTTCCATATGCATTTATTCAATACTCTAACCAGCACAGCAAATGCAAGGGGAACAGTTTAATAACTACTGCAGTGCTATTCTGGTTATATTTCTTTTACATACAGTTACACTTGTCACATTTTATGCATCATTATGATACAACTGTGCCAACCAAATTAAGCTATTCATCCATTAATCAAGAGAAAGCTAAAGTACATTACAGTCTTGCTAAAGTACATTACAGTCTTGCTAACTCCATTTGGCCCAACAAAACTCATGCTTCTCCAGGCAACTAGCCTGAAGGTTAGCATCTCGCTGGTAGTGTACTGCTAAAAATGAGACATTATGTCAGTTTTGCGAATAGGGAGTAAAGATAACAAATAGTTACAGAAGCAAATACATTAAGGTTTGGGTGCAAATAGAGTCAGTGCTCTGTAGTGCTCAGCAGCAATATTACAACATGCCAAGTGTATGCACACAATAAGGGAGCTGGCTGCATGATACAATGCTAACGTGGTTGAGATACAGCCCAATCTGTTGGGCAAGGAAGTTATAGTGAATAAGATTCAAAACTGTAGATTTTTTTGAACATTAGCCAAAAGACAGTGTATTTGCAAATCTAACATTGCTTATACTATTATTATTCTAATATTATAAGTTCATTTTCACTAAGGAGCAGATCCATCTTGAAGGATTTCCAACAGTTCAATCCCTATTTCTAAAAAAACATTCCCAATGGTCTTGAAAATTTTAAATTAATTGACATTTATTTCTGATGGTTTTGATAAACCAATCCCTCAATATAATTAATACATTTGTCCTTTCAACATTCCTTATGAATCGCAGTAAACCCTCCCATTGGCTGTATATTTCCATTGTCCCAACAAGCCAGCCTATTAGCTTTTGATTCTTCAATAAATCTTCACTGCTTCCTGGTTAACTCTTGCAGCCTTGATCTACGCACTTCTTCTTTTATCTTTTCTGCAACTGTGCTGACTCTGTATACTTTTTTTCCATATGCCCTTCAGCTTGTACCCACAAGCCATCTATTAACTCCTCTGTCTCAATGACAAACCAGGAAATAACTTTTTTCATGTTTCTATGCTGCTTCTGACCCAGGGCAACCCTATTTACTCTTCTGTCTGTGACAATTCTGTAGCTAGGTGTTCTGGCACCCAAAGACATCCTATTTTTCATCCCTAGGTCTTCAATGACAGTTTGGTAGTTCTGAAGGTTGAAAAGTGCAGCACACGTGCCTTATCCTCCAGAAACACAGCAATGGCAGTGTGCTAGTGACAGAGGGAGAACAGAACATACTGCAGTATAAATATTGCAACTAACAGTATTTGGTGGGAGGTGGTTGAGAATAGAGGTTGTGCCGGCATATTGTAAACAATGCTTAAAAATATTTATTTGGTGTTGGCACATTGAAAACTTCATTCTGAATTCACTAGAACTCCATTGTGCCCAAGGCTCTTGTCCTCATGCCCCCTCTGGACTCTGACTCTATTAACTCTATTAACTCTGACTCTACTATTTAATAAATTGTGCAGTTTGCTACTGTTTTAGCAGTGCTACAGAAGTAGTATTTACTGGCCAACTGTTTGGAAACAGACATCTGCTATGGGTTACTTGAACCTATATAACATTAAGCTGTGACTTGAAATTCTCTGCCTCTTATCCCACCACCTGCTTAGTAACACCTAATACCTCCAATATCACTGATTTATACATGGCTAATGTGTCCTGGAATGCTAATACCAAAGGTTTATTAGATATGGCTCTTTACTGCTTTTCAAATGAGTTGCATGTGCATAAAAAACTGTGAAATTCAAATTATGTTTTTTACAGTAAGTGTTTCAAACATCTACAGTATGCAGTATGCTGAAGTTTTTAAGGTGACATGCACACTTTTATAGCACTTGATGCATGTTCTGTATATTTTTTAAACAAATTGTGAAATGGATACAAAAATATATACAAGTACACTGTGGCCACATTGTATTTATGTCCCCGATCCGCAAATTTTATGTATACACTCCATTTATATATAACCTAAAGAGCTCATATACAGCATGATTTTTATGGTGTAGTTTTAATTTCTAAATTAACTGATACATTAGATAGCTTTAAGAAGGGGTTGGATGGCTTTTTAGCAAGTGAGGGAA
>CM044431.1:188683999-188761619 GCA_024363595.1 Xenopus borealis | reverse complement strand
CTTGATGGACTCTTGTCTTTTTTCAACCCAATTTAACTATGTAACTATGTAACTATATGTGAGAGCTGGACTCAAGGAAGCAGCTGGAACATTTAATTGAGTGAAGTGGAGCAGTATCATTAGAAGTACTTCTAAATTTCCAATTTTATACTATATGTATATAGCATATTCAATCACTTCCATGGAGCCTTGATGGTCACAAGATCTAGTCTCTATAAGGCTTGCACAAAGTGTTGGTTGTTTTATTCAGACACCCACCCTGTAGGCAATTTGCGTGCATCATGCCAAATAAGAGTAGTTAGTGACAGAAGAGAACATGTAATGGTTTCTCGTGATGGAAGAGAACCTTGAGTGCTCAAATAATCTGCTTTTAGGGCTGTGATTTTTCTGGAGATGCTGTGACACTTGTACCATAAGGAGATGCCCCTCTGGTCATTCCTTGATCAGGAAGGGCTTTGTGCATGGGAAATGTTGTTGATGATTTCAAAGTTCTCTTTGTGAACAATAACAGCTGTGTTCTTTGTGTGTGAATTGTATGTGAGCATTAAAGTAGGAATTCATGGTCAACAGGGTTTCAGAGTCTCTTTACGCAAATGAATAGAGTTTCTTGTGGAAAGAGGTCAAGTGAACGTCATATTTACTAATAGCAAAGTTTAGTTTATGCTCTGCCTAATTTGTGACTATTTCTTAAGAAAGGAAAGGAAATGTGACGGTTTCCCTTCCATTTGCATTGTTACTGAATCTATTTGACCTTTAGGAAATGTCACCAGAAACAAGATGTCTCGCTTTGTTACTTATGTAACTGTTATTTTGTTCACTTACAGGGTGTCACTTGCAAAAGAAAACACTGCCATTTATTTTGATTTCTATAGATAGTTACATTTCTTCTTTGTGTTTTCTTATCATGTTCTGGTCCTTCATTGATTATTACTCATTATCTGGACTGTCTACATTGTTTGCTATCGAGGTACTAAGGATATGGACACACATACGCTTATATGCAGCATTTTTGGCGCAGTCCGTGTCACGGTAAAAGAGCTGGCTGTTTAGGCAATGGCTCTCATGCTAGCATATTTATGCGGCAGTCAGCTTTTAGAAAAAAAACGTGGCACGAATTGTGCCAAATAATCATATGTGTGTTCTAGGCTTATGCAGTATATCATTTTTTAGATAAAAAAATATGATTAGTGAAAAAAATAGAAAGTTGAATATTAGTAAAACGTAAATAGCTAATCAGTTGGTGATAATACTGTAAAATCAGCATTAACCATATGGAACAGAAATGTAGCATTGCTTTATGAGCACAGTGGGCAACCTGTACTGTTTCCTGCAGTGAGTTGTGTGTTGAAACACAGGAAAGAGGTTAGAGCTAAGCAAAGTCCTAGAAAAGGTGGGGGTCAAAACCAATCCTTCAGGGCAGTACTGAGTCAGGATCCGGAAGAGTAGTCAAGAACAGACAATGGTCAGTTCAGGCAGCAGACAGGAATCGTCAAGGACAAGCAAGGGTATAGGAAAAGTAAATCAAAGCAGAATTGTACCTAAGAACTATCTAACAATAGACCTACATTGGGAGATGGGAAGTAGGATGTGGCACCTTTAAATCTGCAAATTTTGTGTCCCTTGAGTGACTTAGGGCCCTTACACACGAGAGTTTTTACCTGCGCTCCCCTGCGTTCCGTTTTTCTGCGTTCAGCCGCAGGAGAGCGCAGGTATAGACGCACTCAATTATTTTCAATGGGGCTGTACTCACATGAACGTGTGTAGGCGCCAAACGCAGGAAAAATGCAGCATGTTGCGTCTGAACTTGCGTTCGGCGCTTACACGCGCCTCATGGGTACAACTTCATTGAAAAGAATGAGGTGCGTCTAGACCTGCGCTCCCCTGCGGCTGAATGCAGCCAAGCGCAACGCAGGGGAGCGCAGGTCCAAAACGCCCATGTGTAAGGACCCTTAGAAAGAGGAAAATCACTACCTTTAGGGTGTGAGCACTATGCTACTGCTTTTTGAGTTTGTGGTACTAATCTATTATGTTCTTTTTGCCTAGCTTATGAATACACTGGCAACTGTTTAAGAACCCATAAAATTGTACCCATAAAATATAAGAATCACACCAAATGTGAGTTCTCAAATAAATAAATGGGAGGCTAGGTATAAGGGGTCTAGCCTGTGATTCACTAGTAGTTTGCCAGTCGGGAAACCAGGAAACCCCTGTTTGTGATGGAATTACACAATACATATACATATTTAGAATCACTGCCAAATGGAAATATTTAGAAATGCATCAAATCTAATCTTATGCATACTGTAAATACTACATATTTAGCAAGGATCTAAAAGAAACGCCCAATTTTTAGGAATAAGTGTGGCATTGCCTCTTCACTCACCAAAAGGAAGAAGAGAAGCAAAGATTTATAATGCAGGCATTCGTAGGTTAAATTCTTAGAGAAATATAAAGCAGATTTCAATAAAATAAAAAAGTCAGCAGAAAACAAATGTTATGAGCTTTAGATACCATACCATCTGTGAGTAGGAAATTGGCATTCATGTTATTTTAAATATTGATTAAGAAGAATGACAATATTAATTTCCTTTTTTAAAATGTATTTTGTTATATATGTGGATAAATACATGAATGGCAATTACATGCTCTTTTTCCAACTTCGGCTGCAGGGACAGAGATTATGGAACCATATTTAAAGGGCAAGGAAAGGCAAAGAAATAAAATCCCATTTTTACTTTCTTTAATGAAAAAGAAATCTATCTCCAATACACTTTTACCGTTTGTACCGTTTTTAGTGCAGTGGATAGGAATTGTGAGGCGGTCCCTAATTTCTGGCAGGGAAACAATCATACTTATGAACAGCAGGGGGAGCCCCTGCCTTACTTACCAGCCATACAGAACTCAAGCAGCTTTGTTTTTTGATAATTTATGATGATCCCTAAGCAGCACAGACCATACTGAGCATGTGCAGTGCCAGGGGCAGGCAAAGATGTTTAACAAAGTTACAAGATGACAGCCCCCTGTGCCCAACTTTGAAAGCATAAAAAAGTTGTTTGATTAGGCTTGTGGTGCAGTAAGTTCATGTTTATGTTTAGTATACAAAATACAGCATTTCTAGCCTTGTTCTATTTTACACTTTCCTTGACCTTTAAACAGATGAATTGGTATTTTCATTGAAGGATTATTTTGCGGCAGCCACTGGTTCTGGATAGTGATGGGCGAAACGGCCGCGTTTCGCTTCGCCGAAAAATTTGCGAATTTCCAGAGAAATTCGCGAATTTTTCGCCGATTCACAAAACGAGTCGCGTGTCGTTTTTGACGCGCGACGCGTCGCGTCATTTTTGACGCGCGTCGTTTCCGATGTGTCGCTTCATTTTCGGCGCGCGTCGCGTCATTTTCGGTGCGTCGCGTCAAAAACGACGTGCGACTCGTTTTTGTGCGGCGAATTTTTTTTGGCGAATTTTTTTGCCAGTTTCGCTAATTTATTCGCCACTGGCGAATCGCGGGAATTCGCCGCGAATTCGCCCCTGGCGAATAAATTCGCCCATCACTAGTTCTGGAGAATTGGAGAAAGTTTGTAAGAAACAATACAAAAACTATAAAATGAACATTAGATCACAGGACCCAGTGCAGTTTTTATATTCTGATTATTAATAAGTCTTTTTGTATCAACTTCTATGGCAGATATTATTTGACTTGTGTTGTTTTAATATTTTTTGATGATCGTTAAGCAGCAGCCCAGACTACACTGAGCATGTGCATGGTCTTGCAGAGTTGTATAACAAAATTACAATATGGTGACCCCCTGCTGCCAATTTTGAAAGCATAAATCATTTGTTTTATTAGGCTTCTGGTGCAGTAAGTTCATGCTTATGTTTAGTATTCAAAATGCAACATTTCTAGCATAATTCTATTTTAGACTTTAGCTTCCCTTTAAACGCATTTGGATTGTTTTGCCTCCAATAAGAATTCATTATTTCTTAGTTGGAATTAAGTAAAAGTATGGTTCCCACCTAGCCAGTATTTTACCGTCCTGGCCAGTAAAATAACAGCCAAGGACGGGGCTGGTGTCACAAATTTATCAACAATGGATCTGCCAGTTAATTTGTAACTACCTATCATTCTGCCCCAGGACTGCTCTCAACCCACACGTAATCCTTGCTTCATGCCGGGACTTACAGCCTATACACAAAAATGTCACTGCTCTGGCTCCTTTTATATCACAGCTTGCCCCCTATATCATTGTCTCACCCCTTCACATCATTGATACACCTCCTCATTGTCTCACCCCTACCCCTTTAACTTTGGGCTGGTATTTTAATATAAGAAAGGCGGCAACCTTAAATACAAGGTACTGTTTCATTATAACAGAGTTATATCCAGAATTCTTTTTTTACATTTTGAAGTATTTCATTAATGTGAGATAGCCTTTCCATATTTCGGATGTCATACCTGTAGAATGATTTAGGCAATGAAACTCCTATTCATTTAAAAAAATTAAAAAAAGGATTTTATTTACTGCACCTCCTGTTTAGAATGTAAAACTATTTGTGGTTGCTATGCTCACAGCCTCTAGTGATAAGGCATTTGCCTGAATGCATGAATAGATAAGTGCCTGAAAGAAAGATATACAGTCACAATTAATAACAATAAAAATCTAGCCTCGCACTCAGAGTTAAGAAAGTTAATGATATGAGTAAATGAAGTGTTTAGAATAATGCAATGCTTGTTCTGATGGAACAAACAATTAATTTCCTTGAGGAGTCTTTACGAGCTAAAAGATGTAGATGAGTAGAGCACTTTGCAACTCTTAAATACCACTGCAGAAAAATATTTTCTATGCTGTATTGCAAAATGTATGTCTTGAATTGGTCTAATAAAAAATAAATGGTTGGTGTGCGTATCTCTATGAGTATATTTTAGCATTCTTGGGGTATCTGCTTAGTCAATCAATAACGGCTACCTTTTCTGCACTCTTTGGAATAAAAAAAAAATTTTTTGAGTTCAAAATATTAGCTCAGGCCAGCAAGATCTCAGTGTAAAATCTTACAGAGCAGGTTGGTTCTTTTATATTCTTCTGATGTTGCTGTCTTCCTGCACCGATACAGCTTTTAGGCAGCTTCTGAATGATAACAAGGTAGTAAGCTGAACTGTGCCTCTGAAAGCACTGCTACATTTCCGTTCCATATGGTTAATGTTGATTTTACAGTAGAATAAGTACACATATCCTCAATTGGTTAGCTCTTTGTTTTCTCAGTTGTGGCAACAATACTTAAGGGATCAATTTATTAACATTCAGATTTCTATTTTTTCACCATGAAAAACTCTAAGGGGCAGATTTACTAAGCAGTGACTTTTTCAGGTTGGGCTTTTCGTCGCCAAAAAATGCAACAATTATGAATATGAAAATACTCCAACTAAAACGTGTCGAAATCATGTAGAGGCCAATGGCAGATGTCCCTTTACAACTGGAAAATCTTTCTTTGCTTTCCTGGTTTTCGAGGTTTTTAGGGATCTTTGACGTTGACTTTGGTGCTTCAGTACAAAAAAGCATAGTTCGAAAAAGTTGTAACTTCTCTGCAATATTTTCCCACTTGTACTTTTTCATTGTGGTTTCAAAAAGCTCTAACACCACTAAAATTTTACCTTTAATAAATGAGCCTCTACATCTAAGTAGAAGTTGAGGTCCTGAAGAAGTCAGTAGGAGCTGTGAAAATAAATTTAGCCATGGTTTCAACCATTAAAATGAGAATGTTGATAAATGGACCTCCCCATTTCTACAGATGTAACAGAGTAAGTTGAAAAACAACACACTCCCATCAAGTTCAACCTTTTAAATATATATATATATATATATATATATATATACAATGTAGCAATACAATATCTTTTTTTCACCACAAGGCCCTTGGCACTGTTTTTTTGTTCAAGATATACATAAGCTATACTGTGCACATGGGCAGCTATGCAGTAGCTTGAAGTGGATGTGAGGTGCTGTCCACCTTTGCATTTTTGTATATGGTGAGTAAACTTTGCAAATTGACGTGCACCCATCCCTATTTGATGGATTATTCAAGTTTTTGGCCGTAAACCTACATCAAAAATGGAGCCTGAGATGAATACCTTGGATACATACAGACAACACAACTCTGAGGAGGTGAATAGAATATTGTTTCCAGAAACATTTCAGGAAATGTTTGATCAACTGGGCCCACAAGAAACATTTCATGAACTTTTACGCATGAGAAGGAAAGAGGTGGAGTTGCACCTACATGGAGTCTTACTCTCTGAGTACTAAAGGGAAAAGAAAATCCCAAGAGGGTTTTGGGTCAATAATATCCCAACTATGGGTTGCACAAACACAGACTTCTGCAACATATGGTGTGCAACTTTGGACCGATGCTCTATGGAGCTCATGCTGCTGGTCATATAAGAAACTGTCCGAGAGCTGAAAATCTTGAGAAGTGAGATGCACAAATTTGAGGCAGAGAATCTTACAACCCTCATGAATGACAAAGAAATGGATTGGTCAAAACGATTGCAGGAACAAATCTTGCAATACAAAATGGACATACTAGCCTTTAAAAGATCCAAATTACTGCGGCTCACACAGGATTATAGAGAGCAGAAGTCTATCGCTGGAGACATGGAGGGAATTCAGCACAGCAGAGACGCAGACCAATGTTCCGTAAAGTACGGAAGCCAGCAGGCTACCAATCCAGCATTGGTGAGTCAGATGGAGATACTGTGGGAACTTCAGCACAAACACAGAATTCCAGTGATCTTTTAGAGCAAGGGCAAACCGAAGCCCCAGTTCCTGGAGGGCCCAACAATGACACGAGGGCAGAAAACACAAAAAGAATAGTGGCAACAGGCAAACCACGTGGTGGAGGACGGCCCAGAACAAATGATCATTAACATCTCGGCACACAAATTGACTGAGATGGAGGTAAGCATTTTAACTAAAGGGCTTAATTTTGTGCTGACTAACAAAGGACGGCCATTTGATACCAAAATAGATAACTACAGATTTACAGCCAGTTTGCGACTGAAAGAACATTTCTCAGTAACAGAGAATAGGAAAGCACAGGGCACATTGGACTCTGAACGGAGTAAATCCAAATTTAAATTGAAGAATAACTTTGACCCCAGCACTAATATTGTCTCTCTCAAAGCGTTCACTCGTGTAATCAATGATCAGACATTACATGTGGTCAAGGATGTTAATTATAGAGACAACCTTACAAAAGATGAGAGAAGGTCATTAAGAGATTTATGTGACAATTGGGACATTATCATAACAACAGCAGATAAAGGTGGGGTGGTAGTTATATTGGATTATGCCTATTATCTTGAAGAAAATTTACAACAACTTTATTATTTCTATCAACTATTAGGGGACGATTTTATATATTCACGTGAAGGATTCGAAGTTCGATCAAATTCGTTCGAATTTCGAACGTAGGATTTCTTCGTTTGGTCGAATATGTGACTGATCGAATAGATTTGTATTCGATCGTCGAATGATCGAATATCGAATAAAAGGTAGCCTAGAACTATTCGATTAACATTCGAAAATCGAATGCTAATCGAACATTGAATAGAAACTAATTATTTTTGGGGAATAATAGTATATTTGCCCCTTAGTATTTGATCCTACCGCTAAAGTGAATTTATAGCTAAGTATGTTGACAAATGGCTGCAACCAATAGTACGGGGGTTGAAGAGTGTAAGAGATACAAATGATTTTCTACAGCTGTTAGGCAGCATACTAGATGACTGGTCTGATTTTTACTTTGT
Source organism: Xenopus borealis (assembly GCA_024363595.1). Classification (NCBI taxonomy): domain Eukaryota; kingdom Metazoa; phylum Chordata; class Amphibia; order Anura; family Pipidae; genus Xenopus; species Xenopus borealis. The sequence goes on along the minus strand of CM044431.1, from coordinate 188,753,819 downwards.
AACTATGGATGTGCAAAGCCTCTACACTTGCATTCCCCACGTTCAGGGGTTAGAAACAGTCAGAGATCTCTTTAATAATTGTGATAGTTACAATGGCCCACCCATAGAGTTCTTGATTTCTCTCCTGGAGTATATTTTATACAACAACTATTTCAGATTTGAAGACCAGTTTTATATTCAATTATCGGGACGAAAATGGGTTCTAATGTGGCCCCACATATGCCGATATTTTCATGTATAAATATGAATCTGAACGATTATGGAGTCATCCATTGTTTTGTCGATTGGGGGCCTATTACAGGCGCTACATCGACGATTTGTTCTTTATTTGGTACGGCACCCCCGAGGACCTCATAACATTTACACGGAATTTATATTCATTATCAACTGTACAAAGACCTAAGTACCAATATATTTTATCAAAAACAATGTTCCACTGTAGGAGCAGTCATCCTAAACATTTGATTAATTCGCCCCCTAAATCACAAATCCTCCGGGTTGTGTGAATAACTAGTGATCCCAGAGAACAGCAAAGGGAACTAGAGGCAATGTCCAAACGATTTTTAGCCAGGGGGTATCCAAAGGAGATCATAGAACAGGCCACAAGATGGGCCTATGGATTGGATATATCTTCCCTGTTACAGGACAAAGGGGCAGTCCAGGACAGGTATCAGGATGACCTGTTCTACATAAATACGTATGGGTCATGTTAATCTCTAATCAAGAAAACTATTTTACAGCACTGGCCTTTGGTCAGTACAAAACCGAACTTGTCCAAAGTGGTCAACAAGAAACCTTGTTTTGGCTACCAACAAAATAAGAATCTGAGGGAACTATTGACACTGGCGGATCCCACAACAAAGTATGTACTTACAACATATTGTGTAATGTGCAATACTTTAATCCTGGGGGATATATTTTTCCATCCACATAGTGGAAAGACATACCGGATAAAACACAGATTTACTTGTAGATCACAGAATGTTGTGTATATAATCAAATGCCCGTGTGGGTTAATATATTATGGGATAGAATCACTATGCACAGATCTACTATACGGGCGGCATTAGACTTGGATTACGAGAGCAACAAAGGCAAACAGGATATTTCCAAACAGCCCATTGCGCAAAATTGGCTGAAGGCGAAGCATTCAGTTGCTTCATTCAAATGTATGCCTATCGATTTTGCAAAACCCCCACTGAGGGGTGGAGATGTGAACCAGATTTTATTAGAAAAAGAAGCTTTCTGGACATTTGAATTGGGTTGTGTGGCTCCAAAGGGATAGAATGTTAATGCAACAATGTTACAAAAATTCAGATACACCTAACTTCCCATAGTTTGACTAATGAATCTTTGAGTAACAGTTTCAATTTATTTTTTTAGGAGTAAAATAGATCTGGGCTATCTAAATGAGGATCTAACATGTATGGCTAGGTGATTTTAAACATGTTTTTATCACATTTATCTAGCACTTAGCGCTTTATAATATTTACAGTACTAATGCATATAGTATATTGATTGGATACATGAAAGGTCTTTTTAGAAATGTTGCTGTTTAACAGCCATACATACAGTTAACACTTTTATGTGATCTCACGGGCTTGATCACATGATGTGGGTGGAAGATATTTAATGCTAACACCATGTATTTATTATTACCTTGAAAAAGGTCCCAATGGGGACCAAAACGCTGGATTTGCATACAATGTAACAATACAATATATATATTTTTTTTTATCACAAGAACCTTGGTGCTGGTTTTTTGTTCAAGATATATATATATAAAAAACCTACCTAACTACTAGTTGATACAGAGGATGGCAAAAAAAAAATATGAAGCCTCTTCAATTTGCCTCAGAGGGGAAAAAAAATCCCTCCTGACAAGATCAGACTAGTCAGACTAGTCCCTGGATCAACTATGAGCTATCATTCATAACCCTGTTTTCCCTAACTTGCTAAAGAGCCATCCAACTCCATGTATTTTTTATTTTTTTATTAAAGGGATACTGTCATGGGAAATTTTTTTTTATCAAAATGCATCAGTTAATATTGCTGCTCTAAGAGAATTCTGCACGGAAATCCATTTCTCATAAGAGCAAACAGATTTTTTTTCTATTTTAGATTTGACATGGGGATACGTATATCACCCGTTTCCCAGCTGCCCCCAGTCATGTGACTTGTGCTCTGATAACTTCAGTGAGACTTTACTGCTGTACTACAAGTTAGAGTGATATCACCCCCTCCCCTCTCCCCAGCTATCAGCAAAACAATGGGAAGTTAACCAGATAACAGCTCCTTAATACAAGATAACAGCTCAGTAATACACAATAACAACTGCCTGGTAGATCTATGAACAGCACAGTATTAAAATCCAGGTCCCACTAAACACATTCAGTTACATTGTGTAGGAGAAACTACAGCCTGCCAGAAAGCAATTCCATCCTAAAGTGCTGGATCTTTCTGAAAGCACATGACCAGGCAAAATGACCCGAGATAGTTGCCTACACACCACTTTTTACAACTATAAAAATACCATATTACAACTATAAAAATACACTAGCTGTTTCAGGAATGACATTTTATATTGTAGAGTGAATCATTTACAGTGTAAACAGTGTAATTTAGAAATAAAAACTACACCATAAAAATCATGAAGGAATCCCTTTAATCTAGATAGAATTTGAACACCATAGTTGTACATTACAAACAAATTCATATAGCAGACCTTTTGGAAGGCAGATGAAAACTGCCTAGCAAGACATCCAAATTAGTAAATCCAGACAGAACTGTGACGCGGGGTCAGCAAAAACAGATCAGAATAGAGATGCACTGATGAGAAGCCAACAAGATTTTACATTTCATTCCAATTTTCTAGGGGCCTGTATGAACTGATGGTCCCCTACACTCCAAAAACTGGATGAACACATCTGGAACATCAAACCACCAAACTGGACAGTAGATGTCTTGCAATTTACTAACAACACAACTGGATTTGTTTAAAGTCAGGCAAAAGAGAAAACATACTGCAAGTACTATACAATTCAATTGACATTATCCCGACTGCAGCTGCAGATAACATAACCCCCCAACTATAAATTCTCAAAGTAAAGCAAACTCCACATCTTGTTTCAGTTTATGATCATGTTATGTGAAATTGCTTGTAGTCCCTTTGTGTTGTGCATTATATCTCATCAGCATTCCATAAATAAATGATAGTAATAATCTGTGTTTGGGAACTTCCTCTCACTGAGGCAAATATAAAACAGAAAAATCATTATGAAAAAAAGATTGTCTTCTTCCGTGCGTCCTTATTTTGCATTAGCACAATGCAGTATTGCTCCTTCCAGAAGAACATGGGGTTCATATTTTTAGTATAATAACTGCAGTATAATCTCCATTACAGTATCACCACCCAAATGGCACAGAGATGCAATGAGACCAATGTGTAACAACAACATTAAACTTACCATTAATTAAATGGTTCTTGAGTTAAGCTTGGTCTGAGCCTTATAAGCCTTAGTGCACTTGGTACTATCTCTCTAGTGAAGGGAAATAAGACAGATTCTCTCCACTAATGCTCATTGCATGTTGTTGTGCCACTTTCAGTTATATGTGTGTCCCAAGGTATGGGGTCCCTTATCTGGAAACCAGTTATCCAGAAAGCCAGGGCCGCTCTGGCCATGAGGCAAGGTGAGAAGGTGAGGAGCGGCCAGTTACAAGGGGTGGCAAAAAGCCGCCCTTGTAACTTTAAGAGCCGAATTTCCGGGTTTTAACCTGGAAATTTGGCTCCGCCAGTGCAGAGAGCGCAATTGCGCTCACTGCACTAGTGATACCGCCCCCTTTTCACCCTCTCCAACGCTAATTTTTAAGCGCGGATCAGGAAGGGGGGGCGTCATCGGGGCAGCGGCAGCCCCAGAATTGGCGCTGCAGGAAGCTCCAAATTACTGTACGGCCAGGCCCTGATTTGTGGAGAGGTAACCTAGACCCAGGCCTAGGACGGCAGGATCTTAGGGGGCGGCATGCTGCCCAACCCACAGTGATTCAGAAATTTTAATTTCCAGTGTGCCAATTCTAATTGCTCAGTCTCAATGATGAAAATTTGATAAAATAAAAGGGAGGGGACTGGGGCGACAAACGACAGCGGGCCTAGGGACGTCAAATCCGGCCATGTACGGCCATCTCCAATAGAAACAATTTTATCCAAATAATCAACATTTTTACAAATTATTTAGTAATAATACAATAGTACAGGTATGAGACCTATCATCCAGAATGCATAGGACCTTGTGTATTCTGGATATGGGGTATTTCTGTAATTTGGCTCTCCATACCTTAAACCTACTAAAAAATAATATATACATTCTAAAACCGAATTAAAATCCAGGATCGTATTGCCTCCAATAAGGATTAATTATATCTTAGTTGGGATCAAGTCCTAGGTACTGTTTTATTATTACAGAGAAAAGGGAACTCATTTTTAAAAATGTAATTATTTGATTATAATGGAGTCTATGGTAGATGGCATTCCTCTAATTCGCTTTCTGGATTACAGTTTTTCAGACAATGGATCCCATATCTGTAACTTGTATTTGAGCCAAACTAAGATATAATTAATATTTATTGGAAGATTATAAATTGCATTTAAATGATTTTCTAGTAGACCTTAGGCTTGATCCAAATTATGGAAAGATCCACTATCTGGAACACCCCAGTTCCCGTGCATTCTAGATAATAGGTGCCATACCTGTATTGAAGAAATGTTGACACAATTTAGTCCAATGCCCATAGGCTGCATTACATCAACACTTCTTTAATAATTTTACTTTTGGAGGGGGTGATATCACTGCAACTTACAGTGCAGCAGTAAAGATTTACTGAAGTTTATCAGAGCACAAGTCACATGACTGGGGCAGCTGGGAAACTGACTATATGTCTAGCCTCATGTTACATTTCAAAATTAAATATAAAAAAATCTTTTTGCTCTTTTGAGAAATGGATTTCAGAGCAGCACTATTAACTGATGCATTTTGAAAAAAAACATGTTTTCCCTGACAGTATCCCTTTAAGCTTTAGTATAGTTATACAGACCAGGGTCAATTACCAGTCAGACAGAGCAGTACAGAATCAGGATCAGAATTCTTAGTGCTTGTTGGGAAAAGGTGGAATGCTGCACTTGCTTTTACGGGGTGCCATAGTACACCTCCAAACACCCCTCTTTTTTTTAAAAAAAATTATGTTTGGAAAGATGTTTCATCATTTGCAAGATATAGAAGATGTATTTATGGAAGCTTAATTAAAAGTTTTGATCAAATACGAGTTGATTACAGTAATAAAAGCCTAACTGTATTATCATTGCTTAAAGCACACAGAGTCACAGCACAATGGCCTACCACCCCTGTATTAATATCCAAGTTGCCTTGGAAATTACCTGGATTACCTGGCAAAAATAAGTAAAGCTCAGCCTTTTGCATGAATTAAATCATCCCTACAAAAAATATATGAAAAAACAAACCCCATGTTAATTTAGAAGTAAATGGAAGTTATGTATTATGTAACATACAGTTACTTTTAATTTAGGAGCCACTTTTCACAAACACTTATAGTCCATAAGAATTCTGTTACTGCTGCCATAATGTACAGAGCCAAAATAAACTGCCCTAAATGTCAATTGGTGGGCTCAAACTTCTTCCACTTAGTTGGAGCTGCTCTGAAATCTGCCACTACAGGTATAAAACATCAAAAACATGGATATTGGGGATCATTTATCTATGAGGGAGTCCTAGTTCCTTGCCCAAAAATTTACTGCTCCTAAATGGCTTTCACAAGATTCATCTATAGTTGGGATGTGGAAGATCTGCTAGTGGAATAAGATATATTGGTGTATTTTTTGTATATGAATACACCAAATATATTTGATAACGTTTGGCTATGTTGGACTCAGAATCATTTATTATTAAAAAAAAGCTTGATTTAATTGGTTCGGGTAAAAACTTGATAGAAACGAGCAAAAAACCTGAATTGTACAAGTTTTTTAGTTTTTTCCCTGAAGAGCTTGATTTTTCTTCGGATTTTTGCCCGAAAGGCCCCAAATTGTCCGATTTTTGGGTTAATTCCAGCGCAGACTGATGCTGCAAAAAGCCTGAATCTGAAAACCCGCCATCTGAGACTTGCCAAGGTTGTGTATAAGTCAATGGCAGATTTTGTCTTTTTGCCCCATCGGCCTTTAGTACAAATAAATAAATGTAAAAGTTTTGAGTTTTGCCCCAAAAACTCAGATTTTAGTAAAAAAAAAAAAAACCCCTAAGAATCTGGTTAATCTGAACACACAGGATTTGCTGAGATTCAGCCAAATCTCATACCAAATACATGTATAGTTCTCCCTGGGTGAAACACAGGAACAATTAAGGCAAATTTTGGCTTCTATCCTCAGTCACCTACTGAACAGATTAATGTGTCTGAAAATGGTGACACCTCATTTTAATGGAAATTACCCTGGACTGGTTCACTCTTTAGAGAAGAGGAGAAGTGGTCTGGGATCACATACCTTTTACAGCCAAATGATATTTAAGAATCATAAAACTTAATATCCAGTGTAGGAAGTATCCCTCAAGTTGAGGTAATTTATAAATAAGAAATATCTGGCACAGGAGTAAGGACACAAGCAAACATTATAATTCCAATAAACTCATGAAACTGACCTTTTTCTAGACCCCAGAGTTATTTTGACCATAAGAATATGGTACTTTGAGTGGAAGTGTACAGTTGTGATTGCAAATCTCATCTCTAGCTTTATGGATGTAATAACATTTTTTTTCCAGAGAAACCAAGGGGCTACTAAAATCAATCGTTGCTATGTAAGAGATTCATGTTAAAATAGCTCTGCATAGCAAGTATCCCTGTATCACTGCAAGTTCATAATCTGCTAGTGCCATTTAAATTCTCCTTTGGTAGATGAAAAGGCATAAACGAAACATAGTCAGGAAGTTTTAGCTCTCATCTTCAACCATTTCAGCTATGTATTTATCCATCACCCTGAATATCAATATACAAGGCAAGTTGTTCCTTATTTTAAAGTTTATAATGGCAGTGCTCATGACCTTACTATAAAACGCTTGCTGTTTCCAGGCGCTCATTTCGAGGCTTTCAAAAGGAGCTGGTTTTGAGTCTGAACAAAGCAGCCCATAGTTACAAGGGAGTTATGGGAGCAAAGCTAAATGAACTTATATAGAAGTTTTATTTCCATGTAAGGGAAAGCAAAGGCAGTATTTGCTCTCCCCAATAAAATGGAATTTTCCCCTATAAATTAGTCGGTGAGTTATATTTGCATTCCTCTTCTTTCTGTCCTATCTGAATCAACTTACACTGGTTGTTTATAATATATTAATACATATTATATTTATAATATATATTAATATGTCAATGCAGAATCCTGAAATTGTCAAACCTACAGTTCAACTTGCCATTTGATTCAGAATGTATTTATAAAATAAACCATATAGATATTATTATAGTACAGTCTGTAACCCAGGATCAGTTACTGAACACAGTTTGATACTTCATTATAACTAATAGATTGCTGCTTGCTGAGAGCTCAGTTTCAAAAAGTCTTGTATATAAGATTGCTGAACTAGTTTTGTTCCAGGCCTTTATGGGGATGACCTACTGTTCCTTCAGGGGCGATGGACTTAAAAATATTTATTTGAGTAGAAATGTGAGAAATGTGGCTCTAGACTCAAAACAGTAAAGCAACTTTTTGTTCTCCTTCTATGTGCAAAAGAAAAGAAATCAAACAGAAAAATATACTAAATTAGATAGTACAATATTTCTTAGCTGCAGTGACTGTCAGGGCAACATAGCCCAGCTGTCACTTCAGATCTATTACAGTGTAGATTTCTACTCCCTTTGGGGGGAAAATCCTTTGAATCGAACGATTCAATAGAACGATTCGAACTATCGAAAATGGACCGTTTTCAATAGATTCGGGTCCATTATCTGGAAACCCGTTATACAGAAAGGGTCCATTTCAATAAAATAATTTAAAACATTTAATATTTTTTCTTTTTGCTTTCCAGTAGCTTGGACTTGATCCATTTGTGATGCATTCATCCATATTGGTGGCAAAACAATCCTATTGGTCCGATTTCATTTTAACATTACTTTTGCAGACTTAAGGTATGGAGGTCCATATTAGGGAAACACCCTTATCAGGAAAAACTCCAGGTCCCAAGCATTCTGTATAACACGTCCCACAATACTAATATCAACCTTAAGTTAAAAAGGAGAAAACTCTCTTCAACTCAAGTTTTTCTGGCATTGAAAAAAGACAGTTAAATCTGAAATCTATAAAGGCCTCCATACACTGGCCGAGAAAGTCAGCAGCTTATCGGCCTGTCTGTGGGGCCATCTGACGGGCTTCCCTGATCGATATATTGCCAAAAGTCGGCCAGATCTCGATTGGGCATGTTAAAAAATGTGTCCCGCAATCCGACCTCCCATAAGGGATGCATTATAATCTGATTGTTGGGCCCTAGGCCCGACGATCGAATAAGCCCAATATCGCACACCTCAATGTGGGCATATTGGGGAGAGATCCGCTCATGATCTCCCGGTGTACGGACACCTTAACTGTTTTTAATGACTCTGTCTAAAATGATCCTTGATTGTAATTTGTGTTATAGGTAGATAGAAAAAATTGATAGGTACTGTTTATAAATAACGGGGCCTTACCACTATTCAAGTCGGTGTTAGCTAAAGAATACATCCCACTAGTGAGACGAGAAGCTCCAGCTATTCCACATTCTGCTTGTGAGTGAATTATCATTCTTTTGGTAAGAACAGATTATAAAGATACTCGTTTTTTCAATTTGAAAAAGATTTCTTAGATTTGCAGGCTGTAATGCATGGGTTCAGCTGTCACTGTTCCTCTGTTATTCATTTTAAAATGTCAGCAATTCCTTATCCATAAGTTAACTTTTATGCTGTCTCAAAAATGTAATAAAATTGCCAGCAATTTATCTCCAGTATGCTTGTGAGATTTACGTTGAACCTAGGACAATAGAGCAGAATTCAGGATTAGGTTTGGCAAGGAGCCCAGATAAGTGCTTGTCTGTGCAACAGAGGCATTGCTGGATTGCTGCACTGCCTGACTCTGACTCCTTCAGGAATATTCTGGGATACATCTGTAGTTCATATGCATCAGGTTACTCCAGGATAGTCTAGAGACACGTGGAACAGAAACTACAAACCCAAACACAGAGAAATATTTACAATAGCATGAAGGCTGACGTGCCAGGATAAAACACAGACACCTTATTTATGGCATCTATTCAGAACCCACAGACAACAGAATGGTTTATGTTTATTAGTTTTTTCTCTGAAATATTTTCATTGACTTGCATGTTAACAATATTGCATATCTATCTCAGTTCTGGGGTGCAATTGTTAGAACTGCTGCTCTGGATCTCTGGTTTGATTTTAGTTAGGGTTCTGCCTGCAAGGAGTTTGTATCTTCTCTCCGTATCTGTAGGTTGCTTCCGGGTTCTCTGTTTTCCTCCCACATTTTAATAATATACAGCCAGGTTCATGATAAAACTGATCATATACAGTACATTGTGATAGGGTTCTTAGATTGTAAACTCGACTGGGTCAGGGTCTAAATCTTGGGTCAAATACGAGAGGTCCTCTGCACTCAACCCATTATCAATATATTTAAGACATTGAGACATTCTGTGCATACAGCTACCAAGAAATGCCTTACCCTTTAAACAACAGGGATTGTTTGTCCATATATTGCAATATATATAAGCTGGCCAACTACCTCAAAGTCATCCCATATCTGGCCAGTCCTGCTCTCAAATTGCATCTGATTCATTAAGAATTCTATTGCTTCATTATACATTTTACATAGGGACTAAGTTTTACCTGCAACTTACTTGCTGCTTTCAAAGTAAAACTCCCAAACTTGGTTGCCCTTTTATTAGACACCAGTGGGATCACCTGACTATAGCGGGGAAGGGGTGTGAGCTACAACAAGGAGCTGGTCACTGCTCCAGTATAACTACAACAAACAAGGAAAAGTTGTGCTTTTAGACGTTTTTGGATATTTTTCCACTAGTAATTGTCAGCAAAACTTAAATTTTTGAGGTATTACATTTTTCGTTCAGCAGCTTTTTCCATTCCTTTTTTATTCTGGTCTTTTATTTACTTTCATGACATTCGTGATTTTAAAGAGATAAGAGTTTAATTGTGGTTTCAAAAAGCTCTAATACCACTAACAGTTGGACTTTAGTAAATGGTTCTCTAAATCTTGAATTGTAATATTTTCCATTTTTCATCATCACTTATCAAAATATCGGAAACGCAATTGAAAATCTTCAGCAATTCAAAAATGGTGAGCTTCTTCTACAGTCAAAAGGAGGTGTATTTTCAGGATTCAAATTATTTTACGATTCAAACTTTTCTTTAAAAACAAAGTTGAATTTTGAAAAAATTAATGGAAAATGTGATTTTATAGGAAATCGTGTTTTTTTTTAAAATTATTTTGTAATAAGAAACACTCACCCTGGTGGTCCAGTGGTGTGCCAGGGATGCCTGCCACGCCATCGGTGGGGACGTCCCCCATGCTGGTCCTCTAGTATGCTGGCTTCCTAAGTGCGCTATTTAAAGGCGCATGCGCGCTAGCGTATGACATCTGCGCAATGGCGCAACATTCAAATGTATTTAAAGGGACATTTTTACTTTTTTCATTGCCTGTTATTGGAGTTTGTTCCTGGGGCTTCTGAGCTTAAAGCTATTCTGTCTGAACCTGTTTTGATTCCTGTTGTGACCCTTGCCTGGCTTTTGACTACTCTACCTTCTGAAATCTGACCCTGCCTGTTATTTGACTTCAATCCTGCTAAATCCCCTCTGACTGATTACCCAGTTTTGACCTCTACCTGCCTAATTACGATTGATATCCGCCTGCCTCAACCCGGCCTGTTCTGACGACGATTCTCTCTTCTGGTTCTGTATCATGACCTTAAGACTCTAGCTAACAGTCGTGCCCCATTGTTCACAAGAACCTTTCCCTTGCGCCTCTCGTAAAAGTCCAGGTGGCATCTGAGTAGCTGAGGGCTCCTCCCGAAGCCAAAGGTGGTCACACTACTGGTGAAGTGCGAGCCGAGACCAGGGTGCTTGGCATTTATTCTGGTGTTGGGTGCCGACCGTGACAGATATGCTAGCAGACAGACGGAGAAAAGATTTGTTTCACGATAAAGTTAGCAAATTCAAAAATGAATAAATCTGCCTCTTAATGTAGCTAATTATATTCAAAAGAAAGGTATCTCAGGCACACTTTCTGTCATACTTCTGTTGATAAACAGATCCACTTGCAGTTGCCAATTATATCTATTTTTTTCACCCAGTAGGATATCCAGCTCTATTATTATTTTCAAGTTTAATTATAATTAATGATGGAATTCCGCCTCGCACACAGCCTTGCAATGTTTTTGAAAGTCAGACCTATTACTGGTGAGAAATATTCATATATTGCAACTTTCCTGCAAATCAATGTGTCACATTGCCTCTGGCAAAAAAAGAAACGCAAGAAAATACTGATTTGAATCATGGCTGTGAGGAAAGTAGACTTGCAACATCTCGCAGACAGCACTCACTTTATGATTCTTATGTCTGTGTGCCAGTCTATAATTTGGGCAGTGCCAAGATGGGAAGTAAATAATACACATATCATTATGTGATAGATTGGTTTCAGCTTCTCTTTACATCATTTCCCCCCCTTTTTTCCTTAGTATCCAGAAGTTCTAAGGTGGAATAAATCTCCACCGGCTAACGATCTGTGTCAAATGTAGGAAATTTCATTAAGAGGCGGCTCCAGTTTGATACAGCCACAAGCAGAAAATTACAAAGGAAGCCGCTAAGCTTAAAGCGCACCTTCCTGTGTGTAGTTCAAGCCATATTAATATTGCATGCAAGCCATTTATTCTTCTCTTGTCACAATGTTTTAAAGGTGAATATACAAGGAAATGAAGCATTTAATTAGGGCAATGTTTTCCTTGGTCCTTTCTTTTTTTGACAAGAGCTGCCCTTAGGGTTTTGTGAACAGTTCAGCAGCTCAATCCATTGGAACCTAGAAGGTGCCACATGAAAGTATAGATGAGTAGAGTTTCTGCATACCATGGAATGTTGCTGGTCTACCGCATGTAGCCCATTCTGCCAATATGTAGGGCATGCAATTATTACAGTCATTCTCTTTTGAGTTCCTTCGCAGCAAGTGGGAACACTGCCGCCTTGGGTGAAGGGTGAAGACACAAGAGCTACTAATAGCAGCTACTTGTCACAGCTACAAAACAGGCGAATAAATTCACGAAACGCCAGCGAAAATACACCTGATGAAAATTCGCTGGCGTAAAAAAAAAAACGAGATGTACGGCAAAAAAAAAACTTGATGTGTGCCGAAAATGGTTCGACGCGCGCCGAAAAGAACACAAAATGTCAAACGTCAAAAATTATGTCATGCGTCAAAAAAGAGACGCAACTCGTTTCGCGAATTTTTCGCCAATTCGCGAATTTCCAGCAAATTTTGGTAGTGGGACATCACTACCAAAACCCCCAAATTTTTCAAATTATAGAGCTAAACCCAGTGCAATCCACGAAATCTTCAAATTGGGATAGGGATATCTCCCATTGACTTATACATGACTAGGGATGGGCGAATTTGTCCCGTATTGCCAAAAAAAAAAATTCTCGAAATGGCAAAAAAAATTGCAAAATGACACTTTATCATTTTGGACACCGGCGTCTGTTTTTGGACACCAGTGGTGTACTTTTTATTGGATGCTCGTGAAATTTCGCAGTAATTTCGCCAATTTATTTGCTGGTGGCAAAACGTGCCTGGCAAATTAATTCGCCCATCACTATACATGACCTCAACAAGTTTGAGATGGAGCAATTACAGATTCAGGATTTTTGCAGCATCGGGTGTAATAAATCCACAAAAAATTTTTTGGGTTTTTGCCCCAAACAGCCTGACCAGAAAAACCAGTTCTCATCATTATCTATAGCAGGGTATTTTCTGGCATTTTGTAACCATGGCAAGTAGCTGCTACTAGTAGATCAGTGTGTCTTCACTTTACGAACAGCAGTAGAATGTCTAAACCCTAAAAACAAATATGGCTGGAAATGCTGTATTTTGCATAATTAACTTACAGCATCTCAGCACCAGGTTCAGCATCTCTATAAGAGTAATGATTTAGTCTGGTCAAAGGAGAGCCCCATATTGAATTTTGTTAGTAATGTCATGACACTCACATGCTCATTGTGCTCTAGGCAGCTGTTGAGAAGCTGAACTTGCAAATCATCAAGCATAAAATGAGGTTTGCTAATCACATAATGCTAATTCCAGTGTTGACTGCATTGGTTTTAGAGCTGCTAAATAATGAAAATCTGAATTAATTACGAATCAGCCTTATATCTGTCTGGGTAGGCCTAGTAGGCACCCTAGGGAAGTAGTAGGGACTAAGGAGGAAGCTTAGGGGTTAAAGGTCCAATAACGCAGTACAGGCAAGGATCAGGCAGGAATCAGGGTCAAAGTCAGGCAAAGGTTTATATAGGCAGGCAAAAGCAATACAAGGTCCAGGCAATGGTCAAAATACAGGAATCAAGATAAAAAATAACTCCCAGGAACAAATAGCAATGGATCCTATCATTGGGCGCCATAATGGCGTCCAGAGCCCTTTAAATAATTGAATTTGGCGCCAAAAACAGGGCACCATGACATCATCGCATCAGACGCGACGTGATGACGTCACTACCCGGTGCCACAACCCATGTGGCGGCTATGGGCGCCGCCATTGTGGATGCGACGCTGGAGGAAGAGGACGCGCCGTCCGGAGCTACAGGTAAGCCTCCGAGCGGCGCGATCCTGACAATATCATGATATTTATATTCTGTATATTCAGTATATTGGGAGTCAGTCTCTAAGCACAGATAAATGACAATTCTGGGAATCAACAGAAAGAAATTTGTGCAGTGAAAAATATTTTTAAAAATAAATGAATATATATTAAAATATGCCTTTTTTAATTTTTCACCATTTTAAATAATAATCACAGAGTCCAGTAACAATGCAGGGCATGTGTGTATACTAAGTGAAACGCGTGTAAAAAAAGGGACCGTTGGGGATATGCATTTCACATGGCAGTTTTATCACATTGCACTGTGCGTCAAAACTATTCTGAAGCGCGTCAAAATAATTGCTTGTCAACTTTGGTGCACGACAAAACATCAGCGCAACTCGTTTCACGAATTTTTTTCTGCAAAGCGAAACGCCACAGATTCGCCCAACCATGCAGGGTGGTGACAGCCTATGCAATATATTACAGGAGTTATAGTTCGGAGCACCATATGGGGTTTACCTTGATATGATGTGGTGGGTTGACAATTTTATGATCATAAACTAAAACAAAAACTACTAAAATCATTTTTGCAAATGAAACTAATTTACTAATAAAACATGCACTGATCCAGCCCCTCTTTTTGTTTGTTTGAAGCAAATGTGGCCAGGTCATCGGCTCTTCCATTATACTTTGCCTTGTCGAATTCCATGTCAGTATGATGAGTACTGACATGGCGTTCACCAAGGAATGGAAGATCACGGCAAGTATAACAAAACCTCCTAATTCCCTTGTTTTACTCCATGTCAGTATTCATCGTACTGACATGGAGTTCGCCAAGAAACGGAAGATCACAGTAAATATGACAAAATGTTCCCTTTTTCTTTAAACTAGCCTTGAAGTACTCCCACAAACCACACTGTAAACTATAGAACCATACTGATGTCTGAAGCCTGGCTTTGCCATCCCATTAACAATCTGACAATACAGTGCAGAGACTAATCACACAGATTACATGGGAATAGACTAGTGATTTGAGCATTTATCTTCCAATAAGATTTCATACAATATACCATCTGGCTGTTTATACTGCACATACTGTGTAAGGCTCTGTATAATGAAACAGAAAATCCAATATTAAGCTTCATTTTCTTCTAGACCTCAAATCTTAATAATATTCAGCAGCTTTCCCTGTCTCATATTACACATATTATTACAGGGTTTGACATAACCCTTTCTACTAAGCAACAGCACTAATACATGCTATAAAGTACTTATTGCTTTGTGCAATGATGCGGAACAAGGAGCTCATATTACTCAATGGCTGACTGGAGAGAGAAAAACATTTATGATGTAGTCCAGACACCCAAGTTCTTTTACTTTGCCTTATTGACCCTTCTAAGTTTTGGTTTTTACCTTCTGATCACTAAAGGTTTCATCAGGACACCTCAAGCAGTGCGGCGCCTCATCAGCAACGAATTGCAGTTTGTCATTTTATAGGCTATAAAAAAAAAGCTGTTTTTGCATAATGCCATAATTCTACACAACTGTCCAATATGTATTGATTAACAATTTTCAGCGGCTTTAAAATATGTTATTGCAATTAAAAGAAATATTGGGTTATCCCTTAATTATGTTTGGTTTTGACTCTTGAAACAATGAAGCAGAACAAAGCTCTGCAGAGAATATCAAAATCTAAACAGATATATATATATATATATTGAAAAATGAATTTAATTCCACTGAAATTTTTTTAATTAATGAAAATGATATCAACTTAATCAGAAAATTGATTACAAATATGTTTTTCTTTCATTATGCAAAGGGGAGATAGCCGTAAAATTTTTATGTAAACTTTTGGTAGGTTATAGAATGGCTAAGTCTAAGCAACTTTTCAATTACTTTTTATGGTTTTTGTATTATTTGCCTTCTTTTTCTGACTCTTTCCAGCTTTCAAATGGAGGGTCACTGACCCTATCTGAAAAACAAATGCTCTGTAAGGCTACAAATTTAGGCTACTTTTAATTACAATTTTTTCTGTTCAGGCCCTCCCAGTATTTAATTCAAATCAGTGCATGTTTACTAGGGTAATTTGGACCCTAGCAACCAGATTGCTGAAATTGCAAACTGCTAAATAAAAAGATAAATAACTAAAAATCCACATATAATAAAAAATTAAAAACAATTGCATATTGTCTCAGAATATCTTTACGTCATGCTAAAAGTTAACTCAAAGGTAAACAACCCCTTTATTATTGCGTTTTATTTTAAAATCCTCAATGTATTGTACTGTGAAAAAGGAAGACACAAATCAACATAAATTATGCATAAATAAAACTACCTACACTGATACAGATGATTTAGGACTAGGGACAGCAAGGCATTTAGTTAACTGATTGTTGCATGAATCCCTATGGGCAATGGAAAGTAAAGAAAGGTGCCCTGGATCATAAGATCATGAAGAAGTATATGTTGGCATTAGGGTTGCCACTTTCTTAATAATTTACACTGATTGGTGGGGGAGGGGTGGGCACAAAAGGTGATAGGCTGCAATGTTATGGGGAGGGATAGTTCCAAAAAAGGGTCAGAAAAATGATGCATGGAAGGCTGGGGGAGGTTATGGAGCGCATCTACAAAGAATAAAGGTAGGATTGTAGCAGATTAGGGGTGGATTGGGATTGGGGCAGGGACTCATCTTAAATGAATTGTTCAGTATAAAAATTAAAACTGGGTAAATAGGCTGTGCAAAATAAAAAAATGTTGTCAATATAGTTAGTTATTCAAAAATTTAATGTATAAAGGCTGGAGTGACTGGATGTCTAACATAATAACTAGTATACTACTTCCTGCTTTGCAGCTCTCTTACTGGTTACCAGTCAATAACCAATCAGTGACTTCAGGGGGGCCACTTCGATCATAACTGTTTGCTTTTAAATATGACCTGCATGCTAAGGATCAATTGCAAACTCACTGAACAGTTACAGCATGTCCCATGTGCCCCCCCCCCTTAGTCACTCACTAACTAATAGTTAAAGAGCTGCAAAGCAGGACATTTGGTTCTGTTCTGTTAAACACCCCCTCACTCCAGCCTTTATAGATAACACTCTGATTTTTTATCTCGCACAGCCTATTTACCCAGTTTTACTTTGAAACTGAACTATTCCTTTAAGGTTATTACAAATTTACTGGCAATGTAGCTGCCACTATATATGTAACCGTGGCCCCGGCCTTGGCAGGTGAATTCAGTCTAGGCCAGGGGTCCCCAACCTTTTTTGCTCGTGAGCCACATTTAAATTTAGAAAAGAGTTGGAGAGCAACACAAGCATGAAAAAGTCCATGTGGATGTCAAATAAGAGCTCTGATTGGCTTTTTGGTAACCCCTATATGGACTGGCAGCCTACAGGAGAGAATGTTTGGTGCTATACTTAGTTTTTATGCAATTAAAACGTGTCTCTAAGCCAGTAATTCAAAAATAAACACCTGCTTTGAGGTCACTGTGAGCAACATCCAAGGGGTTGGAGAGCAGCATCTTGCTCGCGAGCTACTGGTTGGGGATCACTGCTCTAGGCCAATAAAATACTGACCCTGGTATTGACCCTAGTTGGAATGATAACTCCAAATGCAGAGTTGATTATAACTTTTCCTGTTGCTGTTTGTGGCAAATGACCCAAGGTTAGTTGTAGGTGTTTGACTATAGAGAATGTCTCTAGAGTATAGCAGTTGTACTGTATGTGTATTGTCAGTGTCAATTTTCTTTTTTGCAATAAGCCACTGGTTCAATAGGCTCCATTTTTACAGATCCAAATTAACACCAATAAGGTCACCAACATGTGCGAGAATTTGACTGAAATGTCATCAACATGGCAGCCAGAAGATTCACAGGCCTTAGTTTGCCATAGATTATTTTGCAGTGTGCTGACCATCCAACCCCTTTAAGTGGGTCCTCCCTCTGCCTGCCTATAGCATAAACCCTCAGTGGAGCAACCTGAATTGAATAGGGTCACATCAGCATATCAGTAACATTAAACTGGAGAATTTATATGTGTTTAAATATCATAGGATTTCCCCACACCTTTCAGCTAACAGAAATGAGCCATGGGACTACTAATTAGTTTCATGGGGAGAAAGCACTCATTACTCTGATCTTCCCTTACGGCTTTTAGTAGCAGCTCTTGCAGTGAATGCATATTTAATAAATGGGTTATGGATTATGCTGTAGTAAGGTGGATATAAAATACTTTTTCATGACTGTGCAGTTATGTTGTAGCAACCTTTTTTGCAATTTTAAAAGCACGGGTTATCTTGTGCAAATATAATAGGAGAATATTGTACGTCTGATCATGATTAGGTAGGATGTGATGCCTCTCAATATACCAACACCAAAGAGATAGTACGCACTCCACGGGACTTCAGGCTTGGTTGCCTATGATTACGTGTAGATACACAGGAAACGCTTTAGGACAAGCTATGTTCGTGTAATAAAGCTACTTTTTTATCCATCTGCGCCTGAAGTCCTATGGAGTGCATGCCATCTCTTTGGTGTTGGAATATTGAGAAGTTTCCCCTTGATGAGGGTTCGGGGCACAGCACCTGGACCACTGATAAGGAGCGGTGAGTGACCCATTTTATTGTGCACAGTTCTGGATGTATTAGAAAGCGGAGGGTTTGGCTCATAAGCCCCCGAGCCAAAGTATTTATCGGGTGAACGATTGGGAAATTGCTATTTAAATTATTTACTGAGAATTGGCGTTGTAATTTGCCCCGCACGTGCAAGGAGTTAAAACACTCTTCTTTTTAAAAAATAGACAAACAGGTTTGAGCGCTCCTACATTTTGTGTAGTTTTTATAGAAGGATAGACCCAATTTACATAAACATTCATGGAAAAACATACAATGCAGTCTACTTAAGAGGGTAAGTTTTTCCATGAAATGGCAGGGACTTACAGTATTTGGGTGAACATTGGTAAATCTCAAGCAAGGAGTTCAAGCTACTTGGCAGGTGTCTGCTAACATGGCGGGTTCAACAACTGAATTTGTAAATGAGCCTGGTCTGTTAGCCTTCTATTAATTCACATCTTTATTGATGAAAAGCTTAATACTAATATGATGTTTGATGAAAGGGCCCTACATTCCTTAATAGAGTGTGGGGATTTAAAATAGCAACTCCAGGATTTCTCATTTGTTGCCATACAGTTGGTTTATTTGTTAACCAAATAGCAGCATTGCCTGCATTGTACACACCCAACAAATGATTCCATTTAGAGACCCTATCTTTTGGGAGTTATCCAATGTTACACTTATGATATACTGTAGAATTTGAAAATGCATGGAACCGTTTTCAAACTTCAGTAATGACCGTTTGAAGGAATGTTGCACTTAATGGCTTGACATATGCTATGCTGAGCATGTTTATAATGTAAGAGTTGTGCTGGTTTCATATACAAGCTAAAATATTCATCATCATGTTTCAGATAGCTATAGAAATTCTTGAATCTTGGCAGCAGGATAAGCCCTGGGAGTTGATTCCTAACCACATAAACCAATGACATCAAACCCATGATTCTTGGAGAACTTCCAATGTTCAGTGGCACCCAAAAATGAAAACTCCTTTGGGCAACTGCCCTGCAGATGTTGCTGATCTACAACTCATAGAATTCCCCTGACAGCTGAAGTCTGAGGAAGGGCACATATATCTGATGTAAACGTTTAATCTGAACATATTAAACACACACATCTATTACTGTGTGACAGTTGGTATATTGATGCTAATAAGGTACTGTTGCCAAATTCCTAGATCTTTGGTATTTCTATTAGGGAATTTAAGTGTATCGCCTTAGAGAATGTGCAAGTTTGCACTTAGCTCAGATGTGTGTAATGCAAGCCAATGCATGTAACAATGGGAGATTGGGATCTAAGAAGATCCTTGAAGAATGCTTTTCTGTTGCTTCCATGAATGTTTAGGGGTTGGGAGCACAGATGTGGAATATCTGAGATTCTTACTAGAATTAGCCATTTAAACAATCCCTTCTGTCATAACTATGTGTTGTAAAATGGCTGTGGAAATCCCACATTTGGTGAAGAGAAGCTAAAAGGAAAAGTGTTACCACTGCAAGCTTGGTTGATTTCTGTTGTAAATGCAAATATTAAAGTAAAAACTATGCAAAATATTCAGGAAATTGCTTGCAGGCCAATGATCCCAATGTAAAACTATATTTGTTGGCAACCTGTTATACAAATATATATGCCATCCTAGTTACATTGCTTAAAGAAATATAGGCAAATGAAGGAATAAAACTCTGTTCCATGATTTACAATGACACCAGAAACACATGACTAGCTGTTTGTTACTATTACAGATAGAGGACCTATATTAATATAGTATATAATATTTAAACCCAATAGGACTGGTTTGCCACTAATAAGGATTAATTATAACTTAGGAGGGGGGATATGCAAGGTTGTGTCTTATTTTTATAGAGAAAAAGGACATTGAAAAAAATATAGAATTATTTGTTTAAAATGGTCTCTGTGGGAGATGGCATTCCTGTTATTCAGAGCTTTCTGGATAATGGGGGTTCATGATAACCATCCTGTATTCATATAGCGCTGGCATATTCCGCAATGTTTCACTGTTGGCTCCAGGAATTAAATGGAATTGGCTTCTGCTTATGTTTACAAATCTATTCAAATTTTCTTCTGTTTGTTTGGCTTATAAGTAAAGGTTGGTAATGAAGTTACATATACAGTAAAGATATGTACAAAAACATATATTCAAATTGTAGGCACACACCTACACCTTGACTGTTCCAAACTGCCAACCAACAGCCCCTACTCCAGCTCAGCAGGAAAGCTACTACAGGTTCATGCACCTCTTGCCACTTGTCCCCTCTACTGCAGCTGCACTGGAGAATACATGTGGACCACCTAGTTTTATAGGTTCCATTAAAGATGGCTAATGATTCTGGGGCGTTTTGCTTCGCCTAATTTTTAGTGAATTTCCTGAGAAAGTCGCGAAATGGTGAAAAATTCACGAAAATAACGAAATCGGAAAGTTCACGAAACATTCATGAAATGTAAATGTTATCACGAAAAATTTGTGAAATTCAAACTACTTCAATAAAAATTCGTGAATTTCAAGCAATTTCACTATAAATTCGTGAATTTCGAACTATTTCACTAAATTAGTGAAATTCAAACGTTTTCACTATAAATTCGTGAATTTCGAACTTTTTCACTATAAATTCGTGAATTTCAAACGTTTTCACTATAAATTCTTGAATTTCGAACAATTTCACGAAAAATTTGTGAAAATCAGAAATTGATACCAGCGAATTTTCTCGCCGGCGGGAATTTGCTGCAAATTCGAGTTACAGTAGGCGAATAAATTCGCCCATCACTAAAGATGGCTACCAACCTTTTTAATTCTTCTATATGTATTTTATGGGGATCTTTTCATTTACTAGTCTCTCAAGCAAATTAAACAAATTAGCTGGATCTTTTCAATTACTAGTCTCTCAAGCAAATGAAACAAATTAGCTGAGCTTGCTGCAATCTTGGCATTCTGCCACTTAGGTGGCTGCACCACATGTTAGGGTAAGATGGACATCACTCCAAAATTCTTTTCCACAAACAATTGATTTATCGCTTCCCTTCAGATGGGACAAAGATAATTGTCAGGTTGCTCTGAGGAAATGATGCACAAAATTAAGACAATATGCACAAAACGTGTAAGCTTCTTGCATCTTGCTCTATCACCGAATCACATTATGCTCCAGAATAAAGCTGTTATTTTATAATGCTGTTGTTGGATTAGTTCTTTGGTGTGAACAGGTGTGGAAGTGGTGATCTCTTCATTAAGTATTTATTATTCCTAAAAAATGTTCCTCATGGTTATAGATACACGTAGCAACTGAGTAGAAATGCAAAGTAAATATGAAAATCTTTTTAAACTTCCTTACATCATGTAGCAGTACCACTTAGAGCTGCGTGTCACTGGATTTTGTTATGCCTTCTCTCTACAAAAAAAGACGTGCTGCAGCGAAGCCATAAATGATCCACCAAGTCTTCTACTTAACATAGACCACATGCCTATGAATGATGTGCATGAAACTTTAGGCATTCCCAGGGCCAGATTTACAGCCCCTAGGCCTGCTTTCATTCGTCGCCCCCATCCCCTCCCTTTATTCGCACAAATTTTTGGAGCACATGGGATTGATGCGTGGGAAGTTTGTATAACTATCATATTTCTTAGGCATCTCCAGTGTTTTTGAACCAATGTGGGTGTGGTTGGGTAGCATGCCAAAAAATCCTGGCCCTAGGCCCTGGCCTTGGTGGCCTTTCCACAAATCCAGGCCTGGGCATTCCAATTAAAATTAGATTTTTTTATATCAGAGAGCTATCTATAGATCATTTACTATTGTGCAACATGTTTCTCTGGATAGTTGTCATGCCTGCCATTACCTTACTAACTTCCGTTAAATGCTTTCCATTACCTGCCAATCTGCACCCAAATATTCAACAGCCCCCATTGGTAAATACTTGTCCCTCCAGAGCTATTTATGATCTTTGGACCAATCAAAAGATCCAGTGAAGATTTGTGTCCCAGATCTCCAAATATCAATCCTAAAATAATTCTACTTCAGATCTTTGAATTATTACATTTGAGAATTTGTCTATCTTTTCCATAACTTTTTTTCTTTCTTTAAATAACCCCAAGGCCAGCCTTATGAAATGGATTTCCAAAACATTTTAATCACTTTTTATTTAGCAGCCACCTTTGAGTTCTAATTGAGCTCTCTGCTGTTTGGGTACTTTCAGGATAATTTAGTTGAGGGTTGAGGTAATGAGATGCAACAGCAGTCCCAAACGTGTATTTATCAATGGAAGAACAGTTTACCAGAGTAGAACTATGGGATGGCACTCGGATCGCTTCGTATTCCTAAGTCAACAAAGTTTTCTAGTGAGGCAACTTCGGAAAACGAAGAATTTGTAAGTAATAAACCATTGTATTCGACTGAGTTAATATGTTATCTATTAGGCAACTGTGCACTCTATACCCTTATTTCAACTTCAATAGCCACTCCCATGGCTACACAGCAGCTGATTTATAGACTGTAAGAATATTTATAAAAACAAACTAGTTTTATCAGCCCACAATAGCAGTATCTTGTACTTCATTTCTTGTTGTTACTGGTTCTTTAATGACGTTTTGGTGCCAAATGAATTCATGCCCCAAGGTGAGAATTTCTACAAAAGCCCAGCTCAATGAGCTCATGCAAAAAGGGGGGTATATTTTCCCTTTAAACTGTAGTGTATGTTTAGCATTGCATTTGTTAAAAATCTTTGCCCCACTTTTCAACCCATATAGGTAAAAACTGCACATTTTGCATTTAATTATAAACTGTAATATTAACTGGGACTTTTCCATGACCAAAAAATAATTACCTTGTTTCCTATGAAGTTTGTTATAGTCTTTAACTTTTCAACTGGCCATTTTAATTTTAAAAGTCAGTTATAAGTACATGCAGTACATTAGGTTAATTATGAAAAATAGCTGCAAGCCAAATCATTGGGGAAATTCCAACTGTGAGTAAAGACATTGTTTCCAAAATTTGTCCTCCTCTCCCTTCCTTCATCCTATAGTCGCAGGAGCACAGGTGGGTCATTATGTGAATGAGTAATTCTGACAGATCCACTTGTGCTCTGCGTGGATATCCAGACAGCAAATGCATCGCTGAGGGCTTCTCTAAAATGCCTGGGAACACCTGAGTTTAGGAGATGAATTACCATAAGAGACATGCTGGAAATGAGAAATAAAAAATGCTGCCTCTTGTTTGCTCTACAGACAATGTAGCTGCAGTTTAGCCCAGCCAAAAATTCATTTTACGTTAAAAAGACACACCTGCCATTGTCTGTTATTATAAGTACAGCAATGATAAAAATAGAAAATATAATTTCAGTATGGATTCCTTTAGCGAAATGCTCTAAAAACGATGCTGCAATAACAATTCTCGAGAAAACTGCAGCCCTTAAAATTGTTGTGGCAACGCATGTGAATACTTTCGGGCAAATTTAGCATTGGGTGGGGTAATTTTCCTATATTTATCATTGTTCCGGAGCAGTTTTTCCTAAGAAGGTGAGTTTTTCACATTTTGTCACTTTCAATGCTGGAGGTCTGAGTTTGATTCCAAACCCAAGATATTTCTTAGGGGACCTGTGATTTTGCCTGGGGTGTCTGCAGAAAATTTTTATTGACTATGGTATTGGCCTTAGATTGTAAGCACCCCTGGGGCAGGAACTCATGTAAATGTTGTGTTATCTTTGTATAGGGTAAAGTATAATGTAAATGTATCAATGATATATAAATTACATATAATAATTGATAATAACACTGAGTTGCATCATTTTCCCATAAGCTTGTATTGTGGGGTCCCCCATACCTGTGAGCCATATTCAAATATAAATAAAAGTTGGAGAATAACACAAGCATGAAAATGTCCTTAGATACCAACTATGGGCTGTAATTGGTTATTTGGTAGCAGCTATGTGGACTGGCAGTTTACAGGAGACTCTTCGCCTGGTTTTACCAAAACTTTCCTCCAAGCCAGGAATTCAAATACCTGCTTTGAGGCCACTGGGAGCAACATCTAGGGTTGGTGAGCAACATGTTGCTTATGAGCCACTGGTTGGGGACCACAGTAGCATTGTGAGAAATATCCCAGAATGTGAAGAACTTTTTTATGACTTTTCACCTCAGTTGATTAAATTTGGACTTTGGAGTGTTTGTCCCATAGGATAGCATAACATGGTTTTCACCTGCTCTAAGCTGCATAAATCTTGTTTAAGAAAAAAGTGAAGAAATGCTAAATTTGCCAGCCTGGTAAAAAGTTTTGGATTTTGGAGAATTGTTTTTTCAAAACTGCAGAGGAAGCTATGGTGGGTGCAAGGCACAGTGTGCTTACTAGGGGGTGGGGGACATCAGGTATATAGCACTGTTGAATGCAGCCAGCAGTGTATTTATGGGGGAAGCATAGTTCCTTGTGCTCAATTCTAATGCAAAAGAGGCAATAACACAACATGCATGTATTTTTTTCATTTTGCTCCCTGCCCCAAAATTGTAAATGACTACTTACAATTTTTTGACAATGACTCATTGCCAGCAGGATTGGCCATAGTCTCAGTGGGTACAGGTAAAAGCAATGCTATGACACGAGAGCAGAAATAATACTTGTTGCTCGTGAACAGCCACAGTGGCAAATGACCAAACACATATACTGACTAGGGTCCTCACATAACTATACTGATCAGGGGGTCAGCTGGTCAATTTTTTTTCCATCAGATCATTCTGAATAAGTGCTCTCTGTTCATACCTTTAGTGGGAATTCAAACTAATAGGGGTTTTCAACACCTAAGAATTTGTCCTGAAAAAGGCACAGGAGTTTTTTTTTGTAAGGATATGAATGAAAGGGATACTGTCATGGGAAAAATGTTTTTCAACATGCATCAGTTAATAGTGCTGCTGCAGAGAAGTCTGCACTGAAATCCATTTCTCAAAAGAGCAAACACATTTGTTTATATTTAATTTTGGAATCTGACATGGGGCTAAACATGTCAAGTTTCCCTTCTGCCCTCAGTCATGTGACTCTGTGCTCTGATGATGAACTTCAGTCACTCTTTATTGCTGTAATACAAATTGGAGTGATATTACCCACTTCCCCAGAAGCTTAGCAACACAACAATGGGAATGTAACCAGATGGAAGCTCCTAACACAATATAACAGCTGTAAGAACAGCAATAGTAAAACTCTAGGTCTCACTGCAACACATTCAGTTACATTGAATAGGAGAAAAAACAGCCTGCTAGAAAACAGGTCTATCCTAAAGTGCTGGCTCTTTCTGAAAGCACATGACAAAGCAAAATGACTTGAGATGGCTGCCTACACACCAATATCGCAACTTGAAAAATTCACTTCCTCAAGTTGGGTTAATGGTTTGAAGTGTAAACAGTGTAATTTAGAAAAACTACATCATAAAAAGCATGAAGAATCCCTTTATCTAAGAGATCTGCCACCTAGAAAACAACAGCTAACGACAATGTACATCTTAAAAGACACTTTCCTTAGGTTGACTTCACCTCACAACAAGGTGCTAATTGCACTACTATTTGCATCCTTGACAGAGTGAAGCTAACTTGTTTATCCTGTAAGGTTTATCAATATCTGGGCTGAAATATTATCTTGTCCTTACATTTCACATTATTACAGTCTGATATGGACTTGAAGTAGATAAGATTTAGATCCTTCTCTTATGCCACCCAGTGGACCCTTATCTTGTCTTTTAACTTTTTTCTTGTCTAATTCACACTTTTGCACACTCCTCTATTCTATCTTGGTATGTATTCTATGTCTTCGAGTACAGTTTCATAAAATGTAACATATTTAAGCCTGAAGATGTGATATTATAATCTCCAAAGTTTGCAGTTTTTTACTTACAGTACTTAGTTAGCCAATAAGTGGTATCATCTAACCTTAAATTTTCAGAATTCCTCTAGTGACTAATTCAGTATAAAATGTCAAAATGTAAGAGCTAATCTGCATCCCTAAGCACCTATAATTTTACTTGTACAAGAACTTTTTCCTATCTCTTGATTAATTTGATCTTCACCTTCAGTGTATAAATGGATTCTGATTTTTCTGGTGTAGTTTTTATTACTAAATTACACTATACATTTTACATTGCAAATAGTTCATTCTACCATGTAAAATTATGTTCTTGAACCAATACTTTTTTTTAGTTGTAATACTGAGGTGTAGGCAGCAATCTTAGGTCACTGTGCCTGATCATATGCTTTCAGAAAAAGACAACACTTCACAATGGAACTGCTTTCAGACAAGCTATTGTATCTTCTATTCAATATGTCTCATGCTCAATTTCCCAAGTCATTTCACCAACTTGCCTTGTTCTACTTTTTTCTCCTTCTTGAGTGATATTGTCATATCTACCACTAGGAGCATGTTTAGTAATACAAACAATTTCTGCCTTTGTTTTGATCTTTACATTGCAAAAAAGTCTCCAGGCTACAGGTAACTAATGTTCCCACTACACTGTATTTAATGTCTTTCTGGTGTCACTACCCTGTGCCACTCGCTGTATAGTATATTTAGGAGCTGGAGTCAATTTTCTTGGAATTCACTATACCACTATACACAATTGAATATGGTATATTTGCTTTAACTAACATGGCACAGTTTTCCAACAGTGTTTTTATGTCTTTTTCTGTTGAAATTAGGTTCCCACTGACACCAACTCAGTATTTGCAGTTTTGACAGTTTCCCCATGGGTCAGTTTTTCTACCAGTAGTTCTGTTTGCCCACAAGCAGAGCAGGAGCAGAAATATAGAAACATGTCTAGACAGCTGAATCTTCAGCAGAAGTGCCTGGGAGCTTTTATCTGGTTACCTTCCTATTATTCTATTGATAGGCTGTTTGGAGAGGGGAAGGGAGGGTGGTAAAATCTGCTGGTTATACATGCAGTGCAGCACTAACAGAGGCTGCAGCTTATCAGAGCACAAGTCATATGACTGAGGGCACTTGGGAAAGTAAGGAAATGGCTTACCTCGAAGTTTAAAAATTATATATATATATATATATATATATATATATATAAACAATTGTTTGCTTTGGAAAAAGTGATTTTAGTACAAGATTCTGCTGACAGAGCACTATTAACCTATGTATTTTCCTATTACAGACACATTATGAGATGGCCTGTGGACTTTCTGGCTAAACCTGCTAGCATGAGAATCACTTTTATGTTACATTCATTACTACTAGTATCTTGCTGTTCCTTTATGTTTCTAGTTACCATGTCTTAACTCTATAAAGTGTAACAACCAGGGCAGCCATTACAAATCACGGGGCCCCACACAACACCCAGGCCCCACCCCCAGATCCCGCCCACTCCATTTAAAAGACCACACAGACATCAGCACAAAAAAATGTAACCCCCCTCACACAAAAAGCTATTGATGGTCAGGGCCCCCTTATAAGTTAAAAAAAAAAACTGTGGTGCCAGGGCCCCCTATAAATTTTTTTTTAATTGGTGGTCAGGACCCCCCTACAAGTTTAAAAAAAATAATTGGTGACCAGGGCCCACCTATAAGTTAAAAAAAAACTTTGGTCCCCCTATCAAAGTATTTTTTTACAAAAACATTGGTGCCAGGGCCCCCTTACAAGTTAAAACATTTGCGGCCCCAAAGAATATTAAAAAAAAAAAAAAACGGCACCAATGCCCAAAAAATATTTTAAAAAAATTGGTGCAGGGGCCTATAGAGTATTAAAATAAAACATTGACCAGGGGATTAGGATTCAGTGTCGGCTCTTTTCGTGATTTCGGGTCTTTCCGCTGCTTCAGGACTTCGCGTCTGTTCGGCTCTTCCGCTCTTCCGCATTCAGGACATCGGCATTTGGCAGTACGGCTTCGGCGCTCGCAAGGGGGCCTTCCTCCAGGCCTGGGACATTTGTCCCCACTGTCCATGGCATCCCAGTCCGACACTGAAAAAAGTAGCAATAACAACACTTTTGTAGCTTCATTCAATCAGATCTGCTACTCCAAGTGATCCAGAGATTTAGAAGCATGGACTGTGACCAACCTGGCAACCTTCTACTTTATTGGGGGACTGTGCATCCATTATCCACATTGTTAGCGCCAAAGGGGTTGACTTCTCCTTTAAAGAGATACTGACACTTGGCTTTGAAAGCTACTTCTAACTTTGCCATAAAGTATTTGCATGATGTTTTTACATAACCTTTCTGTTGCCCCATGTTCCTGTATGAGGGGGCTGCCACATTTGTGCAGCAGGAGTCCGTTAGCATTAGAAACTGTAACGAACAGGCTGAGAAGGGGCAGTCAGGTTGGCAAAGTCAGAGTGTCAGAGAGGCTTAACTTAAACTATCAATTATATACAAAAACAAACCTTTGAGCAAAAATGATCAACATGACCTATAGGTAACATTTAATGTACATTCATATGTTAAAATTATTTTTTTAGGGTCAGTATCACTTTAACCCTACTGTTGCTGAACTATACCCCTAAGTAATGCCTCACCTGGAAGGATAGTGTTTTATGGCAAAGTACATATTGTTACACATTCTGTGTACATATTGTTACACATTAACTACTGAACCTAGCAAGTGCCCCAACATGCACCAACCATTTGAGGATTGTGACAGGGGATTAATTATTGAAGTCAGTGTAATATTACAGGTTTATACATCATTACTGTATATTCTATTTTTAATTGGGAGTTTAACTGTGTTACAGCATTACAATGCCTTGCTTGCTTAATATTATTGACCATATTCAGATCCCTGCCATTTTCCTTTACTCAATACCATAACCTTGCTGTGGTTAGTCTGGGGAGAGCAACAGGTGTTACAGAGTGTGTTGTATATATATATATATATATATATATATATATATTTATTTATTTACCTACACAATTTTATTGCAGCTGATTTAAGCAGGAGGAAGAAAGGGGAGATGTATGCAGGGAGAGCTGTCTGTGCTATCAGTAGAGTAGGCAAGAGTCCTGGTTTTGAGGAACAAATTATTAATCCTTTAGACTGCTCTTAGTGAGAGATAGAAAATGGGAATCTTTGCTTCAATAAAGAAGGCCTGTTTGATGTGTGCTACACATTACCTGAAAATGGTAGGTACAGGTCCACCTACAGTAGCTCCAGTAGTCTCCACGGAGTTCCTAGCTTGCTCATCTAAGTGCTGTGCAAAGTAGAAGCCAGGGATTCCTAGCACCAGAGAATGCTACTTATTGTGCCACATGTGCCAATACAGGCGCTACTGGAAACATAAAGGAGACTTCTGTGGATGAGTACAAGTAGGTTGATAGTAGTGATGGGTGAATTTATTCGCCAGGGGCGAATTCGGGGCGAATTCGTGGCGAATTCCCGCGATTCGCCACTGGCGAATAAATTCCCGAATCGCCAGCGAAATTTCGCCGGAAAAACAAGTCGCCAAACGACGCGCCAAAGTTGACGCGCCGCGCGTCAAAAGCGGCCCGCGACTCGTTTCGCGGATTTTTCGCCAATTCGCGAATTTCTCGGGAGATTCGCCCATCACTAGTTGATAGATTTGTGGTTGAATGATTTCAATTATACATAAGTCATTTTGTGCAATGATTTGTAAAAAAAAAATGCATTATTGCTTTATGAATTTGTAAATTACATTTTTGCATTCGATTCCTTATTCCTGTTTCTCATTTCATGCATATACGTATCTAAATAAACTGTTAAATTTCAGTCCAGGTTCTCTGGATTTTATGGTCACGATATATAATTATATATGTTGCCATCACTTTAGCTACATACCCAGGCAACAGATATTTATAAAGGCTAATAAATCATATTACATTCCAAGCATGCCTTATATATCTATATCTATCCATAGCTATATAAGCTACATACTTGCTGTCAAAGCACTATGGAAACAAATCAATTTAAGCCTAATAAAATTGCTAAGAAAGTTATGTTTGTAGAAGAGCTGGTTTGGATATTGCTCCTATTTATATATTACAAGAATTTTCAGCAAAATCAACTACAGAAAGCATGTCAAATTGGAAATATTGTAAATCTAGGAGCAGAATATATAGACTAGATAAATGTCTAGAAAATGAGACACATCCATGCTAACATACTTTCTGTATCTTAGTTGAGGTCAATACAAGCTACTGTTTTATTATAACAGACAAAAAGGAAATCATTTTTAAAATTGGTATTTATTTGATTAAAACCAAGTTTATGTGAGATGGGTTTTCAGATAACAGATCCCATACCTGTAATGAAGTTCAAGGTTCAATATTTCATTCAGGCTTAGTAACATGTAAACTTGTAAGTAAAATGTAAGACCAGTAAATGATTGCTTCTGATTGGTTGCAGTTGGCTACTGGACCTTTCAATGGATTCAAATACATATATATATATATATATATATATATATATATATATATATATATAAAAATAAATATATATATATACATATATATATATAGTATGATATACTAACAAATCAATTGTATATATACTGACGTCATTCTGACTCTTTAGAATTAAGGAGCAGTATATACTGTACCTGAGTGTAATAAATAGTACAAGAAAATTATGCACCTACAGTTTACACTAGATCCCAGTTGCTTGGTTCTTTATGGTAGAATCCTGCCAGGGTCCAGTTGGGCAAACCTGGACCTGCTGGCCCTCTTCACATTCCCCTGTTCCCACTGCCTGAACTTACACCTGCAATGCCCCAATCTTCGCCAGACCTACACATACCGGACATGGTGGGTGAACATGATGTCACTTAAGAAGAGCATCAACCAGGTCAGGAGGAAGTTTTTAGATTTAACTGCAAGAGATGATAGGAATGCAGCCTGCAATTGGCCTGGGTACCCACCTGTGGGGATTTCGCAGGTGTCACGAACGGCACCCAATACCAGAACAATTGCAAAACACCTTTGTCTCAGCTCGGCTTCACCAGTTAAGTGACCGCCTTTGGCCTCGGGAGGAGCCCTCGGCTTACTCAGATGCCACCTGGACTTAACGAGAGGTGTAAAGCAAAGGTTCTGGCTAGCACAGGGGCACGATCGTCTCACCAAGGAATTGGATGAAGGATACCACCAAACGGAGTAGGCAGGCCGGAACAGCACAAGCTGTGTAGAATAGTCAGACAGGCCAGGATCAGGATTAGAGAGTGTAGAGTAGTCAGGGGACAGGCAAAAGGTCAGGATACCAGAGGACAGAATAATCAGACAAGCCAAAGGTCAGGATTGGAGAATAGCAGGATAGTCAGGCAAAGCAAGGGTCAAATACCAGTAGATCAAACAGGAATCAGTTAGGAAACACACCCAGGAACTAACAAATAGAACCTAATCACGGGCAATGCTCTGAACACTAAGATCCCTTTAAATAGTGTTTGAATTTCGCGGCATTGCGCGTGACGTCATCACGCCGACGCGCATGCGCCTACAAAACCCGGAAGTGCGCGCACGGCGCGCACTAAGGAGCCGGCACAGGGAAGAGAAGGATGCCTGCGGCAAGCGTCCCCGCCAAAGGCACGGCGGGCGCTCCCGCGTGCTCGGGGGGCAGCCACTAGACCACCAGGGTAAGCGCTGATTATTACAGCAGGTAACTGTGGGTACCCAACCTGATGCAGGACTCTACTTTAGGGTGATGGCCAACATTGTATTTAGGTCCGGCTTCCCCAAGCTGTGGAACTGACATCCCAACTGTGTGTGATACCACTTTTGGTTATGTGTGACATCACTTCTGTAGTCTCCATGCTAAGATGAGTTCTATACCCCCTCACTCACCAGCTCTGCCAACTGATTTGCAAAGTGTAGTGGTTGTGACACTTTTTTAATTTTCTTTAAAAAAACTTAAAATAGTATATAGGCACCCAAGGGCCAACTCCCCTTAAAGCTGCCTCCCTAGGTACAGACCACCAGATGCCTTTATATAAGTACGGCCCTGGTGATGGACAGGGTACTTTCTCATCTGTGGGAAATCCCACATGCATCAATGCACCCGAAAAAAAAACCTCTTCATCCTCATAAAATAGAACTTGCACCATGTAACAGGCATAATTGTGCAAAAATAAGGTTTGCATCGAAGAACTACTTAATCACCCCACTGTGGCCCATAACATACTGTATGTACAACGATACTTGAATCTTAACCGCGGTAATTATGATCTATCTTTATTCTTAATTTCTGTTTCTTGAATCTTTCCAGCATGAAAAGTTTTTAGAGAGACTATCTGCCCCAGTTATCTTGACTGTATAATATTGTTTGTCACATGATTCAAGAATCAGTCTTAGAAAAGTCCCTGTGTTTATTTGGGATCTACAAATGTTTGTGATTCATTTAAAGTCTTCTGTAGGCAGTAGTGTGGACTGATGTGAATGATGAACAGACTCTCTGCAAAGTGCTACGTAACATGTCAGCGCTGTATAAATAAAGGCTTAGAACAATAATTATACAGTTGCACAGTTTGCAAGGCAATAGAATAGATAGGATTTAGAATGGTACCAAATGAGCATTGAGGTTCAAAGGAGAGAACAAGAACTGTGCAGCTGCCAATGTGACGGGATTTGAGAAGAAAGTACAGTAAAACCATATTATAAGAAAGAAAGAAAATCATAGTAGATATTTTATTAACATTGGAAATGTTTCTAAATATTTCAATGTAAAACACTTCTTGGCTAGTTATAAGTATTACTAATTACCAAGCAGGACATAAAGACCCCTTTATTACTGGGACAAATATAGTCTTGTATTCATATACGGTTCATTAAAGCTAGAAATAAAAAGTTAGCAACTTTTATAATATGTCTTTACTTTTTTGGGTATTTCTTCTTCAAAAGTGTGGCTTAATCCTTGCTCATTTCAGCATGGAGCTCCTGCGTTTTGATCAAACTATTAATAACCAAAGGGCTGTTTTCCCTTTGATCCAGGTTGCGGAACAGAGTCTGCTTATATCAAAGTGTTTTGTCATATCCTTTAATAATATGAAATACCTTAGTACAGCTTTTCATCATTTTAATATTGATGAAATTTGAACACAAAAAAAAATGCTACTGAGCCATAAAAAGGGTTACACTATTACACAGCAGAAAAACCTAAATTGCTACATTAAATATTGCTTATAGGTGGTATAGGTAAGATTCCTTTACTGAATGTTATCAGTGCCTAAAATATGGTGAGGCCCTATCATATGCACGCTGGTAGGGAAACCGTATCTGGAAACCGTTTTTTTGGGTTTTTTCAAAACTATTTCCTTTTTCTCTGTAATAATAAAACAGCAGCTTGTACTTGATCCAAACTGAGCTATAATTATTCATTTTTGGTGGAAAAACAATCCAATTTGATTTATTTATTGTTTCATTTTTAGCAGACTTAAATCATGGGAATTCAAATTACAGAAAGATCCCTTATCTGAAAAAAACCCAGGTCCTAAGAATTATGGATAGCAGGTCCCATATCTGTACATCCCTTTAACACTTTTGCATTGTGACTGCTAAAATTACAACTTATGCCTTTATTCTAGGATATTCAATTATTGATTACTGATCAATTCAATTCAAATACCTTATGCAATAATATGTCAATTTCAGAGAACTCTTGCATGAAGTATGCTTAATCAGCTGCATTCTAAAGCAAAAAAGCATTTGCAGTATTCAGCCTAAAAGGGGTTTTTGCACAGCAGTGAAAAAGCACAGCCCCATATGAACTAGTCAACGCAATATAAAGCACTGGAAAAGGTTGCTGATATATGTGTGACAATGTCTAAATTGTACAGCTATTTGCCCTTCAGTAAATGGGCCACTTGATCAACTTGGTTCAACTTCCTTAAGCTGGCCATAGACACCCATTCAGATTGAATAAAGTAGTAAAAAGAACAAATCAGATGATGTTCTGGTTATTAATTCAGAGATAGCAATCATATGAAAGTTACGTCCGACAAATAGTAGTGACAGTCACCCATTGATAGGCAATACATGCAGGGATATGCTTATAACCTGTCCAATCGACTAGATTGCCATGGCACGTAATATATTGGGATGACCCAAGCACTGTCCAAAATATTTGAGTCTATGGCCAGCTTTAATGCAATTTATTCACTCATCAGGTGCCAGTGGCATAACTAGTAGTTACAGACCCCCACCTTGAAAACCTTACTCTTTTGCTCACAATGATGAACCATCACAGACATAAAATCAACACCAAATCATGTGATACACCAGTGGGGCAACACAATCTGCAGTCTTCAAGACATGCAGATTTTAATTCTAAAAGGGAACTTTAAAACTGGACGGGAAAGGAAGATTTATGAACACATTAAGACCTGGCCTTAATTTAGGGTCAGGTTTCATGTCTCACTATGTGACCTGACTGAATGCAGACTCCTGTTTTACAACCACCCTAATTCATTGTGTTATCTCTACAACTGATCTCTATCTATTTGTAACTTCCTAATTTATTGTCCATGAATACCTTTCACTGATCTAATAGTATATATGCTGTGTCCTTCAAGCCCTCATTTATATTTTGCCTGATGAAGGGGCCATGAGGCTCCAAAAG
Organism: Xenopus borealis; assembly: GCA_024363595.1. NCBI lineage: Eukaryota > Metazoa > Chordata > Amphibia > Anura > Pipidae > Xenopus > Xenopus borealis. The sequence goes on along the minus strand of CM044431.1, from coordinate 188,718,783 downwards.
TTTGCAATGTATTCTTATTGTTAGCCAATATTGGTATCACTTCTACAATTCTGTGCTGCTGTTGGGTCTACAATATCCGTTATAACTTAAATACAATAGAACTTAAGTAGATACAGTATGTCCATCTAATGGAGTTGAGTGCTGCAATGTGGATATGGTTAGTATACCCAGTATAAGTGTATCAGTATGAGTGCTATTGGTTTGTATAACTAGGAGACTTAGGGGCAGGTTTACTAAGATTGGAGATAAATATTTGGAGAGATTTCTGGAGATGTTGCCCATAGCAACCAATCAGATCTTTGCTAACTTATAGGTGGCTGTTTAAATCTAATTGCTGATTGGTTGCTATGGGCAACATCTCCAGAGAGAACATGACTCACATAGACATAGGTCCCAAGATTTTCTAGTTATACTATATGGTCAGAAAACAGACACATTTAGTCTGGATGTGACATGATTGCAGAGAGGTGGGATTCCTCACAAATTTGTGTGCAAGCGGTTTGGGACCAGAACAACTGAATATTCAACTGAACAAATAAGGCCATGTGGCAGCTTTGGATTAATGTTATCACTAACCCTGCACATTTTCTGCCTGCTTTGGACTGGATTCAAACTCCTACAGACATGAACAGTCATCGATTCATTACAAAGTAGTCAAAATAAAAGTGTCTGGAAAGGGTTGAAAAATCCTCATTTCAATGGGGACAAGATCATTTTTCTTTTACAGACATGTTTGATATTTGCCAGTGTCTTTCTAATGATGCAAGTTGCAATAAGTCCGATACTGCTTTATTTCAACCAGAAGATATTAAAGTGTCTCTCCAGTCTGCAATGTCCCTTTATAATAAAAACTAACATCATAAAATCAATTGAAAATATCCTAGCACACATACTGCTACGTCTAACTGAGCTAAATATTGATGTGTCTAAATAATGGAGTTTATACTAATACTGTCACAACTAAAAGCCATTTTACTGCTTCTCTAGTGACATTTCTATTTTTAGGGAAATGTAACTGTGTCTGAGTTCATGCACAAGGAACATAAATTCTTCTATTCAGTGTTATAAACAGACGTGACATGACCTTAAGTCTGCAAATGTCGTCCATGAACCCATAATATAGTTCACTGGCTATTAATGTGTTCATTTATTTAAAATATTCGGGCGCGTTTCGCTTCGCCGAAAAATTCGCGAAATTCGCAAATTTTGGGCCGATTCGCGAAACGAGTCGCGCGTCGTTTTTGACGCGCGTCGCTTTCAACGCGTCGCGTCATTTTCGGCGCGCGTCGCGTTGTTTTCGTCGCGTCGCGTCAAAAACTACGCGCGACTCGTTTTTGCGCGGCAAATTTTTTTTGCCTCATTTTTTTGCCAGTTTCGCGAATTAATTTGCCAGTGGCGAATCGCGGGAATTCGCCGCGAATTCGCCCCTGGCGAATAAATTCGCCCATCACTATTTGTAGTATGTTGTACTACCTGTATAAGTATTGTGTATAAACCCAGGGCTGGAATTAGGGGTAGGCAGAGAAGGCACAAACTTAGGGCCAAAGGTAGGGTGTCTTTATCAAAGGAGGGCACACTACAAATAAACATGGAATACAGTGGTATGCAAAAAAGTCTTTACTCAATTTAAAGAACAACATACAAAATGTAACAAAGTTCCACTTATAATCACATAGATATGATCAAATAGCATATACATACCACCTCATATATTTCTAAACATTGAAGAAATGACTTACAAGCAGCGGATACACTTGCCCAAAAAAATGAGAATTACCCCAACGTTTCGGCGTAAAGCCTTTGTCAAGGGGAATCACCAGGCCTCCTACCTGTAGTCTAGTCCCCTCTCTCCACTCTGCTCTCTCCCATGCCCTGCTGTTCCCTCGTAGTGAAAGGGACTGTGCACGGTGCAGGGGACGGGAGGCAACGCGTCAGCCAAGTTGCCTAGGGTCAATAAAGTCAAAGAATGGAAAAATATAGTCTATTAAATTCAGTTTTCCTGCCGGTCCTGCTTCAATCTTTCAACTGTAGAATCACTTCACAAACACAAAAATGGACCAGCGCCTCTGGCTATGGCGAACAACAAAAACAGAAAAAACTATGGTGTAGTATTTTCAATATGTTTCAGGAAGACACCGAGGGGCAGATTTATCATTGGTCGAATTTCGAATTGAAAAAAATTCGAAATTCAACCATGTGAATAGGGAGTGAAGTAAAATCCTTCGAAGGATTTTACCGCTATTCGAACCATCGATTTAAAAAAAATTTGATCATTCGATTAAAAATTCGATCTAAGGATTAAAACGATTCGAACAATTTTAACCCTTCGATCGAATTTTTCCTATTCAATCACAAATAACTTTAAAACACCTATTGGAGCTTCTCATAGGGTTTTAAAGCAATTCGGTAGGTTCTGGCGAACTGGCCTATTGAATGTTTTTTTAAAAGGGAAGTACTTCGACCATTGAATATTCGAATATTCGAATACAATTATATTTGAATATTCAAATAATTTGAATTGGTCGAATTTGCCTAATTTGCATATTCAAAATTCGAATCTTTTTGAAAATTCGATCGAATTTCCATTCCTTTATGTGAATTTAGTAAATCTGCCCCCATGTTTGCTGTTTTAACTTTGTATGTCAGAAAGATTTTCCTGTGTACTTTCCTCTAGATGTCCGTATAATCTCTTAGGCATGCATACGTGAAGAATCCCAATGCTTCCACCAAGACTGGCTAAATTGCCTACTTGCAAGATAATAGTTGCACAATCACATGTAATGGTGGTCTTTACACTCTACTCCTCCTTTGCTTGCTCCAATATATGGAAAAAGACTTTATATAGTGTAATTCTATTTACAAATATTTCTATTAAAAAAGTTAAATATTACACTCACATTTCGTCCCAAATTGTAAAACACCCATACGTGAGTTCTGTAGCAGTTTGTCTAGATGAATCCGAGATTAGAGTCTTGCCGGCGTCTCCTTTTCCCTCGTGGCTTTTTCCTGCTACTCTCCACTATGTCCCCTTAACAGCACAGTTTATCAATATTTCCCTAATCTAACACTTAAGGGCAAATTTACTATTCCCCAAAAATAATAAGTTTCTATTTCGATTTTCGAATGTTAATCGAATAGTTCTAGGCTACCTTTTATTGAATATTCGATCATTCGACGATCGAATACAAATCTATTCGATCAGTCGAATAAATCATTCGACTGAACGAATAAATCATTTGATCATTTGAATGATTTGAACGATTCGAACGATTGAAGACTTCGATTGTACGAATCCTATTCGATCAGGACTTAGCCTCAGAAGCCTATGGGAGCACTCCCATAGGTTTCTATTGCAATTCGGTAGGTCCAATCTGCCAAAGTAGGCAATCAAAGAAACTCAAAAATGATCGAATGATCGAATATTCGTCCATTTGACTCTATCTGAATGTATTTGATCGTTCGATCATTCCCTATTCGATGATCGAATATGCCAAAATTCACATATTTGACCAAACGAATAAATCCTACGTTCGAAATTCGATCGAATTCGATCGAACTTCGAATCCTTCACGTGAATAAAGTAAATCGGCCCCATGGTGTCTTCCTGAAACATATTTAAAATATTACACCATATTGTTTTTTTCTGTTTTTGTTGTTCATTCTCCATAGCCAGAGGCGCTGGTCCATTTTTGTGTTTGTGAGGTTGCCAAGGGTGCCTGGCCGGTATGGCCCAGTCCTGTATAAACCTCATTGTAGTTACTATTTATGAACTGTTTGAATGCAGAGTTAATCTTATTAATGGTGTGATTGACAATCTTGCTCTGAGAGACATAAATAGATAGATTTAAAGGACTGATAGATGATAGAGACAGATAGATAGATAGATAGATAGATAGATAGATAGATAGATAGATAGATAGAGTAGATGATAGATAATGATAAATAGATAGACCAGTCCACCAGAGCCCCTTAAACTCTGCCTGTCAGGCTAAGCTGGGCAGATTTCCCCTACTGTTTGCCACACAGTAGAGGGCACTCTTATACTAGGCACACATACAGAACAGCAGCCCCATGACCTACCACCATAAAGTCTGGCAGAAGAATGAGACCAAGGGCAAACCATGCACCCAGAACAACTCATCAGCACCCTGCCCACCCAAGACTCCCACCAACTGACAAAAAGCCAAGTACTGCAAACAATCAACAAATCTAAAGAGCAATATGTATTTGACTAGAAACGTACCACTGGGGAGGGAATACAGTCTGGTCCCATACCTGGAAAGGCTATAGAACCCCAAAGACAGACAGATTTTGAGCCAGTACAGACCGAGTGTCCACAACTTGGATATTTAACTGGGCCAGGACAGACAGACCTACAGGCCCAGGGAAAGCAGACTGTACCAGAGACGTGACAGTGGATGAAGAGGCCCACTTCCTGCTACAGTGCCGAGGCATAGCCACTTCCAGAGATGATCACATCCAAAACTCCATCCACAATTTACCAGGAGAAGAAGCAGGTACAGTAACAACAGTTGTACAGTATCTAAGAAACTGTCATAGACTGAGAGAGACAGGACTTTTCCCTTTTCCCCCAAACCCCACCCTACTTGCTTTGGCAATGCTAAATGTATTTAGTCCAGCCAATAAAGTTAATTTGATTTGACTGAGAGAGAGAGAGCAATAGACAGACATACTTTAGTGTGTTTTCTTTTTTTTAAAAGGAAAACATATATGTTTATTTTCTTCAATACAGTTGGCATTGTAACAGTTGGTATGATATACGATGAATTTTTTCCCATTTTTGTTGATAATTTAAAAGCTAAAACTATACATGTGCCAGGGTGCAATGTCTGGAAGTGGCTTTGCAGTTTACAGTTATGTGTTGTAAGGCATAGAAATACTGTTTAGTGCTTCAATATGATTTCACATTGCATATGAAGTTCTCTCTAAGCAATTTGTTTTTAATAAAAGTTAATATTTTCTGTATTTTTGTTCAAAAAGATAATGTTGTGATGTGCAAGGTCCTGTTATTTAATTAGACTATTCTTGTAGGTTCTGTTATTTAATCAGACTATCCTTGTCTTGAAAGAGAGCACAGTCAAGCTTAGTAACCCTATCAGTTTTGTTACTAGTGAATGCAGTGTGTATCAGAAAGCAGCATCAAGGTTTGCTCTTGCCTACAGCTTTTCTTTATGGTACATAATGGAGATAAACTGTTGAGAGCGTATACTTAACAAAAAATATATATATTTCGTCCTTGAACTTGGAAATAACAGAAATGCTACTTATTCACCGTTTCCTAGGAAACACATTTCTTTTTATTGAAATATATAATAGGTTGAATGGCCATCAGATGTCACAAAGAATGAGTCTTATTAAAAGATTATAAAAAATGAATACCGTATACTGTAATATTCAGTAATGTTATCTATAAAGGCAAGAGTTTAACGTAATTGTTATTTGTTGCAAAAATATCCATGAAAAAGCTGCCACGGTACGCGGAATGCTCATAGGAGCCCGTTTATTAATGTTTCAGTTGAGTTGATTTGAATTTTTTTCACGCTAAAACTCATGAATGTGTGGTTTCAAAAACACAAATGTTTGAGATTTATTAAGCACAAAAAACTTGAAAATACGTTTTGACCTCTAATAGCTGGCAAGTTCGCGTTGAAGTAATTTAGAGGTTTCCTAGCAAAATTCAAGTGATTTTTCCAAGTATTTTTAATTTTATTCTGAAAGTTGGCAGACATGAAAAATGTGATCAAGTTTTCAGTTTTTAATAATAAATGAACATTCGAGTTTGGCAAAATTACGAGTTTTTTTCTGGTGAACAAACATGAAATTTCACTTGAAATTCTATTTCCAATAAAGTAGTCCCTTTGAGCGTGTAGTGCGTGAGGCATACTATACATCCCCTATATTCACTTTGTACTCTGAAAAGGTTATAAAATCTAGAGGTCTGTAGGACTCACCAAAATGAAAAAAATACACATGTAAAATAAAGACATAACTTTCATTGAATTTAAAAGATAATTATGAGGGTTTAGCAAATATTTTTGGCGGGTACAGTTTTGCAGTGACATCCAGGAGAGCATTGTCCAGATGTTCTGTTACCTCACTGTTTATACTGATTACTGTATGCCTGTTCAAGGAAAATATACCCCTTCATCTTTGACATGAGCTCATTGAGTTGTGCTTATGTATACGTAAATGTGTATAAACACAATTTGAACTTCTAAAGATTTCCAGAGAACCAGCGCACCACACACTGTAGCACATCAAGTCCCAGAATCCATCATGTCACAGTGGAACAGTTGTAAGCTTAAAGGGGATGAAAAACTGAGGCCTCATTCAGATCTCCAAATGAATGGCCAAGCCTGCTCTTTTCCCTGCAGGAAGACATGTATAAAACCACTTTCATTAAGATGCATTTAAAGAATTTGGTACTTGTGCCTAAATGTCCTCTTTGCATTTCCATATAGTTGTGTTCAGAACCTGCCTGCTGCAGCTATTGATGCATGGGTCTGTCCCCTCCATCATCTCCTGACTGATGTTACCTAAGTCAATGGACACAGAACTTCTGACTAAAGTATTGGGCATAGATGTCACTCAGGCTCCAAACACCAGAACTGATGCAAGACAGACTGCAAAAATATTTGAGTAACTGTGTCCGATTATTGTGCCCATGTTGGTGAATCAGATGCAGTTGTGCTGGACGAAGTGCAGTTAAAGGGGACCTTTCACCCTAAAAAATTATTCCAAATTCTCTGTTTCATGATGTTAGTCAAGCAAAATAAACATGATTTCAATCTTCTTTCTTTTAGTCTTGTAAATCCTAATCGCACCAAGCAGGAAGCAGCCATTTTGTGGACACTATTATAAAATCTTTCCAAATCATGCCAAAATCTTGTTTGTGCACCAAAATGGGGTACCTGTTGTCCATGGCTGTGCACTGGCTACAAAATTAAATGTTGGAGATGAAGGGGGAATGTAAGGATTGCAGTGATATCTAGGAAGGGCAAAATGAAAAGCCTAAGCCATAGAGGAGGGGCAGGCAATATATGATTGACAGCTGAAAAGGACTTTTATTATACAGATTTCCATGTGTGTGTGACATGTCCCCTTTAAGCCAGACACAGAGCAATTGTGTCCAATTCTGCATTGTGCCTGAAATGTTGCTATAATCCTGGGAAAAATGGTTAATTGTGAGAAAAAAACATGGTGATTGCACTTGAAATAGAACTTTACACACTAGTATTTACTAAAACTCAACTTTTTGTCACTCATAAAAAAATTTGACCAAACTCCCAAACCTGAATCTCCTTAATTACCAATCATTCTTCTCAAAAAAGTTGGTGCAATAAGGCTAGGTCTACAGGAGGAGATTTGGGGAGATCAGTGGCCCAAGTGACAAATCACCTCCACTTTTGGGTGACTAATCTCTCCAAACCGCTTCCCCCTGTCTTAAGTTGGCTAAAATTAAATCACAATTCACATGCGACGCTTCATTTTCCGAAATCCGGAGGCAGCCTGGCCTAAAAATGTTGCAACAAAAGCATTCAACTTTGTTTGAATTGACACTCTGAAGACGCAATAACTACAATTTATTGAATTATTGAACAAAAACCAGAGTAGATCACGATGTCAAGAAACATCTTCAGGGACATCGGCTGTTGACTTTGACATGACCTCGACAGGTTTTAGATGGATTTGGATTTTTTGCATCTTTGGGTTGTGGTAAATCTCTAAAAAATCAAGTTTTTGTTTCTTTAAAAATGCAGGTTTTACCAAACATTGTTAAGGTTTAATAAATAGGCCTCTTAGTATTGTACTATAATCACTTGAAATCCATCTGTGGCATCGGGTAAGTGTGTTTAAAAATATATACATTTTTTTTAATTCTGGAAGCTGAATGTTTATGCAGTTTTCTTACACAAACTCAACTGAGATTTGTTTAAAAGGGGGTATATTTGCCCTAAGCAAAGTAATGATCTAGATCAGGTTTTTGGGAAAAAGTTTCTCCAAACACAAGCAACTAGCAAAAATTTCACTGAGCAGTTATTTGCCTTGTAATTATAAAGACACCATGACATGCTTGACCAATCGATATTTAAAAGGCAAGAAAAGAATAAATATTGTCAGGGGACTCTCCAGTTCCAGTGAGCTAAATAAACTTTTGCCCAAAGTCAGTGCTTCTATACTAAAGATAAAAAAAACCCTGAGGGCTACTTGGGCTCCAAGTAGGTGCAGTTTGCTAGTGTCAGAAAACCTGGGAGCAAAAGAATCATTGCGGTACTATGCTCTCAAGTAAAGGATGCCCTGTGTCAAAAGAATAGCCAGTGCTTTTTATTTTCCTTATCCTTTTAAAATTTCATTATTTAGCTGATGTAATTTTATTTGATAATTTGAATAATTTTGTTCTGGGGCCTGCACTGAAAACTGTTTCATTCAAACTGTTATATTGTTTTTGTCCTTTCTCTCAGTCCTTCTGGAGCAATGGACATAGCCAGACTGTGAACAAGCACAAAACATAGTTATACATGTGACTTGATGGAAAGTGTCTTTCTGTGACATGTTGATGCTTTCTATGAAAACCCAGGGGATCGATTAAATAAACTTTACAAGAAACTCTTCAGCAAGACTTATGAGTTTGCTGAAAGCCTATTAGGCATATTACCCATCTTTTGATAAATTCTATTCACTATTTTACATTCCTTGCTAGAATATCTTTCATTTAAAGCATTTCCACTCTTCCATTTAGATGTTCACCTGCATATATTTGCCTCAGGCATTTCATGTTCAAATGAGATAAGCCTTCATAACAACCTTCAGAACCTCATTTTTCAACAGGAACTGAAAAGCTGTAATATAACAAAAATAACTGTTCTTGAGAAATTGTCCTTAATTGAAAATCTCTTTGCATTACTGGCAGATAAAGGAAAGGCTATTCAAGTATAAATGTTAAGTAGAAACAATCATTTACACATAGGGCAAGGTTATAAAGTGACATACTAAATACTAAGGAAAGCAGTTTAATAATAGTGTATTACATGAATCATGGGTTTTGCTGTACCAAGTGCACAGGCTTTAGCATGAGCATTTAGGTTAATATAATTATATTTGCAGAATCATTCATGCTTATAGAGATTTGGACTCCCCCAAAATGTAATCAACTGACATATATAAGTGAATTGTTAAAAGCTCTCCATCTATTTGTAGTCTCCCCAAACAAACAAAATACAACCTCATCTTCTGTATATAATATAAAAGTCCACAAATAAAGAAGTGCTACTGCATATTCTGCCTCAACTATTTACTATTAATGCTAATCAGCCACAGGGATCTATGGGTGGCAGTGGAATAAATATTAAAGGTTTGTTTAAACTGTATGTCTTTTGGGACACTGGCTCTGGTTCTAAGTGGATATCTAAAATCTACAGGCTGATGTTTTACCAAAGGTGACATTCTGGAAGCCCAATATTGAGAGATAGATGAGCAACTTTCCTTTGCTCAAAAGCTTTGTAAAGTATAAGGTTAGTTCTTTGCAATAATGTCCTGATGAGGTGTGTTCCAATACTATAGATCTGATTAGTTACATGGGTACATTTGGCAGGCATGTTATTCTGGAATATATGGATGCCAGATTAAATCTTAGCATCTTCGAAAAACCTTAAGCGCATGTCTTGTACTTTGTCACGATTTACTGCTGCAATATTTGGAGTACAATATGATTGGTCAGATGGGAGGCATGTGCTTTAAGTTTTAAATGGAAAGCAGCTTGAAGCTCTGCACTTAAATATGCCAAGGTGAATGTTTCTTCCTTTGGCACAATGCTCTGCTTAGTAGTGGGCATGTGTGCAAATTTTGGGTAAACGGATGGAAGACTGAAACTCAAAACTTTTGAAAAACCCTAGGTATGAGTTTTGTTGATCTTGCCCTATAGAATGTTGAAATCATAAAGAATGTTTGGACATTGTTGCATGTAAAAGTTTTGCAAATAAAAAGTAGTTGTTGACCTTCTCCTGGATAAAAGACATGAAAAGTTTTGTAGCATGCCATAAATGCTTTGAGTAAAGTGAATTTCATGTTGCTACAAATAACACCTCTGGTTGAGGTTTTTGGGTGAAAACTTTATTAGTAAAATTTTTAGAGGAAAAAAAAACTTGATTAATTACTGTATATCCAAATCTGAAAATCCACCATCTCAAACCTGTCAAGGTCATCTATAAGTCAATAGCAGATGTCCCTTTTACATTTTGAAGATATCGTGATCTGTACTGGGTTACATCTGATGATCTGAAAAATTTGTGGGTTTTCAGGCAACAAGAAAATCAAGTGATTCAGGAGTCAAATCTAAAAAATTCACTCAATTTTATCAAGTTTTTCCAAACCTGACTTTTGCTAATTATTTTATTGATAAATAATATAAAATGCTGGATGGGAGCTTAGTTGAGCTTGGTTTAATAAAAATATTAGATACATTCAAGTTTTAGTAAATAATTCCCTAGATACTCCCAAGATATGGAGAGACATTGTACATGATGTTCCATGGTTTATAAACCAAAAGTACCTACTAACTACCTAGTGGGTTAGAAAATGGTGCCTGAGAAGTTTCAGTGCATGTGCTCAAACCATGTCACAATGCATAAAGAACAGACAAAAAAGTATCAGTATCTTCTAAAAACGGAATTTGATTTAAGGCAATATAAAAGCCAAAGACCAATGTAAAGAAATAAATGTATTAATTAAGAAAAATCATGCACGCACACATCCAAACATTTATTTCTGCATTTACATCCCTTTATCATGGCCTGTCGGGTACATAGCTCATCATTTTGAAGTAAGTTTTAACTTTTTTTAAATTTCACCTTGGAGACCCTTTCTATCTGGAGAATAAATTAACATTTTGTTTTGCCTTATCAGTTCAATGTTTTGTGCATATCTGAAATAAGAATGGTTGAAGTTTCGTATAACACTAGATCCACCTGACATTGGAATCAGAAACAGGAACTGTTCATCGCAATGAATGTAAATTGATCTGTCATCAAGAAAAAATACATCACTCACCGGTGCTGCTTCAACATCCAATATAACTGCATATCTCTGTAATGTGATTGTTTCTTTCTTGTCTAAGAAGAAAAGCGTATAAATAACATAGCCGAACCTTATCTAACAAGGTCGGACTGGGCTGTCAGGACACCAGGGAAAAAACCCAGTGGGCCCCAGTAAATCATCTTCCTGCCACTGGTCATGGCTAAAACACAATATGAGAATGTGTACAGGTAGGTTTAAGCTAAATTAGGGTTGCAGCAGGGTGCCGGAGGGGGGCCCTGAATCAACAGCTCTGGTGGGCCCTAGACCCTCCAGTCTGACCCTGTTATCTAATATCCTTTGATAAGTGTCTCAAAACACGGTAGAACTAGGCCGCTGGGACACTGGGAAAAGACCTGGTGGGGGTCGGCCCAGACCCCATTCCCCTACCTGAATGAAACTGTGGACTAGCTGACCTTCCTCCACCCTGATCAATAGGAAAAAAAGCTGGAGGGGGGAGGTTGTGGCAGGGGGCTGTGGAGTTGGCAGGGGTCAGGGGCCCTGGGAGGTGTTGCAAGCCTCTAGTGTGGCAGCCCCAGTGGGCCTGGACACCCCAAGTTTGACAAAACATTGGAAAAAATGTAAGGGTCTATTTATTTATATTATTTTTATCTAATCTTTAGAGGAATAAAAAACCATGAATTTTATGGAGATGTTTTATATCCCAAAGCTGCTAAAAATCTAATATTCCAGTTCACCAGTCCTGTGGAAGGCTGTAGAAGGAAGCTCACATGTTGCCAAAACCTTTTAGTACAAAAAAGAATACAGTGAAGACACATTAGAACTAGTGACTAAGTTTGAGAATTGTTAATGACACAAGGTGATTTTTGACAATTAGAACAATTGATTGAAACACACATAACCCAGTAGGGAGCTTGACCACACTCCTATCCAAGATTTTATCTTATTTATTAATAAAATAACTTTAAAATCGAGAGAAAACATGAAACATATTTTTCGGATTTGCTGCCAGAATAGATCGATTTCTCCAGGTTATAGTCCAAAAACCCAAAATTTTTTAAATTACTGGACTAAACACAGCACAGATCACGATAACTTTAAATTGTAAAAGGGACATCTGCCATTGATATATACATGACTTCAGCATGTTTGAGATGGTGGATTTTCAGATTCAGAATTCAGAGTATAAGGGCAAATTTACTAAATTCGTGTGAAGGATTCGAAATTCGATTGAATTTTAATGAAAATTCGAATTTCCGATTACCTTTTTTTGGCCACTTCCACCATCGAATAAATTCTATTGAATCGAATGATTCGAATAGATCGAATAAAAATCTATTCGATCATTCGACTATTCGATGGTTGCAGTACTTGCCCTTTAAATTTAAATTTGAATCCCTAGTTCACCAGATTAAACCTACCGAATTGCTGTATAACCCTATGGGAAGCTCCCATAGGGTTTTTCCAGCATTTTTAAATCGAAAAAATTTTTTTTATCGAATGGTTAAACCGATTTTATTGTTCGATCGAATTTTTACTATTCGATTGTTCGATTAGTCAAATAGCGTTAAGACTCTTTGAATTTGAATATCGAATTCAAAGGATTTTAATTCTATTAAAATTCGAGTAAGACTTCGGAGTATAATTCATCTTGAAAAATTTTTGATTTTTTTTTCCCCTCTAAATATTAAATTTTTTGTCCAAAAAATCTCAAACCAGGAAAAATCGAGGTTTTGTAATAGTGTACATTAATGTTTGGATGCCCAGATGTAAGATGACTAGAAGACTAGAGGAGATTATCAAGTAGCTATCCTGCCTAGAAATATATGGGGTGGCAAGATGAAATTTTTGTGCTGTGGTACAATATTTAAAATTGAAATAAACAAAAGCTGGATACTAAAAGTGACATGTGTAATGGAAAGGGACATTTAACTTATGAGTAGAAATTCATAGGGCATGTAGAAGATCTATTATCTGGAATGCTTGGAATTTTCCAGATAAGGGGGGTTTTGTATTTTTTATTATCATAAATAAAATCTGCTAAAAAATAATTTAATAAAATAAATCCAACATGATTGCTACCAATATGAACTCATGTAGCCTAGTAAGGATCAAGTACAAAGCAGTGTTTTATTATTACAGAGAAAACAGAATGCTTAAAATGCTTAAATGGCTCTTAAATGATTTCATCATTTATAATTTTGCTAATGTTCTGACAAATAGCATGTCTGTCCTGCTCACTGGCAATTTTAGAAAAGCACTTACACTAATCCAGACTGCGTCATATGGTCTTGTTGTTTGGATTCCTGAGTTGCAGAATCATTGCCCACATACTGTTAGCACTCCACCCTTGCTTAAAATTATCTAGGGGAGATGTGATAAAATATACAGAAACATTATGATCATTCGATTAAAAATAGACCGTCTTTGCTCATTTAAGTTAGTACTTCCAAACTTTTTCCATGGAGTGGGCTGATTTTCTTCTGTACCATATGTCCGGGGACGGATTTAAATAAAAAGATGATGTCATAAACGTATATAGAGGTCTCAAGCGAGTAAAGGGCCATAGGAAAACACTTAAGGGGATACATTTGGCCCCAGGACAAAAGCTGGACGAAACAAAGTAAATTATTTTAATTTTTTTAAAGGATTTACCCTTTTTTAATTTTTAAACTGAAATGAAGCAGCTCATTCCTTGCATACTGTATCTCCAGAATCATAGATATTAATTAAGAATGCATTTAATCAGGACTTTTAGCATTTCAATACACTCTACTGGCATGCTCTTAGATACTTTCATTTAAATCATCATTTTCATTCATCCTTTGCCAGACTAGAAATTTTACTTTAATTGCTTTCTCATCTGAAAGTTTTCCCTTCAGAGGCAAAGAAGTCAGATGCCCAGACATTTTCTTTTCTACACCCAAAACTTCCATTACTGAAATTTTCCAGTAAATAATGATGTTTGCACTAGGGCACTTACTTTTTGAAGAGAAACGACTGCAAAATGTATAATTATTTTTCAATAGACATGCATTAAAATGCAGAATCAGTTATGTTCAACATCTAACATATTATATAGTCAGGCCCAGATTTGTGGGCATGCCACAAAGGTCCAGGCATAGGACAGCCAATTGCTGGGGATGGTATCCTGGCCGCTGGCTGAATTACTGGTGGCCCATCCCACAGCGACTGGATAAACTGCATCAGCAAAGAAGATGAGAGAGAGCTGTGAGAGTTTTTATTATAGAAAATTATTTGCTTAAGATGGAATCTCTGTGAGATGTCCTTCCCAAAATTCTTAATTTTCTACATAACTGGTATCCAGATAAAGGATACCATACTTATCATTTTATCTTAATTTTTTTCTTTACTTTTCTTGCATGTTTCTGGTATTTATTGCTATGTCATTTTCTAAGCTGGATATTCATGGATTTATCCATTGCCAGACTGTGTGTGGGGAGGGTTTCCAGGGGGCTCCCACAAATCTACTCCGGGACCCCAACATTCCCTCCTGCAACTCCACTGCCCAAAGTGTCAGATACAACCCTACTCTGCCTGCCTCTCCCCTCTCCAGCGAGTACCTGCATTTCTTCTATCAATTGGGGTGGGGGGGGGGGGGGGGGGAGGAGTAGGTCTAGGCCAGGGGGTTCCACAAAAGCCAGGGCTTAGCAATGTAACTGATTTGGCCCAAATGGTACTCCAATATTCAGATCATTTGAGGGCCTGCTAATGCCTGTAGCTTCAGAGTCCTAATGGACTAGATAATCCAGATCTGACCAAACCTTGAGTATTGATCAGAAAGGACACTGTTGTGGGGGGAACCCGAGTACCCCCTTGGTACAGCTAATTCTGTATTCTACTCTGGTTATAAGGATTTTCTCCTCTAAAATGTATATACTGTATTATAATGAATTATTTTTATGAAAGAAAAGGTAAAGATAAAGTATCAGAACTGAACATGGACATCTGAATGTAAACATCCATACACAAACATACAATCCCCCAAAGTTAGAGGGTCAGGACATTTTCTTTAAAAAAGTCATTATGCTGGAAAAATAAAGAGTGAATGAAGATATACTGTATGAAGAGCCATGTCTGGGTACGGCCAGAATTGAATTGTATTCCAAGTGTCTGAATCATTAGAACACCAGAAAGTGTGGCTCCTAGTAAATTATTTTCATGGGGACCAATAATCTTTAGTTCACCAGGATTGCTTTCTGATTGCCATGCATGAGGATGCTCAAGCAGTGTGGTTGAATTGGCAAAACTCAAAACCTTTTGACTAATTAATACAGGTATGGGACCTGTAAACATGGGACCTGAGGTTTTCCAGATAATAGATCTTTCCATAATTTGGATCTTCATACCTTAAGTCTACTAGAAAATCTTGTAAACATTAAATAAACCCAATAGGCTTCCAATAAGGATTAATTATATCTTAGTTTGGATCAAGTACAAGGTATTGTTTTATTATTACAGATAAAAATTAAATAATTTTTTAAAATGTAGATTATTTGGACAAAATGGAGTCTATGGGAGAAAACAGGTTTACAGATAACAAATCCCATACCTATACTTCATACTTTGTTGTGTAACAAAAAGGGGGGGGGGGAATCTATTACTATGTTCTCATCTTGACCAGCTCTTAATCATTTTCACAGGAAGATTTTCATGAATCCTTTTGTAAACAAATAATTACAATGAGGATTAAAAAAAGTTTTTTTTATTGCATTTCGAGTTATACAATGACTAACTGCTTTAAATTTCATATTTTTTATTAAGATACAATATAACACTGTATTTTTGTATCCAACTAACAATAAATAGAAGCAAATAGAAAAGTGTGCAACGGGATAGTTTGGGTATAGTACAGATACTATGATAAGATTTATAGTCATTTTGAGGTAATATGCTTTTTTTCCCTAAGACTATATTCTAGTTCTCTAGCATTCAGACTTTCATGCTATTGCAAAAACTATTAGGTTCTATCGATTAGGGTATTCTGTCATCTAAGGCACACAACAGGGTACATTTGAATGGCTTCACATTTTGAGCTAACGGAGATGGTATTGGAATGCTGAGAATTTCTTTAACACTGTTTCTGATATTCAGATCCCAATATTCCTGTGAAGAAGCAGCAGCAATGTGTTTCTAGATAGCAATATCTTAAAACAGAGCCCTGTATTCATCCTTTTACACGAGATGCTATATTTTCCAATAAAAATATTTGGAAAATGTTTATCCTTGTACCCGGCTTCGTGGAGACTTTTAAACCAATTTAAAAGAATAATAATGAACAAATCAGGAAACTGCCTACTACGGGCTATTATTGAACCCTACTACCTTACTGTGGGATTAACATGGTGCTAACGTGCCCTATATACAAGCACCATTCTGAAAATTTAAGAAAACATGAAAACTATCTAGTGGATTACATTGTAGGTTTTGGTATGCCATGTGGTGGGGTGGGTCAAAGCCAGTGCTAAGTATAAGTGAGCATTTCAGGATTTGTGTGTGTGCAGGAGGAGTACATTAGATACCCCTTTAAGAACACTGTATGTCTATCACAGTGTTGTTTTCTTCCGCCATATTTATTTCTGCGTATAACTAATTATAATTACGTTTCCTTTTAAGTTTCTGGCCAAAAGAGTTTTGCAATTTACATAAATTTACCTTTTTGAAATGATTCATTTAAATGAAATTTATTGCTACAAACAAGCTATTATGGGCTGTGTATCTGCTTAATAACAAGCCAGGCAGAGCAATCTCCATTGGAGTCATATTTATAAAGCAACCTATTGAGATATGTTTAAAGGTAATATCTAGAAATGCACTAAACCATATTGCAGAATTAGGCTTATTTGTATTCTCCAATGTTTGCCATTGCAGATTTCAAGCTGATGTGTCATAACATAGACCGATTGTGCAGGCAAGCCTTGTAATGATTGTTTCAAGAGCATCACACTTTAATTTTTAGCAGTCGATGATGTATCACATATACGTTCACTTTTGCAGTTGGAAGATGAGGTTTCCTTAGATGAACTTAACACCTGTATCCCCTGCTGAATGACTCTAATAAACTGCTGTGTGGATATCTGATGATGCTGGGACATTATGAGAAGGTTGGAAGCAATTTTCTCCAAGATTGTGTTCTGCTGAACAATCAACTGGGAAGTCGTTTTTTGTGATGCTGTGATTTGTTTGATGGACTTGCTCAGGTCCTTCACATGTGTATTAAGAATATTTAGGTTTCTTGAAATTGTTCTTCTAAACTGTTTCTGCTCTGCATAAAGAAATTCACTATGCTCTTTACTCTGTGCAGGAATTTGATCATTGAACAGTTGAGACATCATATATGGTACATTGGTTGGCTCAGAAAAAGGCGGGTCAAACTGTTTTGCTTTGTGGTCTTTCTCTGTTTTTGGAACAACTTCCTCCATTTCTAGGATGACATAGTCCTCCCGTTTGTTTGTCTCAAAATTACTTGAATGTGGAGTCATGTGCAAAGCTGCAACTTTCTTCTCCGGTGGTTCAATGATTTCAGGTTCCTCATGCTGCACAACAGCACCATTTTCCTTTGTTGAGTGTCCTAAATAAAGCAAGTGACAACATTAAGTTTACAAATTATATTAAATTGTATGCTTATCTTAAAAAAAGCAACATTACAATCAGCATGGTTTTCCAGCACCAGTGAAAAGTTGCCATTTGTAAAGTGGGTGCTTTTTTGCATTGTTTATCTATCTGTCTCCTTACAAAAACTCTGAATAGCAATAAAGCATTTCCACAGGCCTCATTTGCAGTCTAATGGCTAAATATTTATGTAGGGCGTTGTATTCATGGAGGACATGTGTCGATATTAGAAACATTACAATGTTGTTAAGGACTGGGTAGGCTAATTGAACAACTGAAATAAAAAAATAAAAAATCTAATGTGAACAGTATCAGTTACTGGGCAAAGAACTGGTATATCTTACAAAACCACCTGCTACCTCTGAATATTATCAAGGGGAAAGACAGTGGGTGGGTAGACAGGCCATGCAAATGTATTTCCTTTCCAGACTAAGCTTAGATCTGGGAGGAAAATATTCACCAGTGTTTATCAACTGAAAAGAACATGGATTTCCAACAACATTTAATTTAGAATTTTTTTTTCAGAATGCTTGGTCATTTTCCATGTTAGCAGATTCCATTATGCTCAAGGGCAATAGCACTAGATACAGCTGGTAATAGAGATTTTATATGTAATGGTTTTATTAGATAACAAACTGCCAACCAAACTTTTTTTCACAGCTGTTGAACTTCTAACTGCTACATGAATGGGGGATTCAGAACTCCCAGCTAATTAAATTAACCATTCTGTTAAATAAAGCAAAACTTTGTCGTGAAATACTAAACAGATGGGGAACTGATTTGTATTGGAGCCCCGGAGCTGAGCTACACTGCTTTCAGGCCAGAGTACTGAAGTGGATGATTTGACATAACACTGATTTTATCTTTTGCTATTTCTGTGCTATTAGCCTTCTGGATGAACTGACAATCCACTTGGACTAATGATATAAACAAGCAAAAGACTGATTGATATAAAAAAAGGGCACAACACCAGTATTAATCATGTATAATTAGAATTAAACGCAGATGTTCTCCCACATACTTATTTTCACCTCACTGTGACTGCAATTATAGTCCCTTTCCTTGTTTTAACCCTGCATACATGGCCAGGCAAGAAGGAAATGTGACTTTCATGTACTTTACTTAAACACATACTTGCTGCTAAACCTTTCATTTTTATAGATGCTTCAATTACCCTTTCAACCCACAGAAATACATCTTCTGAAGTAACACAGTTGCGGAGTGCACCTAGATGATCTGTTAAAGGTACGCTTAGTTTTTTCTTTTGTACAGATGTTACTAAACTCTCTGGATAAAATATTTGCATATAGCTTGCTATTTTTTGAATGGAGAAAAAAATATAAAACAAATATATACTTTGCTACTTTAACCTGTATAATACAGCAAATCTTTTTGATAGTAAGTAAAGCTCAGTACATGTGGAGAGACAATCAAAGTATTTTCTATTGCTGACCACAATTCTTAGGCCTGTGAAATAAGTTCATCCTAATGTTTATAGCAGACTTTCTTGGTCAAGCTTAATGTCATAAGTTATAGTTATACTAAATCTACAATTAGTATAGATATTTGTATATGTATATATGGTTTATTTGAGTGTATAGATAAGTTGATATAAATATGTTTGTTAGGTTTCATTTGGAGGGCTTGAACTTGATGGACTTTTGTCTTTCTTCAACCCAACTTAACTATGTACCCATCCCATGATCATGACCATGGAGGTATATTTGACTCATCTACTACACTTTTAATATTCATGCCTTCTTGAACTAATGCCATTTTTGTATTCTAAACTGCTGCCTCTTTTGAAAGGTGTTATAATCTCATTTGCTTATTATGTACTGAAAACTTAACTCACATTCAAATTGGTATTCCACTTAAGCCATACACGACCACGGTGAGGCTGATTTCAAGCATACTGCTCCCACCATTTTGGTATGTTTTCCAGAATCAAGGATTATCTGTCCTGTTGCAAAAAGAGGAGTCACAGTTCCTCTTCCTGCTGTTCTGATCCTTTGGTCATTTTGAACAAATAGAATAATGGAGTAGTAATACACATGTATGGCTATGTGCATGATCTCTATCTGTTTTGCCTGAGAGTAGATCAGTTGCATACAATACTATTCAGTCTCTGTATGGCCACCTTTAATTCATTTTATCAGTCAAAAGCACCCTAAAAACCCAACTCTTTAGGAAAGATTCATTTTCCCTATAATTATTCTTGGAGTAGTTATCTGCTAGTTTCAGACTTGAGACAGCTGACAGCAAAATCAGAGTAGCGTCTCTACTCCACAGATTCAGTGAGTAAATGGTAAATTAGAAATACTCAACCCCCTCATTTAGTTCTACGATTTCATGAATGAGGCTCAGTGCAATAGTCTTTTGTCAATGAAGATCAGTTCCTAGATTATTTTTTAAAAAAAGCCTAATTATAATATTTGGTATCTATAAAGATTCCATCAACACCACACATGCAAGCCTCAATGAACAATGTTTAAAGTGTAATTCTACATCCTTATTATAAAAAAAACTTACTGTACTATACTATGAATATGCTTTTCATTTCTATATTTTGAATTATAAAGGTTAATTCCAAGAATAATGATTAGCACATCTTTTCATCATTCCATGTTATCTGCATTACCCATTAGATATACATAACTCTTAATGAAAAATGCTCTAGCTAGAGTGAAATTTATTTAACACCAGGATTCTGGTTTACAATAACAGCAATGGAGCAGAGAGCCATTATTTTCATACTGTGGTTTCATGGAGTCCCATAATTTTCTTGCAGGAGAAGTCTCAATGACTATCACAGGCTGAATTGTGGAATTGCTTTCAATATTTATTTCACTGAACAAGTAAAACTAAATAAAACATAAATCATGAAGCTGGCATTATTATCTGCCTCTGGATTTTACCTTGGCCTTCACAGTACACACTAGTGTTCCGAGACATTTATTCTGGCTTGCCTAGCAATATTTTGAAATAACTAAAGATTAATTTGGATTTTTTAATATTCAGTGCTAGAATTTTTGCATAAAATAAAAAAACAGCACAAATAAAGGCAGCAATTTTATTTCTTTCACGCTACTTGCTTTTCTTGCAAACAACGTAAACTCATATGCACTCTATGAAAATATACTTTTTTTCTAATGAAAAGGGGCTTCTAAAGAAATCACCATGGACTTTGTTAAACAGGTTTACCTATTATTTTTGTGAGATGCATTGTGTTCTGCAGTTTTTTTTTAGTTTTGCAGGTGCTTGCAGTTTATTGTGGCAGGTACCAGCATGTGTATATGTAACAGTTAGGAGGTGGATAATATTGAATAATGATATGCTAAGAAAGGATTCTCAGCCCTTACTTATTGCTGACAAAAGTATACAGAGATGCCAGTTAATTGTGCTGCAGTGACCCAACTAGCTGGGGAGCAATCTAAATGTCTGTACTAGGAATAAGGGACTGTTCACTGCTCTAGAGGTTTAGACAGCAAAGCCCTCACACCTGGCATATATATCAAGTTTCACAAAACAGAAATATTAGTCCACACAACCCTATGTTCTAATTGGTAAGACTAGCCTAAGCCAAAGACAGGACCAAGGTGTGGCACCTGTATTTCTAATGGTGATGCATCTTCCATATGACTGCTTCTACTCTTGCTATATTACTACCCAAGACAGCTCTGGATCTTTCAAGCCGACTGCCAGATGGAATCAACAGAGGCATAACAGGTAGTTCAAATTTACAAATACATGTTACAATGTGAAACCAAATATTTAAACTGTTTGTAAAATACATCTATCTTTCCACAAATATATATATACCACTCAAATAAGAATAAAATCATCAGGAAGTCACTTGGTTGAGGGGATATTGATGATCATATTCTATAGAGTCAAAAGGGTTAGTTGAAAGTTTGTGCTCATAGAATGCAAGGTCCATGTGTCCCTGTAAACATAGGTAGTGTGCCTTGCATACACTAGTGCTGTAAATTGTTAAAAGTTATTGACTATTATTATTGTTTAGTGGTGGGATTTGTTTACAGATCAGCTGACAGGAAAAGCTGAACGTCAGAAAGGTAAGACCTGGTCAAGTGTGGCAGGACCATGGAAGGGTAGAACCAAGAGTGGGGCCTCATGATAAAACATTAAAGGTAATTTAATTGGGTGAAGCTGGGAACTGAGCATCTGGAGATACTGCGTTGTTCAATGCTGAACACATTTGTACGAAAGAGCTGAAAACACCAGAGAGTGATCTATTAAACTGTGTGGATGAAATTAATGAAGGCAGTGAAGGCTCAAAAAAACCCTTCAGGATCTAAGATAAATACGATGTTATCAATCAATAGAATAAACATGATAGTTTGCTACTCTAGTACAAATGACCCTACTATTGGTGCAGCTCAAATCCTGGAGCCTTTAACTGCATATACTATTGCTGCCATCCAATGTTGGCACACTACAGTTTTTGAGATTTAAAGGCAAATTACAGCATATTCAACTGAACAGTACTGCAGCTTTTGCTAATTTGCTGTATTTTAAATCCTGATGCATTTAACACCATCACAATCCAAGACTGATACACTTTACTTGGGAGACAGCAGTTTATGCCAGCATATTCATAATACAGATTATAAATTATATACCATTTTAAACCAAAAATTATTATACCATCTTAATCAATAATAGAAATGATGTAGTTGTATTTCTGAATTTTATGTTATAAAACTGAAGCAAAAGTATTTTGGCTGAAAGCCAGGACACAAATTAATGAGCAAGACATAATTGGGACACATTGTACTGGCAGGATTGAAGGCAACAAGATGGTCGAGAATTTTTGGGTGCAAGGTTTTGCATACAGAGAATGAAATGATGTTCAATTTCGGATTATATGCTGTGTTTATATGTGTTTAATTTTATGTTTTAAATATTTATTTATTGGCTGTCGTAGTCTGTGTCTGTGTATTAGCTACTGTACTACAGAGAAGAAGGTGTGCTATGTACATGGAAATGTGTAGAAGGTAAAAACAGGGGTGAACAAATGTTTTCAAACGTGCTTTGCAAAATAAATCAAATATTTCCCCCACCTTTAAGAAGCATCAGCAGGCAGGCTGTTGGAGTAGAGAAAACAAGGCTTTGGAGAAAAGGTTAGGCTGTAGACATGTCAGGTTGTTAGTGTAGTAATGATCAGGCTCTGGAGAGAAGTTGGATATAAGGCTGCTTTGGAAAGGAGGAGAATGGTCAGTTATAGGGGAAATAGGTTGTTAGAACCATAACAGACTTTGAAGAGATGAATGATGTTGGGCCAGGTTGTTGGAGAAAAGACAAGTAAAGACTAGTAACTCTTTGGAGAGACTGTGTGGTACTCTCTGGAGAGAATGATAATAAGGTTACAGGAGCATTCACAATCAGACTCTAGCTATCCACTATCCACTACTGTCAACATTCTGAAGAAGAGGCAGTTTAACCTTTTTCTTAAACAACTGTTCATCTGAAATAACAGAAATAATGCAAACCTATTCGATACCCCAAAACTAAATATATGCTTTCAGTGTCATTATAATTGTCAGTCTTATGATTTTGTACAAAAATCTGTAATCTGTAAATGCAGTTATAATACGCTAATGAGCCGCTTTATTCAAAAGAATTGGAACTGTGTGTAATTAAAGTTTATATTCAGTCACTCTATAAACAAACTATTTTACATTGCTCAGTAGCAGAAACACTACCAACTGAAGCAGAGCTAAAACATTAAAAGGCTGTGAGGAAATTTTGGAAATTGCAGGTTTACAGCACTTCAAGGATCTCAGGTTGGACACTACAGATGGAAATATAACACAATATTATCATTTTTTTCTAACAGAAATCATCAGAGATTAAGATGAAAAGTGGACAGACAGCAAGGGAGAAGGCTGTTTGTGGGCTTGTTTCTTTCTAGTACTGCTAAGCTACAAAGATCCGAATTGTCAATTTACTATGGTATGGACTTGGAGTTGTAACTCTGGCTTATCTATAAAGAAGCAGGTTAGAATAAGACACAACTGTTACATTACTCATGCTCATTGAATATAAGGAAAGGCTTCATGCATAGAGTCAATCCAAAAGACATTATTAGACAGGAATAACGAGCCCATGTAGATTCATGCACAAGTCCTTATATATTAGAAAAAAAGGAAGGAAGTGAAGCAGAAGGCCTTTACATACCTTACAGGTCACAGATATGGCTTTCTTTGTAATCAGGTTTGTCCTTCATACCTTGTATATGGCACATAACAGCTTCAAAGGGTATTAAAAGCATCTGTGTGATCATGCTCAAGAATTTAAAGAGAAAGGATAGAGAGAGATACAAGAAGAAGAAAGAGCAGATACAATAATACATTGTTTTCTATATAGAAAAAACTGAAAGATGTAGAAGAGATCCTTCATAAAAAACAGTGACCCCTGTAGCCAGTAAACACTTTTAGTTTGAAGAGAAACTTAACCTCTACTTTACTATTAAAACACATTGGTTCTACGTCATACAGAAAAGCATTAATTAAAGTTTTTGGAATACTGTTGGAATACTTAGCAATATAAAATGTCAACTTATTGTGGCTTATTTCTGTACTGTAACAGCTTTTACAAAAATGAATATTTCCCACCACTTGCCTTGTTTGGGCTATTCCTCATATAGTGTAGTAGAACAAATATACAAAAATGCAATATTCTCTCTTCCCTCCTAATTTTTGGTCTATGTAAGGGAAGTTATTTATAAATTCAACCATATTTACAGTTAAGGTATATACAGATGCAGTCAGTTGGATTTGTGTGTTAAATGCATTGTGACTTAACTCATCTATCCCATTTATCCCACTTAGCACAGAATATTGTGTCACAGCATCCCATCCAATTAAAGAGTTCACCACTGAAAACAATGGAGCTTTGGTATGCTAATGAAAAGGTTAAATGCATTAAATGAGTTAAGATAACTTTAGATAACACAGTTTCTTCAATTAACCCTGAGTCATGACGCATTTAACTCACAAATCCAAGTGGCTGCATCTGTATTCTTTTTAACACCTTTTTTTTAACACAGCACCTTTTTTTTTAACACAGCGCTACAAAACAAGTTGGCGCTATAGAAATACATGTTAATAATAATACCTCCCCAAAGAGCCTTAAAGGGATCCTGTCATGGAAAAAAAAATTCAAAATGCATCAATTAATAGTGCTGTTCCAGAAGAATTCTGCATTGAATCCATTTTTCAAAAGAGCAAACAGATTTTTTTAAATTTCATTTTGAAATCAGACATGGGGCTAGACATATTGTCAACTTCCCAGCTGCCCCAAGTCATGTGAATTTCAGCGCAGAAGTCTACTCGAGCAGCACATTTAACTGATGCATTAAAAAAAACAAAAAACAAAACATGTTTTCCCATAACAGTTTCCCTTTAAATAAGCCCCAGTAGGGAGCAGACTAAAATGGATCTTTTTTTAAAGGAAAAGTAAATGTTTTTCTTTTTCTTTCTGTAAATTTGCTCTAAACAGCCCCCCAGATTAATGTACCCTAGTCCCTGCTGCAAATCTGCTCTGGTTTCTGTGTTATCAGCAGCTTGTTTCCCCTTCTTCCTGGTGCAGAGTGAAGCCCAGCCCCTTAGTTTACTGAGCGGTCCATTTGCTGCTGTTCCACAATAGAGAGGAAGAGGGAGCCAGTGTGTGCATTAGTAAGCTAGTTTCCCCAAGCAAAAGGTGCTAAACACACTGGTCTCTGCTATGTCATAGTATGCAAATGATCTCCAGGACTAGTCCAAGAGATAAAGTCAGCTCAGTAAGCTAAGGGGCGGGGCTTCACTCTGCACCAGGAAGAAGGGGAAACAAGCTGCTGATAACACAGAAACCAGAGCAGACTTGCAGCAGGTACATTAATCTGGGGGGCTGTTTAGAGCAAATTTACAGATAGAAAAAAAAAAGGTTTACTTGTTCTTTAAGCATATATATATATATATATATATATATATATATATATATATATATATATATATAGTCTTTACAATATAAGTACCTGTTTTGATTTTATAGTAAGTTTTATTTGCTATGGATGTGCCATGAACCAGACATAACAGAAGTACATCAGTTGTACATACAATAATCGGCTTTTGGAAGCGTTGCTGTCATATTTGTTTACCTTCTTTTTTTCCCATGTTCCATAATCCTGATTTCCTGGTTTTTACAGACAACAGCTGAGTCAAAATTTGTTATATTCCATTCTATCATATGCGGAAATACTGTATTACAGACAAAGCTGAAAGCTGCCGAGCATGTATGTGGCAGCTAAATTATACATAATTCATTTAGACAGACCGATAGCTATATGCGTGAGCTATTTTTTTACAAAAATTATTTGGCGCTTTAAGTTATAGAAAGAAGCACAGCTTGTAATACAAATATTTCTATTAATAAGGCTTGTTTGTAGAATTAATATTCCTAAAAAGGATTCATATTAAAATGAATAAACTTTTTCTTAAGCATAACCTCAGTGTAGTAGTCCAGGACCCCTTGAAGCAGACTGCCTGTAGTGACTATACGTAAAGAGAAATATGCCTGATTTATATGAAATGTTTTCCTCTCATTTATCTTAGGTCTCATTATATCAGCTCTTATTATTTGATGTGATTAATCCTGTATAAGCACCTCTTAAATCAGGGATGTATTTATTTTCTCTCGCGTTTGCTGTCGAACCAGAACTCAGTAAGGTTCCAATTCTAATTGGTAATCATTGTTAAAGGGCCAGTAACACAACAAAATTAAGGGTTTTTGTGAGCAATTAAATGTCATTTTCATAGCTCTTTAGAACTATTGAGACAAAATATCATATTAAATAGCACATTTCTTGCCCAGAAATAGAGTGTTGTTGGCTGAACAGACTTCAGATGTTTAAAAAAAAAAAAAAAAAAAAATGTTTTTCCCCTTTTCTCTATGGCTTTAAAGGAGACAGCTTGGTTTATCACATGAAAATGCAAGCATGAGATTCAATGGAACTCTGTTTTTTCTCATAGTCTTCAACAGAGAGTTTTCATGTGATAAACCATGAAATAAGTTTTTTTTTCAAATTTAATCTTGTCCATGAGTTTTTATGTGATAAACCTTTTTCTCACTGAATTGAATCTAGGCCATTATAAGAAAAACAAGAATGTTCTGAGAAATGTAGTTTTTGGGCTCATTTATTGAAAATTTCTGCAATAACCATACTAGTCCTCCCCATCTGTTCCACGTCCTGCTGCCTCCTTTACCAGGTTTTGCAGAGGAGCCAGTACACTGCACTGTAGGATAGGAATCAGTCAGCAACTAGGCTGATGCCTATAGGGAACTATGATAAAGGGTTGCCTACAATATACTGTTTCACTAATCCTATATGGTCCTTCTACTATGTGTGTTTATGCCAATACTAAGATAACAAGAAAACACAATTTCTAAAATAGAAGGGGTCAACAAATACACCTAAATTTATCAGGAAGCACTTTCGGGTCACCCTCAAACCTACCTCCTTTGTTCTTTAGAATAATTAAAATGACTCTTCCCAGTTGAACTCTTTTTCCTAGTGTTCTACAGGCAGCTCTGCCACACTACAATAAATGTTAACTGGTCTGGGAAAATCTGTAATAGAGAATTGTTCTGCCCTATTACAGAATCTTCACATTCACTGGAAAGCTGGATTTCATTTGAAATGTTGCTGAATATACTGTAAGATATAATATATATTGAGAACAATGTGTATGGAAAGGGCTTGTCTTAGTGTCCGTCTCTCGCCTTGATGATGGATGTGAGAAAATTATGATGCGAAGTTGGTAATTTATTTTTATGAAAGGAGAGCCACATCTGGCACACTTGTTAAAAACAATGCCCGCTGACATTTGCAAGTATTCCTTTGTGTGATGCTCAGTGTCTGGCTGACTTCCTCAGTCATGTTCCACAGTGATGAGAAATGTTCTATACAATCAGACTGTACAGCAATAACACCTCTAGAAAATTGGCAACCATCTATTTTTCTATTTAAGTAACACATTTTGGCAGTCAAATAAACTGCATATTTAAATATACCATGTTGCATCACACTTAAGTGGTGAAGAGAAACATCCCAATTTGCCAGAGGTACAGAAAACAATTGTGTCATCATATCACCTTTTAAAATGTCGCAGTTTTTCTGCTTTCATGTACAGCCTCTGGTTAAACAAGATATCCATCAAATGCCTTCAGTTTTCAATCACTTCCTATGATAACAGGTGAATGACACGGGCACAGTAATCACCTGAACAAAATACTCTATTGTAAAACCTAATTGTAAGCTATAAAGCATTCCATGACTGCTGCTTTGCAACAGCAAGGAAAGCAACAAGTCCATGAGTACCAGGAAATACACTGCCCTAATAATACACAAAAGTAACTTGGGGGCACTGAAGAAAGTGTGCAAATGTCTGACACATTTGTCAAAGTATTTCCTGCTTTGATTAATAACATCTATTAATAAAGCTCCATGTTCCATAGCACTGCACCATTTTGCATACCTCAATCTTGCAAATTGCATAAAAATACTGACCAATAGAGCAGGTCTTTGCATTTCAACATGTTAGTGTTATCTGAATGTGAAGTCAATAAGGACTTCATTTTAAAGTCATCTTTCAATAAGGACTTCATTTTAAAGTCATCTTTCAAGACAATGCTGTTTTTATGCACTACACTGATTAGTGTTGCACAGTCTTTTATCCACAATAAACTCCAAATCCTTCTCATTAAGGAGGCCCCTAGCACATGTGTAGCTAGCACTCATTTTTATCCAAATGCAACTTGTAGTTATCAGCCTTAAAACATATTTACTAATTTGCTGCTCAGTTCTCCAGTATATACTAATTGACCTGTAAAGTGGAAACCCTGGAAAAACCCTGCATGGACCTACTGTGTTTTTATTTTATAAACATAAGTCCATGCAAATTTGTGCTCTATTTGGTGCTCCAGTTGCTCATAGAGAAAATGTACAGTATATCTCCAATTTACCATAATCCAAAATGATTAACAGCAACATGCAGTGCTCTGAGTACTTGAAGGGGCATTGCCCATGAAATGTTAACTGAGATTTGAATAAAAACTACTGCATGTTGCTGTTCGTGTGAGTGCAATTTGAACTATAGTTTATTGGAATTTTACAGACTTTAGTATCCTC
Source organism: Xenopus borealis (assembly GCA_024363595.1). Classification (NCBI taxonomy): domain Eukaryota; kingdom Metazoa; phylum Chordata; class Amphibia; order Anura; family Pipidae; genus Xenopus; species Xenopus borealis. The sequence continues at coordinate 188,689,907 of CM044431.1, read as the reverse complement.
GGTAAAAAAAGAGATAGTATTAACAATATATTATTAGATTAAAACCCAAAAAGCCAAGGACAAACACCTATGATACTCTGGTGCAACTAGAAAATGTTTCATTATCACTACTGTCTGTAACCAATCCTGTTTATCTTTTATATTTCAGTATTTCTAACTTCAAATAGATCACATCCACTGAATATGAACAATTTGAATTGCAGTATGCATGGTATTTCGGACTATGAAAATGAGAGAGAGACAAGGAAGGTTAACTGATACCAAGCCAATTTCACCAAGGGCTTATATAAACTAAATACAGGAGACACAGAGCTGATATGCTGGCTATCTTTTCATCCAAACAATATTTTTCAATGAGAACTGAGGAGTGCCAATTATCTTTTTTGCATGATATCTATTGAGCACCCAAGCCTTATTCCATATGTATAGCTATGTATATATGATTATTGTGCCATCCCAGTACCTTGCTAACTAAGCACACACAGTTGAGCTATTATTTTCTCCCTGAAATTATGACCCCTTTGTTTTTAACCTCCATAGCAGCCACAAGCCCCATTATGAAGTTCCTTCTCAATCACAATTATATGAATTTATTTGATTACGGAAGAATTGAGAAGGAATATTATGTGAAGTTTAAGGGTCAGTCCACATGAGTAGATTCGCCCCAGCGACAAATCGCCTCTTCTTCAGGGAAAAAATATCCCCAAACTACTGCCTTCTCCCTGCCCTCAGCTGACTGAAATGAAAATCGCCTGCGGCAATTCACACGTGGAGCTTCGTTTTCTGAAGTCGCCCGAAGTTTCCTCGTGAGGCAATTTCAGAAAACAAAGCATCGCGTTTGAATTGCCACAGGCAATTTTCATTTTAGCCGGCAGAGGGCAGGGAGAAGGCAGTTCAGGGAGATTGTCGCCCCGAAGAAGAGGCTATTTGTCGCTGGGGCTACTAATCTCCCTGAATCTGCTTGTGTGGACTGACCCTGAGGCTATTCTAAAGAAATGGTGCCCTTAGTGTGCCCTTAACTAGTGCACAAGCATCCCAAATTGCAAAGAAAGATGCTATTTTCTGTATTCTAGGAGTATTTTAGTGTATCCATATAATAAAGCTATTTAAATATACTTCAGGAGTTAGCGTCTGGACCTGTCTAATATACAGGTATATATTAGAATGATAGTGTATATATTAGAGTTCGTTTTTGGCATTGCCAAAATAACTTTATATACAGTCTGTTCACAGTCTGTTTCAAGGAATTTCTAGCTTACTTAAGTCAGTGTTGCAATTCCCACCTCCATAACTAATTGTAAATAATATACAGAAAGAATGCTATGAGCATATAAGACATAGTGCCCTTATCTATTAAATCCTTTCCCTCCTGAGGTTAGATTCTCAGTTTCTGCATAATATTTCACTAAATTGGCAATTGTGCATTTGCAATGTTGCACACCCTGGCCACTGTAAGCAAAAAGGCTAAAGGACCAGTAGCATTAAAAAAAAAAAATGCTCATGTCAATTTTGAGCACTGATATTCTATCATAGTTTACCTTATCACTAAACAATATTGCTAATACATAATCAAGGCCGATTGCATATTATTTTAAGAATTAAAGTATAATGCTTTTAGATATGATTTCCAAAATGCAGACTTCAAATGCATTTTTATTGCTGGTCCTATATGAGCAAGTTTAACTATTGTAATGTAAGTATGTCAGCATGTATTGTGCTTATAGAGGGGGGAAGACTTAATTTTTTGCAAGTGCATGAGATATTTTCAAAGAGAGCCACATAGTTACACACAATGCATCTTATGTTGATGTTTTAAATGCAGGATGATGATCAGACCCAAAATAAAAAAAAAGACGGTCATGAACATTGATACAAATATGTTGTTTAATTTTTTTTAATTACAAAATGTTTTGTGAACAAGTGTACAATGTTTCTCCTACACTGGGAATAACAAAACTATTTCCATTTTCCCAACTATCATAACTAACTTTTGTAGCTCTTAATGTTCATTTTGGATTTTCAGGAAAAATTATTTAGCCGTTAACACACAAAAGCCAAAAACAAAATTTTGAACAGTCTGTTTTATTACCTTATGTAATAAAGTATTTTATCCCGTTTTCAATTTTTTTGTACAACAAACATTAATTTGTGAATCAGATGTTAAGGGACGTGAAGGTGAAGAAAAAAGTTTATGACATCACAATATTTTACAACAGTACACAATTAGAAGTCAGATTCTGTTTCCAACTATCCTTCAGTGTATAGCAAGGGTGGAAAGGAAAGGCACATGTAGGTTTATGGATACAAGTCTGGAATCAAAAATGACCAAAGTAACTGTTAAATATTAAATGTACTGAAGATAATAAGAACACTGCTTAATGTATTTTATTATAACACACTTATGTCATTCTTGGTTCAAGAGAGAAGTACACTAAAGCAATGCTGTAATGGCAATAACGCATGTAAACAGGCTGTTGCAATTGTTATTACTTTTAATTGAGTTCTATGAACCAACCAAGTATAGTGCTGGAAAATTTCCATTGACAAGACAAAAAAATCACCATTGCCTGAGCTTTCGGATCTAAGATTGGGGAAGATAGTGAGGGGGCAACAGTTGATGGAAAGGCACAGAGAGACTGCTGCCATACCATGTGCATTGCCAATCATTAATATGATTATACATTATGTAGGCTCAAACATTTTGGTATACAAAGATCCGAGTAAGTCTAAGCAAATGGAGAATCTTATCAGAAAACTTCAGAAGTGTAGTTGTAGGATCCATGCCTTAGCCCAGTGATCCCCAACCAGTAGCTCATGAGCAACATGTTGCTTCCAAAACCCTTGGATGTTGCTCTCAGTGGACTCTTTATTTTTGAATTCCTGGCTTGGAGGCACGTTTTGGTTGTATAAAAACCAGGTGTACTGTCAAACAGAGGCTCCTGTTGTCTGCCAGTTCACATAGGGGCTACCAATAGTCAATCTCAACTCTTATTCGGCACCACCCAGGAACATTTTTAATGCTTGTGTTGCTCCTCAACTCTTTTTAAATGTGAATGTTGCTCACGGGTGAAAAATGTTGGGGACCCCTGCCTTAGCCCATGGAAAATTAAGCATAGTTTGTGGTCTTTCTATGGCTAATAAAAAAAAACTGGAGAAACCTGTCATAAAATCTGTAGCAGTGACACAGCCATGCTTATTTTTGGACCAAAATGAATAATGTGGCTGTGTGCAGCAGATGCCATTGAAACAGGGCCTTATAACATTGTTCCCTATTCTGCTATTCAACAGCAATCAAGCAATAAGAATTATAAATAAAAAATATTTCTGTAACAGTAAGGTTTGATTTTTTGCCACTTTGTGTTGCAATTATGATACCTAAAGACGTAAGGCACTGCAAGAGTTTGAGAATGTATTTGTTAGGGATTAGTTTTGCAACTGAAGCCCAAACCTGTGACCTCACTACTGTTGAAGGCCTTATCTTAAAAAGAGTGTTATTGTTCCAGGGACATTCCTGTACAGGCACTGTGGGTTAAAAATATTTTCGTTAGACCACAGTTGCCCCTTTGAAGTTGGAATGTAATTTTCTGAAAACATCATTTTCAAATAAATAAGAACTTTTGGTTTTTGCCTTGTATTCCAGAATGCAGTGATGCCCCACCAGATTTTATCTTCTGTAACCACTACTTTATCTTGCTTCTTCACAAAGTTTCTGCTTTGTAAAAATTGCAAGTATCAAACATATGGTCTTCACTCTGTCCTAATCATTCCCAATACCCTAAAGCAGGGCTGTCCAGGGGCCACATGCGGCCCACAACCCAACCTTATGTGGCCCTCCACCTACCTGCTGTGTTTGCTTACACCTCTATTGTTCACATCCCGAAAAGCCCTGTACTGTTCACACCTGAGACCCAGGCTGAAACTACCCACATTATTCACCTGTTCACACTTTACACAAAATGCTAATGGGGCACCAGCACTGTGTAACTGTATGTAGTACATTTTAGAGTTGCCTTGATGGGTTTCCCTCTCTCTTGCTCTGTTCTGTGTGTGCCCTGCTCGGCCTGTGCGTGCCCTGCACGGCCTGTGCGTGCCCTGCTCTGCCTGTGTTGTGCCCTGCTCTGCCTGTGGAACATAAGCCTGGTATTTGTTCTAGGGGTTTGTTAGCATCTGAAAATAAACTATTGTTATGGGCCCCTAAGGTAACACAGAAGTTGGACAGCACTGCCCTGAAGTACTAAACACCTTAGAAACAAACATTCTAAGGCAGGGACTTTATTACCTATGGGATTTTTGTTTAGTGTCACACATATATATACATTTGTATGTTTAAGACACACTTTAAAGTCTCATTGGTCACATACACTTTTCAACTATTCAAAAAAAAAAAAAAACTCTTGCAGGGTCTTACAGCGATAGGAAGTCATATACAGCATTTCTTAAATGTCTATAGTGGGCACTTACTGTTAGGAGGCAAGCCCTGGTGAACATATATTATTGTGATATTTTTTTAAAACTAGAAGGATACAGTAACTCTCACCAAAGAACACAAAATGTTTTTAAAGAAGAATGACAAAAAAAAAGTAAAAACACGATGATCTGCAACCACCCTTGTTATACACTTCTATACTGATTTTCTTAAAATCACATCAGTGGGTTTTATATTGTTTATTTGATTAAAATGATAAGAAAAAAATATTTAAAAAAATTTGTCTTGTAAAAGAAATGGTATGTTTTTTAAAAAAGATTCCATATAAAGAAATTAAGGGGATATTAAAAAAGAAAGTAAAATCATTGAATGACAAAAGGGATTTTTTTTCTAATACCAACCAATCAAAATTCAAACATAGCAGGAGCCAGCCTGCTGTAAAAAATTCATTCCAGACTGTACATACATAAGGAGTGTAAGGTGTTGTGAGTGGAAGAGTATTTTTTACGGGAAGCTGGCCAATCACATTCCGTAAAGTAACCATTGAGCACAACAGACTTGATAAGGGCTTTACAATTGGAAATCAGCCATCTAATCCATTTTACATCCAGTGATCACACCCAACAATAAGACAGTACATTAGTTGATGCTAATCACCATACTGTAATGATATGGTTTAGTAAAATGGGGAGAGTAGGAGGGGAAATGCCACCCACAATAGTGTACATACTGCTAGCATGATACAAGAGTGGTTTAGAGACAGAATTGGCACATCCAGAAGGATTACATAAACTACAGCTTGTAGTGCTGCCAAATGTTCTGAGAGGAATATATATGCCAGCTACATTCTTAATCCTAATATCTGGCAAGCACTACATTCAGTGGTAGGGGAAAAGGATAGAAAGGCAAATAAATAGCTGTCTGAATGGTGGATTCATAACTACAGTTCACACGTACACACAACTAAGGGTGTAAGGCACAAATTTACATGTGGAAGAAATGTTCTTCACAGAAGGAATTCTATGAAGGTTCTGTGAGATAAGACCATAAGTAATATAGATGATTTAAAAGCTGGCATGTTACAGAGTTCACATCATTGCTGGATCGAGTACCAAACTACATGCAAACAGGAGATGGAACGCACAACATCAGCTGGTGCCTTCTTCACAAAAAAGAATCACTACTGACAAAGCCATGTTTACAACGATGGTCTGTGCAGAGAAGTCCTAGATTGACTATAGGGATATTCTAACGCTGCCTACAAAAAAAAAAAAAAATCAAAGGACCAGCCAATGAATTCTTAAAATTAATGAAAATAAATATTCCCCTTTGAATCCTATGAGACCTGGATGAATCTGCAACATATTCTAGAACAGCAAGTCACATACTCATTCCCAGAACTAAAAGATTTAAGATAAAACATAGTGGTAGCCAAGGAAAGGAATGAAAATGAAGAGAAAGGTAAATGAAAACATAATCCAA
>CM044431.1:188635187-188672651 GCA_024363595.1 Xenopus borealis | reverse complement strand
TGCAGTACAGCAGTAAAGAGTTATTGAAGTTTATTAGAGCACAAGTCACATGACTTGGGGTAGCTGGGGAATTGAAAATATGTATAGCCCCATGTCAGATTTAAAATGAAATATAAAAAAAACTGTTTGTTCTTTTGAGAAATGGGTTTTATGCAGAAATGAACATGGAACAGCACCATTAACTGGTGCATTTTGAAAAAAAATTTTTTTTCCCATGACAGGATCCCTTTAAGGAGGTGTATGAAATTGGATTGTGACGTGCACCCAGGCACCGTGGGGTATTTAATCGTGAGTGCTGATATTATAAAGATTATTTATATCAAATAAAAGGATAGTTTCTTAATGGTTTGCTTCATGCTCAGGGTGTACAGAGATGGTGCATGTGATAGGCAATATTCCTTCTATCTGTGAGCATCAAACCCTTGTTATTCCAACTACATGTTATCAAATATACAATATCCAACATCCAACTTTATGTTTCTCATAACTGTATCATATATAGAGGACTACTCTTACATGCAGCTGATGATGAACTACGACTACTAGTACAGGCTTGGGATCGGTTTACCAGAAATCTCTGCATTATGGAAAGGTCATGTCCCATATACAGTGCATTTTAATAAAATCATTAAAAAAAATTTATAAATGATTTCCTTTATCTCTGTAATAAATAAACTGTACCTTGTACATGAGCCCAGCTAATACATAATTCATCCTTGGGAGCAGTACTGCTGGGTTTAAATAATGTTTAAATGATTTCTTAGTAGACTTGAAGATGCGACTTGCAGAAACCCCTTATCAGAAAAACCCCAGGTCCCAAGCATTGTGGATAACAGGTCCCAAAGCTGTATTAACTGGAGGGCTGCACAAGCACAATACCAACAGTGGGTGGTTGTTTAGGTAACATATATGTCCCAATAGGAATAGCCCCTTTAAAGCATGAGAGAGGTTATGGCCAGATTTTCCATTCAAATCATGAACGGTACATACACTGTGCAGCAGGACTATGTCACACAAAATAGATAACTGACATCTAGTCATATTTTGCTACTTCCAAACAGCATATATTTCAGTAATGGCATGCAAAAGACAGCTCCCTCATTTATTTTATATTTTCCTGAGGGTGAAAGGGTGAAGGCCATGTTCAATGCACCAGCTCAATTAGAATTCTAAGCAAGTATTTATTCCCTAATGCCTAGTCTGGAGAACACAACAGTTGGAATGTGCAAGAGAGGTCAACTCCCACTTAAAGGCATTAATCATTACCAAGAGGGGACATCGCTAACAGAATGTTCTTGTGGCACACAGACTATAGATTCTTAGAAAAGTGCTTGGATTCAGATACATTATACAGTGCTATCTGCAACCATGCAGATTATTTTCTCTCTCTACTGGGTCCAAAACATTAGATAAACTCCTAACAAATAAATTATTCCAAATAACTACATAATGTATTTTGATTATCTAATATGGTCATTGCTACCAGTATCATTTGTGCCATAAAAGGCATCTGGAATCAGGAACTGAATTATTCGGTTGCAACAGCATGTTGAGACAGCAATAGATGTGATGGAACTAGATGCGCTCATGGGAAAATTAGTTAATACTATTTCTGCATTGAAATCCATTTCTCAAAAAAAGAAACATATTTTTATATATTTTGAATTCTGACATGTGGTCAGACATATTGGCAGTTTCCTTGCATCCCCCAGTCATGTGACTTGTGGTCTGATAAACTTCAGCCACTCTTTTCTGCAAGTTGGAGTGATATCACCCCCTCCCTTTCCCCTCCAGCAGTCTAACAACAGTACAGCACTGGAAAGCCTAACAAAAGAACAATGAGAAGGTAACCAGATAACAGCTCCCTTACAAGATAACAGCTGCCTGGTAGATATAGAACAGCACTCAATAGTAAAATCCAGGTCCTACTGTGACAAATTCAGTTACATTGAGTAGGAAAAGCAACAGCCAGAAAGCAGTTCCATTCTAAAGTGCTGGCTCTTTCTGAAAGCACATGACCAGGCAAAATGACCTGAGATGGCTGCCTACACACCAATATTACAAATAAAAAAAATACACTTACTGGTTCAGGAATTAAATTTTATAATGTAGACTAAATTATCGGCAGTGTAAACAGTAGAAATATAAACTACATCATAAAAATCATTACAGAATCCCTTTAAGTCACTTAAAGCGAAATCATGACAGAATATTCCAAAAGAAGGAAAACTATGAAAGAGGACAGTTCTCACACAAGGACAAGGAGCTCCTCTTTATTTCCACAGGCCAACGTCAGCATTTTCCATCAGAATGAATAATCTGTTTAGACATATATGCTGTGACTGTTGGGCAGTATGGATGAAATCGCCCGAAATATCTGACCAAAAATGGGGATGTAAGTTCTACTTCCTTTTTCTATACAAATTGGTCTACTTCAACCTGCAGGTGGAAGAATGTATATTATAGTTTTTGGTGGAACCCCCACTCTTCCATGATGAGCACATAGGTATTCTGTACTTGGCAGGCAGAGAAGGCAATTAGAAGTTTGGTGTACAGGACAGCACTGGACTCATACATTTCACAGTGCTATTTCTGTCCAAGTAATTACAGTACTGTGTTGAGAAGTTTGAAACCTTTGGTTGGGTTTAGATGAAGCTTGAACCAGGCCTACGCTAACTCAATTTTATTATGGATTATTAAACCTGGTGAAAACTTTTCAGTGTGTATTCATTAACTCCAATGTGCAATAGAGTATTTCACTAAACCATGTTAAAAATACATGGCTTCCCAATTTGGCACATTACTGTTGTTTGTTGTTAAAAAAATGTAAACAAAGCACATTTCAATGGCTATTCAAGGACACTGGGAGTTCGTAAACAATGAAAATCTGTTCACCAAATTAAAATTTCTTCCTTACTCCATTAATCCATTAATTTAAGAAGTGGTTGGGCACCAAGTAGGACTCAATAGAAAAAAAATTTGCAAGAACCACAGCCTCTGTTTTTAGTACTTCTGCAGTAATGTATAACAGATGGTATTGTAGGAAATCTAAACATTGGCAAATGGATGTGGAATGCAATAAATTAAAGGCAAGCTATTTCACGAAGCAACTAATTAGTTGCAAACTTTGAATGACTGGATGTGATGCAGCTAGTAAGTTGCACATGCTGTGGGTGTCAAGTTATTTCAAGCTTCTCGTCCTTATGCAAAGCTTGCTATTCTACCCACTTGCCTTTCTGTCACCTCCAGATTACATTTTTTATATCTAGCAGAAGATATTTCAATATTTTTTGTTATTTTATTAATATATTCTGACATGTTCTATTTGTTTTGCATAGTATTTTTTTGTATGGAATTATTTTACTCCCTGAGAATGGAATAGGTTTAGTAACCAGGTTTAGGAAGAAATTACAGGAGCCAGCTGGGAATTACAAATATGAGACCTGTTATCCAGAACGCTCAAGACCTGTTTGCCCTATTTGCACCATGCAGCTACTTCTGCTCCTTGCATGTATAAGGGAACATTTCAATAGTCAGCATGTATCAGACCAACATTCCAATAGTCTAATTTTTCTCGCATGTCTGAGCTGAATGTAATATATGAATCCCACAAATTCACATTTGTGACCCTTCAGTTCAATTTCACATAAAGCTGTCCTAAGTAAAGTACAGACCCGATGGGAGTATTATATTTAGAAAGCTGTCCTGACCTTTACATAAGGAGAGAAGACACCACAAAGGTTTAAAAGACTTTCTCCTAGACCTATTAGCCACCAAGTCAAATAAATCAGAGTAGAGTCCACAGTATAAAGAGCTAAATACTGCTAATGCCTTTCTACTTAAGCTCCCTTGTTGTAATGCATCTAATAGGCTGCCAAAGAGTCTCCTTGAAAAAATTAATGGTTTAGACAGAAAACGCAAGGCATGGTACAGCGGCAATATGGCGCTGAGACTAAATGATACTGCTGAACAGTTGGTCTTTAAAATAACTGATATGGTTTACATTGGGTGACTATACAAACTGAGCAATTCAATGGAAGGCAGTAAAATGAGATTATAAAACTCAACATGAAACTGAAGCAACAGAAAAGCACCATGTGACATATGTATAATATGGCACGCTCCTACTGCAATGTAGCACTGAAAGCCTAGAAACCCATTTCTACATGGAGTTTTTTTTGTGTTTGCCTAAGGTTACATTAAAAATACAAATGTACTGTGCATCTTGCAGTGCTTCGTATGAAACTCTGGATATTCTGTTGGCAGCCTACATCCAAATTGTTTGTACGTTCAAATATTTTCTCTGCCCAGACTTGCTGCAACACCCCTCTGTCTCTAAGTGGGAATAGTTTATAAAGAATCACCATTGGCTGTCAAAACAAATCCCGAATCCATGTACCCTTGATCTGAAAATGTCTACAATTGCAATAGCTTTTAATAAGATTACAAATGATTCACACTACACTTCACTAAGGTCAGACAATGCCAGAACACGTATGCCTTAAACAGATGGTTCTTATCATATGGAAATCTTGGTCTGAACTCACTTGCTGATAATGCAAAAATCTCCCTTCTTGCTTCTCAGAATCAGAGGAAATAGGTGCATTTGTTAAGGTGAGCAACCCCCTTTGGATTTACTCGGTAAAACAGTGTCCTTGAGCTATGTCGTTTACACTGGAAAGCTACCGCATCATACAAAGCGGTATTACTGCTATGGCTTTAATCCATAAGCTCTCTGGCAGTATCGCTATTTGAAGTTCTTTTAAAGGTTGTCCGAAAAAAGGCTTTAAAAGTCAGTTGACATTCTAACAGTTTCTATCAGTTTTGCCTTTAAACCATTGAAGGACAAGGAGAAGCTCTTATATGGGATAAAATACTAGAAGAAATGTAATATGGAATTAAAAATGGGAGGTACTGTAAAAGAACACCAGGATACAAGATGGAAAATTAGAGTAAAATGTTCACAATACTGTACATAATTGCTGGTCTGTTCACAGCATGCTGGAGACCAACACACCTAGGAGGGAAGACAAATACGAACCTGAATGGACAAATTACAGATGTGTTTTCGTTGCACTCGATCTGCACACACAGAGAACCTAGTAATGCAATCCAACATGCTCTGTGCAGTCAGGTGGTTATTTTTAATACTATGTTTTCAGACTGAAATACATTTAAATCATCATACTGTATCATCAAGAGTAGACTAAGGAACCCTCAGCTGCTTTTAGCCTCTTTAGCCTCCAGTTACAATTTGTAGGTAAAATAAGTAAGTAGGACTAACTATCCTGGAGGCAATGGTGGTTTGTAACTAATTAATGGGAAAGTTTATTTAGTATCTCATAGTGTAACTATGGTGGCCATAGATGCACTAATAATAACGTATGAAACTAATTTTCGTACAATATTCGGTGTGTGTATGGTGGGAAATGAGTTGACCGTTATCGTCAGAAGATTTAGATATCGGTCGGCTGGTTGATCGGACTGGACGGAAAATTTTGATCGGATGCCTTTGAAGGCACCCTGAACATCGGCCATTGTTAGTGCTGAATCATCAGATACAGGCACAATTCTATTGCTTCTACCTGTATATTTGATGAATCAGCTCTACAAGTGTGTTGAAACGAACTATCTTTCTTGGAAAGATCTTTTACGAGAAAGATCATAATTGTTACGTCTATGGCCAGCTTGGTGAAATTATCGAAGCTGATCGATTCCTACTACCTAGTGCTTAAAGCCCTGAGGGCAAAAAAAAAAAAAACCTGTAAATACTATCAACCTGCTTATAATACATTACAAAAGTTTACACATTCATCTTACAAACATATGCAGATAGGTCTACTCATCACTTTGTGCCATGCTTAGCCTTAAAAAATTCCAGTGCTAAATCTGACTTGATTGAGATATATATATATATATATATATATATATATATATATATATATATATAATGTCAAAGCTAGATATTTTAGGGAAAACAAATGAATTCTTATTATGAAAGAGTACACACAAACACACACACACAGTAAGAGTGTACAATCTTGCACTAAGCAGGACAATGTAATTGTGTCATTTACAATATACTTTTAATTGGAGGGGGGGGATTTGAAGCACTTTGAAGCTGCAAAACTCCATGTACCATTACCCTTAAATGCAACATATCTAAGGAATGGAAGGACCCTGGTTTTACTCAGCAAGAAAGATATATAGTTAGAATTATTCGCAAAACGGATTATGAGAGTGGGTGTAATAACATATTCCCTCCATACATTGCTGAAATCCTTGGCTGCTGCCAATCTCTTTAGTTCTGGAATTGATTAGAATTTCCTATTACTATGCTGAAAACAAAGCACAGAAGAGCAGGAGTTTACATGTTACAGAGACTTTAAGATAGATAGAGATTTAATTGACAGGTATTATTACCACATCCATCTGAGAGTGCATACTTCTGCTGCCACAGATTTGGCAGATTATATACCCTTTAAATCAAGAACAGACAACATGGAGCCTTATGCTGTTCTCTTTCTTAAAACTCATGAGGTGCACGAGGAAAAGAGGGCCCATTAACTTAATACAGTTTGTCATGTCTTTCTTTTGTATTCCTGTTTATTTCAAAACCTGAGCTCTATGTTGAATGTAGCCAACTTTGCTTAATGAAAATCAAAGCCCAGACAAAGTGGCTGAAAGAGGAAAACATCCAGTCACTGGCTTTGCAGCCTGCTGACTGTATCTGGGGAAAATACAATCACTCTGATTTTAGTTTGGACTGTGCTTTTAGTTATTATAAATACAAGTGAAAATCCCAAATGTTCACAGAGCTACAAAGGCTGATAATATATGGGCTCTTGGTTTAAATAGCAAATGATGAACACAGCATGCCTTTTATCAGGGCTTCTTTTGGGTAAGGGTAAGGGTAACAGAGTTGCACAGTCTCACGGAGAGTCTTTTTGTAATAGTTTACATGTTTTATCCCCCGAAATTATATATTTCTTGTCATGTCTGTTGCTGCAAATAAATGGGCACTTTGCATTCTTCATTGTGTGTTGCTCCTGCTTGTTCTCTTTATGCAGTTATCACATCATTCCTGTAGTCTGCAAGGGGTGCAAAGTACAGTGTAGCGTTTTTAGTGTGGAGAATAACAAGGTGTGCAAAATGCCTGAAGCATCTCTGTGTGCCATTGCACACACTATACATGTTTGTGGTTAATGGTCTTTAGAGGTGGTCCAACTTATTAAAGAATGATTTGTTGTAAGAAAAAAATATATCTAGAGCCAAAAATAATCCAAAGCAAAAATGAAAAAAAAAATAAAAAGTTAACAGTATATTATTACAATATCAGGCCTGAGAATTCTACACAACAGCAGATACATTATAGTATGCCACTGGTCATGAGGCCATTTTCCTGACCATGAAATATGTATTTTTTTTAAACAGCACTTAATAAAAAAGTATCCATTTGCCTCCAAACGCTAGAGCTCCATTCTCATATAGATACTTTTTTAAGTGTTCAGAGTAGCAAGTCTCTGGGTTTCCACCATTATCCCAAAATGTTATTAGTAAAACACATTACTACATTGCACATTTATGTCAACATGGCCCTCCAGCATTTGATAATCTCCTTTGGTAGTGGTTCTATGTAAACAGCTTAAAGGCTGCAGCTTCAGAGTCCCAAATTTACATCTTTTCAAGAGGCCATGGTGGCAGGTATTCTATCACTAGCGTTGATAGTAATACAACAGAAGCTGACTAAATGCTAACAAGTAATCCCTGAAATGTCAAGCTATCCTAAAACATGTAAACGTTTCTGTTTCTTGATCTCCCAAGATTCCCCAGTTAAACCACCTGATCTATTAAATATATTTCCCTTTATACATAAGAATAAGAGGGACTACACTGGTAGCCTAAGCAGATGTGAAGCCTTCTCTACAAATTGAAACAAAAAGCCCCACATATTTCATGATGAGTGCAAAAAATGCAGCGCCTAGAAGGCGTGAACATAAGTGGTGGGCGGATTTATTCGCCTGGGGTGAATTCACGGCAAATTCCCATGATTCGCCGCAGGTGAATAAATTTGTGAAATGCCAGTAAAATTTCGCCAAAACAAGACGCAGCGTTTCGTGTTTTTTTCGCTGTTTCGCTAATTTCCCTAGAAATTTGAGAAAAATTGGTGAAGCGAAACAATGCAGATTCACCCATCACTAGCAAACATGGCATGCAGTAAACTTAGCTCCCATAACTCAATATATGGTCAGGTTAAGGTAAACTAAAGGGTAATACAGTATTTAAGGACATACCGTTTTCTATGTTCAACCACTTAAACATACAATTAATGTTTTCTAGTCCATGGTTAAACAAAGAGGATATTTATGAATGTTACCAAGTACCATGTTTTTTTTTCAATAGGAACAACAAGAAAATAGCTACAGTTTTCCCACCTTCAACAGAATAGGTTAACCTCACCTTTCAAACATTATTGATCAAATCTTGTCAACATTATCCAGAATAAATTGTCTAGTCTCCACAATATTTTTTTTAAGTGGAAGAGAGACAAACATTGAATTGTTCAGACCAACCTGCTGTTCACATGTGCTTTATAAGACAATGCGCCTATTACATGAGTTCTGAGCAGATCACGACTGCAGCTAATTTATCAACCTCATTAAGCAAACTGAGAAGGCTCCAGACGTTCAGGGACGTCAAGATAAAACAAGGGAGTTGACTGCATTTACCTCTAAGGAGTAAATCTCATCTAGAGAAAGGTGTAAAGAAAAGAAAATACCAGACAAGGACCGACAGGGAAGGTCATGGGAAATGGAGTTTCAGAACAGAAGAAAATAGATTAATTTTCTTCTTCCACATTCTACATTGACATCTAAAGATTTAGTTAGTATATCTATGACACATAAACAAGCATTATTCCACTACTGAGAGGGTAAAGCCTTGGAACATTTTACACAAAAAGGACTTGTTCTTATAATCTATTTATCTTCAAGGAAGAAGTCAGGGAGAGAGGCTAAGTACAATGGCAGCAGGGGGAGGGTGTTAGTGGAAAGAAAGTGAGGTTAAGTTGGCTTTGCAAGGTGAAAAAACACACAAGAGTCTGTGAAAAAACACTGCACAGGGATAAAAGATACACTGGAGTTCTCTTTATTTAACTCTTAATCTCAGAGATAACAAAAGGACAGCTTGTTCATCAACATATAAATATAAAATGCATAGGTAGATCAAGGTGCCTATGTCAACAATTAGGGAACAATTATTTCAAGTACAAGTGCCCATGGGACATCTATAAGATTGTTTATGAATGTTTGTTACAAAAGTAATTATAATTGAATATTAATTTTAAACTAGCATGGCTCTTTAAACAGTAGGCAAAGTAACTCCAGCGTAACTTTAGCTAATTAAGCTGTGGGTCACAAATGTCACATCCCTATGAACAAAGCCAGTTCCAAAGTAACTTCTTGTACCTGTACCTTAAACGCATGCTGAACATATGGAGGTGACATCATAACACCACGTGTCATAGCAAACAAAGCAGCGAGTGAATTAAGGATTAGTACACAGAAACGTTAGTGTCAGCGTGGAAATTAAAGAAACAATCTTCCAAACAAATTACGCTAAATAACACCACATTGCACTTTGCAAAACAAAAGTGAAAACTGTAGATTGACAAAACTGAATCATCAGCCAAAAGTCAAATAAAAAAAAACACACAAAAACAAAATCAAACATAAAATCATAACAAAACGTCAAGCTTTACTTTGATTTGTATTGTTTGTATAGCAAAGTTACTCCTTGTCTCTCTGAGCATGTGTAACAATTCACTTTGTGTAAATGCCCAGAGACAGCCAAGGAGTAGTAAGCACACACATGTGATAATGAGAAACACCCATGCGTAACCACTGCTACCATTGTCTCTTCTGTATTATGTACAAGGTTCTGTGAATGATGCTTTCAGCTAAGTTAATATGCTCACTGCAAATAGATTACCCAAATGGGCCTTGAGATTTCATTTGTCTAGGCTTTCTGAAACCCATATTTTCTCCACTGCCTTCACTTACAAAATGCAGAAAGTTAATGAAGACTACAAAGGCTTCCAACTGTCTTCATTTTGCAAAGAAGTTGTTGCTACAATAAAAGCCTACAACAGGTTATACTACAAGAGAATTGGATGATATAATCCTTATAAAACAGGACAGACAAAGAGAACTCCACCGTCCCCTGCACAAATGATCAAACCACACAGGGAAACATGATTGTGAAGCACATACTTTTTTTTATTCTTCTAAGACAATCATACTATATTCTTTAACTCTGCAACAGGAACTTGTAGCCTGGGTCACTCTTCCCTTAAATGCAGATTGGTATGTGTCTATAAACATATATCAGATATGCAGACATGCCTTCTACTACCTGTATGTAGCAGCAGGAGCTATACCAAGTAGTTTTTCAAATGACAGGAGGACACGCATTAGGATAATTTCAAAATTAGTTCTTTAGATGATTCAGATGAGATAATGGCCCGAGTAAGGGTGCTGTTTCCTTTTGAATTGATCAGAAATTACAAACAGAATGCTTTCCAGATTTCCTACTCAAGCCCATCAGAACAGATGTTTCAGTTACTTAATACATAAAACATTCCACTCTTTTCTGAAAGGTAATATGATGGGGGTAGAGCTTTAATCAGTAAAACATCAATGTTAGGAATTAGCTATGCTTTGCTCTCTGTAGGTAGAAAGAGGAGACAACTACAGTTAAGTGCTGATCACCACAGGTTACAGGTCAATGATGTCCCTCTCAGATGAACTACTTCAGTGTAAAAATAAATGATACCGTAACTTAATTTGTTTAATATCCTCAATGACGAAAACAGGATCTGAAAATACTTCTCAAATGGAGATATATTTTTCAGGATGGCCACTTCTTTAAAACTGGGAGTCATTATGTATTCTGATGCTACAATCAGTGACTTAAATTACTTTAAACATTCTTAGTTTAATTGTGACTTCAATATATCGGAGGTTACCCCTTATGACTGCAGGAAGAGGGTAATGGAGGGAGATCTTAAGTGAAGAGAAAATATAGAACCTGTTGTAAAGTACTGTTTGTTTTCCATTTGAGACAAATTGTAAACTGCGGGCATAGGGTTTACTATGTGGAAAGAACATGCTAATACATGTTCTTAGACATGTTCCATTGGCCCCTACTGGAATTGAAATCTCTCTTGCAAACTGTAAAGACATGCTTCTAAGGTTAATAATATGTAGCTCCATGTAAACATGGAACCTTATATACACACAAAAGGGAAGATGACTCCCCCTCAATTTAAAATATAGTCAAATATTCATTGAAAGTTGGCCACGCAACAGAAGATCTTGACAGTCAGCCAACCTAACCTGGCAATACCATGGAGTGATTTACTGGTTGACATGTATAAGTACAAAGCATCAGAAAATAGTGCTACTAACATATTTTCCAACCCACGGCAGTGCAAATATTGAGTGTTTTACTATTAATGAGCATTTTAGTCACGCAAATATGTACTATTTGTATTGTTTTTCCTGTGTGGTTTCCATGAGTGTTAGAAAACAAGCATTTGGAGTTTTTACTCCATGATGGCATTAATGTATAGGTTAGCTGGAGTATATCCTTTGCTCAACATATTTCATTAGGCTGAAAGCATCAGTGTCACAAATTATACCTCCCTCCCCTTCTTTCATCAGTGTTTATCCAGAAGAATTATTTCCAAGGCCTTACCCTTTTTGTCTTGGTGATTATGAAAAGAGTCTGCGACGTGCGGATCTGTATTCTCAGAGGAGTCATAGAGGTCCTTCCAATCCAGCATGCTTCCCCTATCGTATCCCTCCTGCACTCTCGAGTAGGAAGTGGTGCTGGGATCTAAGGAATTTGAGTGTTCTGGTTTAGCACATGCATGGTTAGATATTAAACATGTCAAAAATATACCTTAACCTCTTGGCCACACACTTGAGAAAACTCACACATTGCATGGTTTGTCAAGAAAAGGTATAAGGTTAAGAATTTGAATGTCACTCATAGTTTTTCTTTCTACTTTTCACAGTGAATGGGATAAAAACAATCTCTCTTAAGTACGAATCCCTTGAAACTGAGAAAGCTCACTGGATCCATTTAGCTCTTGAAACAATTTCAGCTGTATGATTATCCTCTCATTTACTCTGTAATATAAAATGATTATCACTTGTTTTTTTACACCAAGGCCAAGAATTCAAGGTCTAGCTGTCAGATATGCATACCGATTCCCAGAGAATGCAATTAGTATCTTACCATGAAAATATAAGTGTATTATTTTTCTAGCTATAGTGATAAAAGGTTGTTTATAAAAATAAGATTGCTTTGTATATTTATTTATTTAAGTGTTTTTAACTTCCTGTATAAAAATACCATGCCCTATAACTTGATGTAACATTCCTGGTAAAATGTTTTACACTACATGAATAAATCAATGGACTCAAAGCAAACAAAGCTGCTTGTTCAGGCTATTAGGCTCTCAGGCATCTGTCATTGACGTTGTAGATGAAGTCAATAAAATAATTCTTACAACAATGGCACAATGTAGGTCTAAGACAATTGCTACACTGTTTAACCTTCTTATGTTGCTTCTGCAGGTAACAAAGGAACACCCTCCCAGCCACAAATAAAGACATTTAGTCAGGGAGAATAACACTGAGTAGTCAGAGCTGGCTGAATATGAAAGACTATTGTGATGGCTGTATCAAATACACAATGAGGCACAGCTTGTTGTTGGAGGAGAGATCAACCACCAGTGGAGATGAACTGTCAGCACAGTATCTTCATTGTTTTGCAGATTAGTGCTTTTCCTTAATTGGCCTGCTTTACCTTAATGCAAGGCTGGAATGATTGGAAACAAATAAATGTCCCCCGACATCAGCAGTTTCATTGGGTCTACTGCTAATATTGGCTTGGAAATAAATCCATTCTGCAGAAGAAGAATGAGGCTATTATGATAATATTGTTGGAAGCTGTAATTGGTATTGTGATTACAAGGGTCATCTGAATCTCAGCTAAATATGCTTTGGGTGATTGGTGGTATAGTATAGGTATAGTTACAATAAAATCATCTTAAGTGACAATGACTAAAATGGTAATGTCAGTGATTATCATGAGCATGCTGCCTATCTTGTCAGGTTTTTGAGTTAAAATGTGCCGTCCACTATTATCCACTAACAAATGAATATCAGGCAACTCTCAATGAGAAGTGAAAATGCAGCAATAAGGCTTCCATATATAATCTACTAGCTGTAATTCAGTTAGCCTTACTGTCTGTATTGCTACTGGTTGCCTTCTTTCCTGTTACTAAATCCAACTCAAAGTTTCAGGTTATAATATGCACATACCATTACTTATAAGTCTATTTACATTTAAAAGTATGCGTCTTCATGTTTTTGAGTATGGGCTCCATATTGCTTGCCTTGGCTGTACAGCCCAAAATAGTAACATTTGCAGTTGAAATATGCCTGAAGAATCTTAAAAATGATCTCGGTTAATACCAGCAAAATGGAAACTCCCATTAATGCACACATACAGAGGCGGAAGGTTACATGTGCACTATTATTTATAACCCTATATAGTACATAATATTTACATTTAAATACATATATACATATATATATATATATATAGCCACTTTAAGGTATTAACAGTTGATCCCAAACTCACGTCACTTTCTGGGAAATTCCCTTTTTTACATTTTAGTAAAAAGTTTAGAAAAATATAAAGAAAAAAGGAAAACGCCAAAGATAAAGCTGAGGCCAGTGAACAAAGTTATAGAAAGACAGCTAGTCTATGTGTTCTACATAAAACAATTAATACTCAATGGAATACGATTCTCTAAACACCAGCTATTAACAACTATAGTATCCTAATTAGACAGCTGTAGACAAGAATTAGTACAAAGAGGATGGGATGTAACTTCAGTTATAGCAGTACAAAAAGGTCCTATTCACAAAAATTGCCTTTTTTGCCAAAATGCAGGCCTTTTCTATTAGCAGGTTAATAACTCATCTCAGACTTTATTTAATTAGACTTTCAAAGCACGAGTGTTCGCTTGTCCATTATGAAGCCATCAAAAACACTAAATAGCTTGCTACAAGAGACTAAAAGTTCTCTTTAAATTTCAGCATGCGGTTTATTCAGCTACATGTTAAAAGAGGCGGCTATTGTTCATTTGTATGAAAATACTCTCAGCCAAGCAATTTCAAAGTCCATTACACAAGTATTATCAGATTAAAGGAGCTGAATACATTATTAATGTGATATCAATTTATTAAAGTTAGTAGTGGAGCTAGATGTGCCTCCCACAAACCTTAATAAGGTAATAAAGAAGAAAGGATTTAATTTGCTCTGTGGTGTTCTTGTTACAGATCTCATATCTATAAAGTAACCTGCATCTGGGATTGTATGCCTCTACTGGATTTCTCCCACACTTTCTATTCAGCTATCTACAGGATAGTTTGCGCTATATTACCTACTTTACTGAGCATTTAATGTGGCATGGAAAAAGGGCCCTCATTTAAATGTAGTGAAATCTTCCTTATTAAAAGGAACAATTATTTTAAAAGGCGGTACAAGCTGAGCTTAGTCTAAAAATTAGCTGAAGTGTAATGGCTCAGAACCATTAGCTTCTACTGAGAAAACACATCAATTCACAGTTAGTTTAGGGACTGTTCCATATATTTTGTTTGCACGGAAATGTGTTAAGTCTAATGTTCTTTTATTTGAACAGCAATAACATGGCAGATAAACACAGAGCCACAGTTTGTGGCACTTGTAAAAAATCACTTGCAGACCAAGCAAACTGCATTCCCCTGTTGTCTTTGGGGAAACAAAAGTCTTCCATCTCCACTGCTGTGCCTCACAGTCTCCTTAAAATGAGGTCAGAATGCAACTATATGAATGCAGCTAGCCAAAACATATTCTCTTGACCCGCCCATAATGTGTATACACTCTACTTACAATTTCCTGATTCTCTCCAATGCAAGTTACCTTAGATAGAGATTCTACTTGCAATTGTCTGCTTCTCTCCAATGCAAGCTACCTGAGATAGAGCCTCTACTTACAATTGTCTGCTTCTCTCCAATGCAAGCTACCTGAGATAGAGCCTCTACTTGCAATTGCCTGCTTCCTGCCTATGCAAGCTACCTTAGAGCCATGCCAGATGATTGTCGCCTGTGTAGTTCTAGCGTTCGAACATCAAAGTCAAACTACCTCTACCTCTGTTCTATTAGCTGAGACTCTTATTAGTGAATAAACAAAGATCTATCACTGGGAAAGTAGTCAAACTCTCAAGTCTACTACATTTGTCCCAGTGGCAGGTGAGTAATTGGTTATGTTTACATGCATCCAATCACAACGAGGCCAATTTCCTGCTGCTCTTTTTACGAAAGAAAAAAGTAAACAAAACTGGCAATTTTAGTAAAACAGGACCAAGATATGAGAGATGGAAAGGCAACTAATGCTACTATGTAGGGTTCTTTGGAGGAACTGTTTACAAAACACAAATAAACTGACCATACACTGTGTGGTAATATATTTCCTGATCTGGTGGAGGAGAAGTTGCAATTTCTATGAAAAAAATAGTCAAGGGGTGAAATATATTTTTAATTAGTGAAGTGAAGAAAAACGAAATTTATGAAAAAAATAAAGGAAAAGGTTAAAATGTTGAGCTTAAATATCATATGTCTTACCATTCAATGCCACAAAAGAATCTGGAAAAAAAACAGAAATGGAAAAAAATAGTTATTTCCACTATTTTCTGTGAAAATTACAATGATTGAAATGTAATCCCATCCCCATGGACCCCTGCTTCCTGCTGAGAGTTTCACCACATCAGAATAAACAGTGCATATGGCGGCTATACAAACATGAGATCCCCTTACACCTCAGCCACACAATACTAGAATTCTTTCAACCCATTACTGCAAAGTGTCTTTGCCATTATTGTTGCAGGTAATGTTGACACTGGGAGTTTGGAAGGCTTAATTCACCCAAACTAAACACAGGGCTGATTGCTTACTTTGGCAGTCGCCTAAGCCGTCTGTATTGCCATGCTCTACGTCCTGCTCAAATGGCACTCTGCAAAGGCAAAAAGAAACACAGGATTACAACTTCCAGCATGCACAGTTCACACAACTGCCATAAAAACATCAAACTTTCAAAATGTGCTCTCTCTGAAAGACAAAACACACAAAGTCTGGAATTAAGAATGCACAGCAGTAAGAAAACACTGGAAAGGAGAGATTTTAGTGGCCCAGAACGTTCCCTTCTAACAACACTGTAACTGCACTCTGTCTTTTCCTTTAATTAAGGTCGTGCTTTCTTATAATGTAAGCATTGTGCATGTAACAGTGCTATCATAAGATTAAAATGCAATCATTAAATAATATGAAACAATAACTTTGTAAATATAATGAATTCAAAATTTAGAAACAGTTTGCTCCAATACATTGTCCAGGTGAAGGTAGCACAAAACAATGTATCAACCAAACTCTTTCAAGTACAGAGAATGCTATAAAGGGAATATTTTAGATTAACTGGATTAATCTAGAAATGATACAGAATTTTAAATTAAACAAACAGTGTAGTGTTTCCATAAAATGAAGCTCTTATTAAATGTTTATTTTAGGTTACTGATTATTAACACTCCTATTATTATGCCCAGATAGTGTATTGTTTCATGGAAAACAATAAAACTGGTTTACAATGTGCTCACAAATACTTCAGTGGTCCTGCAGTTGCTTTCCCTATCCTCAACATTTACTGTTGCCTTATATCAACTTTGATGATAATATCAATATTTTTTCCATTACTGTATGTCAGGCTGTTTTTATTGATAGTTGACAAACAGGTTTCCTACACAATTTACTTTCTCTGTATTGGGAAGGTCTAGATATATACAAAACCAATATATAGTCCAAAGAGCAATCAGCCAATATTGATTGACATTTACATAGGTAAGCTACTGCAAAATATATTGGCAAGTACTGGTCTGTTATCTTGAATCTTCACTGCCTACCATATAAATGAATGGAATTCATAGTATAACTAATTATAAGGAGATTTTGCAGCTGGTTACAAGGTATGGTATGGGGTAAGGGATCCAAAAGACATATTTATTTATACCTAACTGTACATTCCATACATGGCCAAGCCATTATAATTTTCTACATACCCCAACAGTCATAAAGTTTCTATACAAACACCTAGTGACAGAATCACTCAGCTGATTTGTATTGACTTACTTAGTACCAGTTGACAGCTGTGAACATGTCCCACCTTCCCGTAACCAGACACAGTATGGGTCTCTGGAAGCAATGCAAGTTCTAAGCACAAAAACAAAATAATGAAAGCAATGAGACATTAATTCATTCATTTATTTAATGCCCTACTGAACAACAACATACAGGTCATTTAGACCAAATTAGTAACATTGTGAAATACACTAACAAGTGTTTCTCAAGCCTGTTTTCAGCATGAACAGTGGACCATAGCCCTATGTACTCATTTAAATCCAGGAAAAATATTCTGACCTTTTTTTTAAAAAAAAATAAAAAGGCAGAGAGACATACTTTTTGCACTTCATATGGCGATCACATCTTGCAAGGGGAACTGAAATCACACAGGTGGAGAACGCCACATACAGAGCATTGCTGTGCTTGTCAAGCTGCATCCCCAGGATCCTTTTGTCATCTGCACCATCAAAGCTGCACCTACATTCAAAGAACATTACACACATGAATTCAGAATACTGAAGCAATTGCCGTTTAGTATTGTATTTCTTGCTGAGTAAAACAAAGCCGGGTTCAAAACGTTGCACTTGATAAATTAAGCTTAGCATGAGTTCTGCCAGCCTTGATGTAAAGACACTATACAATAGCAGAAGGTTTAGTACTTTTATCTAACAATATTACTGCAAACCTACAGGAAATGTAATGATCTAAATCTGGGAGTTAATATAATAAATTTAATAAAATACCAATACAGCAAGGTCAAAACCCTCATATTTCAGGCAAAGCAAATAGAATAAACCATAGTGCTAAAGTGAGAAGGGGACCAAGAAAAAAAACAGGAACATACTTTTCTGAGTTATAAACATTCATCTCCTCCAAAAAGAGACTGTCGCTAAGGAAGCCACTGTATCCGGTTCTTGCCAGAAATTTGAGAACAATGCCTTGCTCTGATCCCAAGAAAACGACTGTGTGGTTCTGGTATGGCCCAGCTGCCGTGTCAACTGCTATTTTGGTTAAACGATACCTAGGATGAAAGGCAAATTATTGAGATTAATAAGGCGTTAAGCTTGCGTCTTCTAAAACCAGCCTAGGTTTGCATTACACTCAAGTCAAAAGAAGTTGTTTTAGTGCTTGGTAGACTAATGTTAAAAATTTGCTGCAATCTATTAAATTCAAAAGAGCAGTTGGCTCTACAACGGGCCTTTGCTTCAACAGGTCATTGAAATATGAGGAAACAAAGAAGCCGTTTTGGATAATTAACTATTGCAAATTTGTGCAATGTTATAGCAACTCCAAAGAGATTAAAGTGATACTGTCATGGGAAAACATGTTTTTTTCAAAACGCATCAGTTAATAGTGCTGCTCCAGCAGACTTCTGCACTGAAATCCATTTCTCAAAAGAGCAAACAGATTTTTTTAAATTCAGTTTTTAAATTTGACATGGGGCTAGTCATTTTGTCAAATTCCCAGCTGTCCCTGGCCATGTGACTTCTGCCAGCACTTTAGGAGGGAACTGTTTTATGGTAGGCTGCTGTTTTTCCTTCTCAATTTAACTGAAGGATTCACAGTGGGACATGGGTTTTTACTATTGAGCTGTTCTTAGATCTATGAGGCAGCTGTTATCTTGTGTTCGCGAACTATTA
Source organism: Xenopus borealis (assembly GCA_024363595.1). Lineage (NCBI taxonomy): Eukaryota > Metazoa > Chordata > Amphibia > Anura > Pipidae > Xenopus > Xenopus borealis. The sequence continues at coordinate 188,653,723 of CM044431.1, read as the reverse complement.
TTTGATTACCTTCCCATTGTTTTGTTGTTCGGCTGCTGGGGGGGGGGTGATATCACTCAAAATTGCAGCACAGCAGTAAAGAGTGGTTGAAGGTTATCAGAGCACAAGTCATATGACTTGGGGCAGCTGGGAAATTGACAAGAGGTCTAGCCCATGTGAGATTTCAAAATTAAATATAAAAAAAATCTGTTTTCGGTTTTGAAAAATGGATTTCAGTGCAGAATTCTGCTGAAGCAGCACTATTAACTGATGCATTTTGAAATAATTTTTTTTTTCCCATTACAGTATCCCTTTATATTGTAAAAGTGCAGACAAATTCCAAATAATTCCCCTTCACACACTTGCAAAATACAGCCACAAAATGTAAAATTTTATCTGCTTGTAGCAAAAAGTATAAAATAGGAATTCAACCCAAACTGTGACAAATACTAACATATGGCCAATCCCAACAAGAATTCCAGGTTTATGCAAATTAGCCTTAAACTTTCAATTACCAACCAGTACAATGGTATTGCATTTTCAGGTTTATTACTATATTCTAGTTTATGTTTAACAGGGGCTCCACATTATGGGCCACCTCCAAGGTATTTTTGTGTGCATAACAGTTCCATGTACATTTTAGCGAAGACTCATTTTAAAAGGAAATAAATAATAAAGTGTGCATAATTTGTCAGTGAGACATTTAACACCTTCTCCCTTAAGCACTGAATTTCAGCTAATAATGGAGGACCTGCCTGATCCCCGTCTACACTGACATCTGGTTTTAGCACAGCTGAAATGACATTTCATATCTTGAAAGCAGCCCTGGGACGTCTGTGGCATCTGCCCTACGCTCTCATCAGTTCACACTGGAGAAGAGCCAAGAACAGCAGAAATGTTTACAGACCTTCAAAGTACCTGCAACATGTTTCTTAGCAGTGTGTGCTCAGCACTTGGCTTCAGGACATCGCAAGCTGCTTACCTAACCATGGTCCGGAGAAATAAAGGTCTGTTTATTATTGATGGCACAGCCTCGTCCATGAGGGGATGGGTTTTAATGAAATTAAGTGTATCATCAGGAAGTTCATTTGACTTTGTTATTTTTTCTACAGTTGCAGATCCAGCACAGCAGCCTGGCCTAAAAATAAAGAAAACAACATTTTTTACAATGCATAAAAGCTTTCCAAAAGGTGAATAACCAGATAAGAGTGTTTGCTTAGCACAGAGAATTATGATTCCAACTGTAACAAGACTATGACCTGTATATGTCCCTCTGCTAGGGTTCCAAGCTTAAAACAAATGTATTTTTACTACCAGACACTGATACCTGGGTGGCACAGGGTATAAGACCACATTATGTGTCTGGGGCAGAAATGCTTTTGTAGACAAGCAGGTTTTTATATATTTCCCCCCACATTTAATAGAGAACATATTTGGTAAACAGAACTTAGTACTGTGTTACACAGAGATCTGGGATTTCACACAAGTATATTTTAAGGTTATGTGGATAAGATTGAGGCCTGTACAATATCTACATACCTACTAACACAAATAAGACTTTAAAAATTTTTACTTTGTGATAAAAACTCTAGGTTACACTTCAGACTAAGCAGCAGAAGTATATGGAACTTGACAAAGGGTGGTATTCCCACCTGCATTGGCAATTGGTAGCATTGGGGCCTTCTGAATCACAGAGCTGCTTGTGGTACTTGCCACTGGTATAGTTGGGAAGTGGCTATGGGTGCAGTGGTTGTTTTCATCACTACTACATAATGCCTCATCTGCCATTGTCTTAGGTTAGTGCCATATGTTTTCTCTGCTGCCTTCTGTCTTTAGAACGGGATCTCCAACCTTATTTACCTTTGAGCAACATTCAAAAGTAAAAAAAATTAGGAGAACAACACGCATGAAAATTGTTTCAACAGGACTGTGATTAGGCATTTGGTAGCCCCTATGTGGACTGTAAGCCTACATGAGGCTACATTTGGTGGCACATCTGGTTTTTATGCAACCAAAACTTGCCTCCAAGCCTGGGATTTTAAAAACTAAGCACCTGCTTTGAGGCCACTAAGAGCAACATCCAATGGGCTGGTGGGTGCCATATAGCTTGTAAGCCACTAGTTGGAAATGCTGCTTTAGAATGTTCTGACATGTACAACATCAGTCTGTCACACATGGCGCCAAGAAAACAGGAAACTGCATTTTCACACCAAAAGAAAAGGTAGCCTTAATTCTACTCCTTGTCATCTAAATGTAAGCGCATGGCAAGACTTCTTCTTGACCTGTTTCCCACAAACTCATATAGAATTGGACAATAACTTGTGTATGTACCTTGGCTTCGGCACTCGTTCATCTGGAACTGGGGTCCATGTTGAATCTGGTGACTTCTGCTCCTTGAATCTCCCAGTGAATACACTAGCGATGTCAGCCATATCATAGGCACAAACAGCAGAGCCGGGGATGCTGCAATGTGACATTTCCCAGAAATGATTACTCATTTCACAGTTATGCATACAATTTTTAACTAAAACAGATTCTGTAGTGAAGCTTTCCTGCCAGTATTTAACTTTATAACCTCTGCCTATTGATAACACAGCATTTACATGTCAAGCAAGAAATGCACCAAAGGTTCTGCTTCACTTAGCATTAACAGATTCTTTTTATTTTTTAAAAAAAATCTAATTATAGTGAACTTAAGGAAAGGGGAAACCCCAAAGAAACGCTTTTTCCATAATGATTGTACAGTTCAAGTTTTTCATTCCGAAGAGTTGCTCTGTAGAAATTAGCAGCAGATTTCAAACCTTTATTCATAAAATTCCTATTGTGCTTTCCAACTAGGCAACGCTGGACTAAATGTAGCATTGTGACCGAGATTAAAGAACTATAATGACTACATCACATCACAACTGAATTAGCATTGTTTTACTGGAAATTGGCAGAGTCTTAATAAGTGTAATACAGTATCTGCCACAGCTGCTCATTATAAAAATGTAAGTATATTGTACCCCTAAATCAGATTTCATTGGCCAGTACAGCCCTCATGATAAAAACACAGTACGGGTATAGGATCCATTATCCAGAAACTGTTATCCAGAAAGCTTCAAATTAAGGAAAGGCCATCTCCCATTAACTGATGAATTTACATTTTTAAAAATAATTATATTTTGCTCTGTAATACAAAAGCAGTTGCTTGTACTTGATCCAAACTAAGATATAATGAATCCTGACTGAAGGAAAACCTATCCTACTTTAATGTTTGATTGATGTTTTAGTAGACTTAAGATATGGAGAGCCACATTACTGAAAGACCCCTTACCTGGAAAACCATAGATCCTGAGCATTCTGGATAACAGGTCTCATACCTGTACTGTTGTATGAAAATATGTTTATTATGCTCTGAATGGACTAAGTAGCTAACAAAGAATAAAACATATAAATACATGAATAAATACAGAAATAGGCAGCCTGAGCTAACTAGAAAGCTAGTAGACAAATATCTGTAAACTAAACCAAACAGTATTAAAATTCACTTTGATTTATTTAGACCTTTTAAACCTTTTAAACCAGTGAGCAACATTCAGAAGAAAAAGGAGCTGAGGAGCAACACAAGCATGAAGAATATTCTTGGGGTGCCAAATTAGTGCCGTTATTGGCCCTTTAGTAGCCCCTATGTTGATTGTCAGCCTACATTGAGGCTCTGTTTTGCAGCATAATTGTTTTTTATACAACCAGAACTTGCCTCCAAACCAAGAATTCAAAAATAAGCACCTGCTTCGAGGCCACTGGGAGCAACATCCAAGGGTTTGGGGAGAAACATGCTGCTCACAAGCTACTGGTTGGGGATTTAGACTATAAATACAATTGGTCTCCTGTATCAAGTCAGGTTAAGACATTTCCCCTTTTTTTTATTGCGCTAAATCCTCTCATTCTATGTCTGACAAAAAACAATGGGATTTTAGTCATCATCATTTAGAAATCTGTTCTTGCTACACAAACCTTCATCATTCTACAATCTGCTGTGTCACCCAGAACCTAGTGAAGGCAGATCACCAAGTCATCAATGTGTGTCAACATATTCATAACAAATAGTGTAATAGTGTAAATAATTATTCTAGTCAGGCTTCCATGTGACATTTAGATGAAACATGGAAAATGAGGCGAGCTCTTTGCTCTTTGTTTTTGAGTAGGGATTTTTCAAGAGTATCCAGCATACAGGGTTTCAGTGCTTTGCTTGAATGCATTGGCCTTTAGGATTTGGAAAGGTAAACACTTTCTGCTGTTTAAAGCTCTAAGTAATTCCAGTAAACCATGACCACTTTTGTGTCCTACTCAAGTTTCTTCATAAAAGCATTCCAAGGTGAGAGGCTGCAGATAGCTATTGACTGTTTATTTACAGGTCCTCATGGTAGGATAAATTAAGCCATATAGAAATATTAAAATGTTTGCTGATTTGTTGTTTGTTATTATTAAATCTAATACTTTAGGAATTATATTTTATTGTACACTGAGTGAAAAGGAATAATTATAAATAAATTGTAATAAATTGTAATAAATGTTTCATGGACCTGAAGAATCATGCTCCAAATTAAGTAGAGGAATTTATAGGCGTTAAAAATAAGCAAAAAAAAAAAAGGGAAATAACTTACTTTCAGAGTCCTTACAGTTAAAATGACTTTTTATGTAACCACATATATATATAAAGGCTAAACAGATTAAAAATAAGGAGCCCTGCAAATAGCATTCACATAGAACTCCAAGCCTACACTGAATGCCTTTGGCAAAATGTGATGGGGTTATCAGAAGCTGGACTAGAATTGTACATGCCTGGGTTACATAATTGAGCAAAAAAATTAAAATTCCAAAAAGTAAAAAACAAAAGTGATTTTGCAGCAGGAAGGAGCATACACCAATTACCTGTTGTATGGGGTCGAAAAAGTAGCCAAGACAACATCTCGGCCATTAATATGAATGACGTCTGTAACAGCTTGCAAGATGTTGAAATAGAAATGTGAATCCCCGGGAACCGAGCAATTCAATCGAGCTTTTAGGAACGATGTCCACTGTTTTTCAAGCACCCTCTGAGATCCCCCCATGTCATTTTTGCACACCTGGGCGACTCTTGGGAAAACCACCTAGCGAGGAAAAAAAAAAGGTTTTGTTTTGTCAGGTTAAAAATGTTGGGATGCGCTAGGGGGATACTAAGGCATCATCATCCTTTAAGAAGAAATGCCAACAAAAGGAAATTCAGTTTTAGAACCATGTGTTCCAGAAGATAAGAATGTGCCATTTGAAGCAAAGCTATAAATCCCCTCAAAGATCACATGTCTGCAAAATATAAATTAATTTCCAGAAAGTCTGCTTAGCTTTCTGTTTCCACAGAAAAAAAGCACATTCACTATCTCCAACACAGCACAGGGGTAGGAAGCTTGCAGCCCTTCCCAGCTGCTACTGAACGCCAACTGATCCCTTTTCTACCTCAGCTGTTGTCAAAATTCAACTGATGCCCCTGTCCAGCTGCTATGTGGTTGTGAATGATGGTTTAGTCAGTTAGTAATCCAATCCATTTCTTACCAAGACTTTACTCAGCCACAAATGGAGCATCTCTGGTTATTTTCACTTTAAAAATATTTTGTTACTAAGAGGGAAACTCAAGATATTCTGGTTTACTTTTCTTGTGGGCTGTCAGATACAATATGGCATAAGATATCCACCTATGGGAAGATAAATCCATAACGTTCATTCATAATGGAATCATAGCTTATTGGGCACGTAGCTCAATCACCCAACTGGAACTTGTCTTGTACTGGCACCCTACTAAATCTTTGATGTCTAACTAACCGGAAAAACAATATCCATGTATTGAACTGACATTTCTACAAATTAAAAATTCTGTGTATATCCGAAAGGGATTTATGATGGGAACACGCCACTATGTATAAAAATATCATCGCAGTAAACACATTCCCAGCTGCCACAGTATTGTTAATGATTTATAGGTTTCTGCATAACAATTCAGCATTCTCTTTATTTTTGAATGCAAAAAAAAAAGGGTTATGGTCTGTGCATTTCATTTTATAGCAGAGGTTACTGAGGGAGTAGTTTGAATGAATAAATCTTTAAGTCTGTTAGAATGTATCAATGGGGCCAAAGCTGTTCAACTTTCTTCTTGCAAGTAGAGCAGAAGCCTAAAGTCCAGCTCTTTTAGATGATGCCTAACTATCCAACATGAATTTGGGTTTCATTATCGATATTATTATTATTATTATTAAAAGATAAAGAAACACAAAGAACAGACTGCATGCAATGATAAATCTGCTCTTGCTTTTCTGGCAGGTTTTCATGACAGAGTATGTTAATTATACTGTAATTCTGTATAGTACAGGGTCTGTTACAAATAATCCTTTCATTTCAAGACAACATTTGTGCATAACCATGCTTTAGTCAAACTGCCTGGGGAATACTGACCATAGTACAGAAACAGATAGACTCATGGAAGCGGTCTACTGTAATGTTCAGGATTCCTACTTTTTCAAGAGCATTGCAATGTGACCTATAGTAAGGTGGGACTATACCCAGTTGAAATTTAAATTGAAGGTGATGCCCGCTCCCCAAACATGCAAAAAAAAAAAACAACTACTTTTCCCAATGCAAAATATATTGGGATCAATAGGGTTTTTGTAAACATTTTTTAATGTGAAATTTAGCTGCGAATCCATGCCTGAAAAGAAAATTCACTCACTTGCTACTAGTGACTGCTAAATTATTACCCTTCCCACTGTAACATCTATAGGTAGTAGATATGGCAATTATTATTGGACAACTGCAGATAAATATCCCTGCTATATTTTTGTTTGGAGAAACAAAGTGCACTTCCCTGTACTACATATTAGTTTACATTTTTTAAATTTTAAAAAAGCAATAAGATTATATTTTTATGTCTTTGGGAAGGGGTGGTTATATAGTAGTTCATAGGTTTAAAAGGAGGAAAGCATATTGCTGCAGAGTAACACATCATTCTTCCATGGCATTCAACACTCCAGTGAGGAATAAATAGGGACTTCTCCTCTTGGTAATATCCCACATAAGGGCACTGTATTCAAGACGCATTGCAAAGTTTCAAGATCTGCAATGCAATCTTCCCAAAAGGTGGCCTTGTCACAGTGATTAATGGCTCTCATAGAAAGGTCGTTCATTGCTAAAATGACTTAAGAGCAGTAACACAGGTAATTTACGTCCATTTCTATCCTTACCTTTCCCATGCTGTTGTATTCAACTGCAATTTCACGATAGAAGAAGTAGATAAGGTCACCATAATCCACAGCGTGTACAAAGTATGGCTCTGAAAACAAAAGAGACTCAGGATTTATTGCTATGACATATCGCGAATACTACTAACTGGTCTCCTGGGATGCACTTTACAAGAGGACACAGCAGGACATGCAAGTGACTCTGCAATATAGAGACCTTCAAGTTAATTGTGCATCTGTTTTCTTATAATCAAATTAGAACACGTGATCACTCATTTTGGAAGGTAGGAGCTGGAGACTTCTAACAACTGATGTTGACCTATAGTTCTTCTGCTTTGTAGCCAGATGTCTTCCAGATATTGCAGAATTTTACCCAATCATACTATGTGGTTGGGAATGATGGGAATTGTAGTTTAATACACATTTTATAATTAGAACCTAATACACCATATTTAACAGTAAAAACTACCTTTAATGTGGATAATGTTTCATCCTGCACAGGGAGCTCTTGTTCATGCGGCCAACAACTTTCCTTAGCACATAATCAACACAGGAAAGTCACAGTGATTTATCAGAGCCTTAACTCTATCAACCAGTATCTACAGTGACTTGTGCAATTAATAATATATCAGATAAAGGAAATCATTTGGAAGCCTACCCAGGAAAATTTAGTTCCACTGACTTTGTAGCTGGCTTATCTTTAAAACAAATTGTATAACAGATTGGCATAACTTCAAGCAGACAAATCATATTTCTTTTAATATTCAATTTAATGTCACCTGATATAATTAATTTTCCACATTTCTAAAGCATAAAATTATCTAGACAAAGTATAAATACCCTGCAATAACATTAATAAGTAGAAATAGACCTGTGCTAACATGCTACAAGCCCAGCATTAAAATGCAATTAGTTCTAGTGAATGGAAAAATGGATTCTTTGTTGGAGACGGTCACTGGCAGATTTATAAAGACAGGATGGAATTGCACATAGGAGAAATTCCTTATATTCGAGAAGGAGGGCCACTTTCTTACCTTTCAGCCATTTGGAGTCATATTTGACAGTTCGCAAGGTTGGACCATCCCCCAGACTTCTATAAATGACAGCATCGATTGCAAGGAAATCTGTCACTGTTGCAGAGTAGAGCTTGCCATCTTTGGAGATAACAAGTAACACAACAATCAGTAATGTAGAATTATTACTAACTGTAGTCTTTAATAGGTAACCTGTAAAAACCCCTTTATAAAGTCTAAAATATTTATCATAATTTTAAGGGGGCACAGGTATATTTATTTTGCATCCTTCATTAACATGTCATAAAAGTCAGTCCCAGTTCTTGTAATTGATAGCACCCAAACAGTACTATGGGTTACTAGACCTGAAGCTAGAAGTTCCTGTCTGGCTCATGATTCTTAAACATTTAGAGGACTTTTTACTATAGGGCAGCACTTAATACAAGTGCTCAATCTAGAATAATGAGTGATATCTTTTGAAGGATATATTTAGTATTCTGTGTTTATGAAAGATGAAAAGTTCTTGTGATTTAGAACAAGGTGGTCATGGCAAAGACCGCAGGAAGCAATATCAGGAACAACCCAACATTTTCCTATGCCCTACAAACATAACACTAAACTATGTATAACTAGAAATGTCTGATTTCAGTCTTTTGTGCTCAGTGTGAACTTGGCATGTGATTACTCCATAGTAAAAAATAAGGTTCCAGTAATATTCTAAATACATTACATTAGCTTTATACAACTGGGTGGAATGTTCTCATTTGCTGCATACAAGAATTTATATCTGAATACAGGACTCAGGGGTAGCCGATTATAGTTTTATGGTTCAGGGCTGATATTTTTAAAAGAACTCCTGGGAAAACATATATTTTTATGGTGATTTACATGAAGTTGCGTATCCTGTTACTATGTGCGTTTTACAATTCACCCGTTTCTTATTCAGCAGTGCATTCATGTCCGCTTATACTCCACATTTCTTCTTCTAGCATACAGAGAACACAAAGCTATTGCTTAATTATCTAAATCCCTTGTATTACCAGGGTAGTAATTCTACTTATACAGTACATGGCTGTACATCAATTTCTACATCACATTTGCCTATTTACTTAAGATTATAAGGTAAATGTAATTGGGAAGAAACAAGTAGCTCCCTTAAGAACAAACGAGGCCAGGCTTCCTATGGATTTGTGTCTTATGCTTGATTGTTTCAGAACAGAAGTTGAAATAGGTCTCTTTTCAACCTGAAATAGAGGAGCTTGCAGACTCGGGTAATGTTCCGGAACTTGCTAATGAAGATTTTAAAGCAGAAGAAGCAGATTTTCTGCACCTTAAGTCTACATCTTTGTGACCTTAATTGCTTTGTTGAAATTTAAACAACTGAACTGCCAGAGAAAAAAGGAGAGAAATATTTTAACCTCCCACAATTTCAGTTCCTGGCAAAATTCAGAAGAGAAAGGTGCAAAGAAAAAAACCAACAAGCTTGTAAATGATCAGCAATAACCTTGCAACCTGTACAACATTTGCACAGAAATGTTCCTATGTATAAATATTAAAACATATTTATACACAGAGCAAACAAATAGCAGTAGATTTAATTTACATATAGTGCTTTCTAATGCTGCCATGGTTGGTTGTGGGGTGGCATTGAGGTCAGGAGTTTCGGTGGGCTCCAGTTACCCCATTCCAACACTGTGGCTTATTGACATCCGTTGGAAGTGCTGGAGGTAATATCCAACTGCCTATAATTAAGCTTAAATGAGCAGGAGCATGTTTTAAAGCAGAATCAGGGGGTGGCCTAAATCCATTATTTTTATTAAAAAGCACTGGGAATTTAGTCATGGCTACAAAACACCCCACATGATACCCTCTGTGTTTGTACACACAAGAAAAGGTTTATTAATCCTATAAAAATATATAGTAAATGTGTGTGTTTGTGTAAGGCTTTGTAGATACAATGTATATATATATCCAAATGTATCCATTTGCTTATATGGTATTTTTGGATGAAGGCAGAAACTTGCGTTGAGTCATGGGAAACTTTCCACTCATTCTCAGTGGATATTTTTTTTTTCCATTTTATGTTTTTCTTTTTTGCACATGTTTTTAAGAGACAGAAATAAGAAACAGCTTTATGTCCTGGCTTCCTCCAATACTGAAATACCTTTCACACGAGCTAGTGATAAGTCGCTAACTTACATGAGATTTATACCTTTGGGGAATATTCCAGTGTGAGTGGGGAATTACAAACTACACATGCTGGCTGGAGAAGATATAAAGCATTCTAAATCTTGTCAAATAAGAGAAGTTATTATATGGGGTTTTTATAAATGTTCTCTAGGGTATAACCACAAATATAGTCTAACAACAACCCAGGAGTCCTGTTCAGAAGCAGATGATAGTATTTTATCCATCTCAGTTTTGCAGCATTGTTGTGAAGTGTTAAAATTTCTCTGGTAAATAATACAGTACATTTCTGTTAATTTTCTTGTTATAGCCTCTCTCTTTAATGGAGAACATTAAAGTGGATTTGTCGTTTCCTAAACAGATTGCCCATGGTGATATCCGAAGACTGATCAGTTCATGTATTCAATGTTGCAGAAATACTTATTTTGAAAGTTTACAGGGCACTTATGGATTATTTTATCATCAGCCAAATGTGCCTATGTATATGTGGGTGTATATTTTACACTTTAAGCATTATTTTTTATTATTTCAAAAAGGGCATGTTTGATTTCAAAATATGCTGCAGACTGTTGCAATGGCTTAATAAGCAAGGTTGGCTACAGAGTATGAGGCTTTGAAGATACCTATATCCCACTGAAAGAACATGGGGTACAGTAAATGAAAGCTAAACAAAAGTTTAATCTTTCTTAAGTACAAAGGGGCGAGTGCCACTTTGCAAAACAATGCAAGACTCAGTATGGGCCAGAAATAGAACATTTTTCAGTAACTGCTGTACCTGCAAACAATGCCACGTTGGCATGCTTTGCATCATATGGGCACCTTGCCATCCCACTTATTTCTTCATCAAGAAATTCAAGTGAATCCATCTGAAATAAAACAACAAAACCATGAAATTATTTGTGCATTTGTAGCCACTGGTTTCAAACAAGTCTTATATGACCTCCCTCTGATGCATTGCAGATTGAATGTTGAACAATTGGTGTAGTGGGACTGCCTTTCCTTCTGTTTTTAAATCATATAAATGCCTTGGTATTTACAATAAATGTACATGTGGGTAAAAGTAATAATAAAATCAACCATTCACTTTGTCACTTTCTCTGATGCATGATGGTAGAGAAGATTATAGATTATATCAAGTGTTGGCTTCAGCCTTGTGCTCCAAGTACAAGCTATTAAAATCAGAAGCACAATATGAACGTAATAAAACATGACAGAAATATTTTCTCATTCTATTGAGTTTTACTACAGAGAAAATTTTGTGTTAAATTCGGAATTCCATCAAGAAAAGTCTTGGACAGACATATTTATTCTAGTTAAGTTAGCTTTTGGAGGGTGGATATGCTCACAAACCCACAAAAGCACACAAACCTCTTTGCTAGGGTACTCAAACCTTCTCACCACCACTTGCCTCCTACCACAGGGAAACGGATTATTAAAGGCTTCAGAAGATATCTTATCCGTTTATGAGATTGCTTCTGAGCTATGACAGACTATGCGGTCTGTGGTGTCTGGCTTTTTGACAAAAGTTCTCCTCAGCACACAATGATGCAATAAAAGAGCCTCTATCCAGAGGAACAAACTTGGAACATGACCAGCTAGCAGCCAAGCACTGGGTTATTTTTGTTGACATTTGCTCTGTACAATGAATGCTGCCTAGATGTTCCTCTACCAAGAAGCAATTACCGTTCAATGAATATGTGTGAGATAAAACTATGATGAGATTGCTTTGCAGAATTAGTACTCAACTAAACTGCTTTCTTGTCAAATATGAAAAGAACTATAGAGCTGAAAATATATATAAATAAATACTCTATCGTAATAGTTCAAGCATGCTCTCTGGGACATTAATTCCTTACACTAAGCAAGAGATGTGATATGCAACCGCTGAGTCCAAAAACCTTGTGGGATGTGGATGGAATCCGGAAGAAAAAGATGCACTGCAAGGGATATAGATCATCCCAGGCTATTTTGTTAAATTTGAATATAATCCATGTAGCAAAATTATACACCCAATATAAATCAAAAACAGCTTCACGTTAAAAAGCCTCAACATTATACATGGCAGCAATTAACTTTTTAGCTCATAGATTACAGAGCTTTTAGCTTTCAGAAGGGGGGGTCATCTGTCATCATTTGTTTCCTGTCAAGTGTTGTCACTGTCCTGCATCTCAGAAAGCAATTACTTTGCTGAAAAATTAAGCTGGGATTTATAGTTCCAGCAGATGACAATACAGTGGGTACACTGTACAAACCTATGGACATCCACATTTGCATTTTATAGTCCAGTGAGATGCTTTCTCGGCCATTCGGCATGTCAAAGGTTGATTGAATGCCATCTGTAATGTGAGCAGAACAGACGGGGGCAACACAGGTGTCCATGTAAAAACTGTGATCTCACATAGCTATCCCACTTGAGGTTCAAATAGCATGGGTAGCAGGTGATGAAATCTGCAGAGGCTAACAGATTGGGGTGAGGAAACATCTGTAGGAAAGAGTGAATTGAATCATTTTTATTCCGTATACTAAGCTGCCAAATGGAAAGAAAATACAATTCTTCTCAAAGACAACACTGTAGCTAGTGAGCAGGGTTTGCCTTCTTGATGCTGGGTAGAAGCATTAATTCTAATACGAATGAAGCAGTGACAAGGGGAGCTAGAACAGTCTCCGCTTGGCACAGGGATGTGAAAGCCAGCTGCAATCTCTATAGAGGGACAGAGAGAGGATTTTCTAACATTTGGTTAGTGATGAGCATACATGAAAAATGTGGAAAGAAGAGAAAGGATAAATGCACTATTTTCCACATAGCAATTTGTTTTTAAACGTCATCCAAAGCTGAATTTGTCATCTTGGGTCTTTTAATATCTGACTGGTCAATTTTATGCTTGTTGACTGCAAAGAAATAAGAATGAGACTGAAATGTCTTCCTAGATTGTTGGTGTAGTGCCAATGATACAAGCCTGGATAAATCAGAAACAATGTTTCTCACTTGCTCATTACTTTTTATACATATTGAGCTTTTAGTCTGTGAGCCACAGTGGTTTATAAGTGAACAAAGAGCTTGAAGTCTACACAAAAATAATATGTTATCATAGAAACAGATATGTCATGAGGCACAAGTTTGGTCTTCAAGGTCTGTAGTGGGAAACAAGAGAAACAGGGTGGCTGAATATTCCAGCAATCAAACACAGATGTGCCCAACAGAAAACATATGTATCTACCTTAAGTTTGCTCGGTTACTTTATCACCTGAAAAGAAGGAATTTGGTGTGGGGCAATAAGATATTGTACACTGGGCATGAAGAAGAAGAATTTCCCAGACTAGAGTAAAGGGAGAGAAGGCCAGTGAACAGGTGATCGTGTCTATGTTACTGTATTTATAACATACATTTGAAAAAGTTTCCATTTTAGTATCCAAATGCTTTTGGGATATTTCAAATTAAAACAAATTATATTGTCCAGCAAGTTTGCATAAAACATCACAAAGGCACCAAATGTAATCTTGGCTATAATCATACATATAGGAATGCAACGTCAAAACAAACTCACTTATGTCAATATATAAAGTGAAAACAGAGTTTAACACAAATTTTACATCTCTCTATACACTTGTATACAATGTTGAGGTGGTATATTTAACAAGGGGTAGAAACTCAAATTCTACTCCTGATAAATACAGCCCTAAATAAGCAGTGGAGCTTTCCTCTAATGAACAGGGGTTAGCTCCTTTTCAACCTTTTATACATATATCTCCATTACATATCATTACCTCCCGTTACATATATACATCATGAAAGCCAAAGTGTTTCATGATCACTTTAAGAATAAATTAAAACTACATTTTGTATTAAGTACAAATGTTTAAAGAATGGTGGCTTCACTGGCCACTGGCTAGAAGAGGAAGTACAATAACAATCTGCAATTATCAACTGCTGAATACACGCACAGGCATATTTCTTGGCAATGAATGATGGCAGCAGTTTCTGCACTTCCTAGATAAATTTCCTATAAAAAGCAGAGGCAACATTACACCCTGTGTGTCATAATGGTTTATGATGATGGATCAGACCATGTAATCCCATGATGTACATTCAGTGCCCCATTGAGAATTTTACAAGAAGAATTGAGATAGCTGCAATTCTCTCATGGAGAATAGTAATGGCCAAAACACATTAAATACTTCATAGCCACTAACTGCAGCTGGAAAAGTAAATGTCTCACTAACAGGTATTCAGAATATTGTTTACAGACAATAGGCAATTCAACATAAGTCAGATGTGATGAGGATAAAATGCAATGTTATGCACTTTGGCAAAAATAATGTAAATGCAAGTTATACACTAAATGGCAGTGTGTTGGGAGTTTCCTTAAGTGAGGAGGATCTTGGGGTTTTTATAGATAACAAGTTGTCTAATTCTGGGCAGTGTCATTCTGTAGCTACTAAAGCAAATAAAGTTCTGTCTTGCATAAAAAAGGGCATAAACTCAAGGGATGAAAACATAATTATACCTCTTTATAGATCCCTAGTAAGGCCTCATCTGGAGTATGCAGTGCAGTTTTGGACTCCAGTCCTTAGGAGGGATGTAAATGAGCTGGAGAGAGTGCAGAGACGTGCAACTAAACTGGTTAGGGGGATGGAAGACTTAAATTATGAGGGGAAACAAGGTTGGGGTTGTTTTCTCTGGAAAAAAGGTGCTTGCGAGGGGACATGATTACACTTTACAAATAAATTAGAGGACATTATAGACAAATATCAGGGGACCTTTTTACCCATAAAGAGGATCACCACACCAGAGGCCACCCCTTCAGACTAGAAGAAAAGGACTTTCATTTGAAGCAGTGTAGGTGGTTCTTCACAGTGAGGACAGTGAGGTTGTGGAATGCACTGCCGGGTGATGTTGTGATGGCTCATTCTGTTGATGCTTTTAAGAGGGGCTTGGATGATTTTTTGTACAGACATAATTTCAAAGGCTATTTTGATACTAAACTCTACAGTTAGTATAGCTATGGGCATATATGGTTTGTGTGAAAGAGTGGAGATGTGTGTGTGTGTGCATGCTGGGTTTTTAATTTGGAGGGGTTGAACTTGATGGACATTTAACTATGTAACTATGTAACTATGTAACCAAGCAAACATACCTTATAGTATCTGCAGGAAGGATTGAAAGCATTAGTTCCACAGACAAATAATGTATCTTCATCCCTCTTTAGCAGGACCTTAATAAAATTATGGCATTCATCCTGTATGGTAAAGACAGAAAATACATTTTCTCATTATCTCATTCAAGAATCAGGGCCGGATTTACATAGTGGGCACCCCTAGGCCCAATGACTTTGTTGCCCCCCATACTCTGCTCTTAATTCGCACATTTTCATCATCAGGACTGGAGCAATGGGGATTGGTGCATGGGAAATTTTTAAAACTATTGTATCTCCTGCATATCCCCAGTGTTTCTGAACCAATGTGGGTGTGGCTGGGCAGCATGCCGCCCCCTAAAATCCTGTCACCCTAGGCCCGGGCCTAGGTGGCCTTTCCACAAATCCAGGCCTGTCAACAATGGAAACACACACAAGAATGTATTATTATTCTCTGAGAACTTTCCAACCAATCTAAGCAGTTGTGTTGTATGTGTTGAAATGCAAGTCTTGGAGGTGTGCCTGTCCCTTCTACAGCATACTGTATCTAAAAAAAATCACTCGGGGGATTGGCCGGGGGGGACAGTTTCAGCAGACCATACTGTGTTCATGCTGCAGTCATTCTGGCAGAATAAAAATGTTATCTGCTGACTCCCTTAGTTGTTTGGTCTGAACTGAAAATTCATCTGCTGATGTCCCATGCCCGCCCATGTGCTTTTGCAGCAGCTACAGTCAGCAGAGAGGCATAAGAGGTAGTATGAAACAGCTCAGTACGTCACTTAAAAAATATAACCAAACAAAGAAACAAATTTAAATGGCATAATCTAGTCCAAATGTATCTTTAAACTTGATCGCTATCCCTAATGGTATATATGATGCACATTAAAGCCTGATCTTTATCAGTAAACAAGCAACTGTTCTCCAATGTAGAGACATAGATGAGTTAATTGAAAAGGCAATTTCTACTGATGCAGTAAGTACCACAATCCATAGCATATCACACATAGCTACCACAAATAACTATCAAAAAGCTAGGCCCTAGTGGCAGCAGAAGAGAAGGAAATTGCCTACCTTATGCTTCCCCTTCATTCTGCAGGTGTCTACATCAGACTGTTTAGATTTCCATGTCAGTTTCTGCAAAGATCAGGGGAAAAAAATCAATTAGAGCCCCCGAGGTTCCACCGTCTTTGATTTTAATGTCAGAGTTAAATTGAGGAGACAAGCTGCAGGACATGTGTTATTGAATACATCTGGGCTCCTTATGATTAATTGTCATCCATATTAAGCATCATACATCATGTTTTAAATGTCTTAAATGCCCTCTATGGCATATCTAATGCTTCTTTTCTATTCAGTCTTAAACTCTCTTTCGGATGGAGACACACACTACTGTAGGCATGCTTATAAAATACAGATAAAGCAAACAAAGTCGGCAGCATGTTATTGTGAGTCAAGAACACAAGCATAGAAATAATAAAGTTCATTAACATGAGTCTGTGAGGTCCATACCCTTAATAGCTTACAATGTAGATAGAAAAGATAAATGTATAAATGATTATGCAGCCATGAGGAAGTAACCTCTCTAAGCCCCAAAAGCCAAAAGCTAAACTTTAGGTTAAAAGATTCAGATATCATTCTTTCTACTGCATATGCCTGATAAGACCACCCAGCTACAAAAGAGATAAAGAACTGGATACAAATTTTAGGACAGCCAAATTAATAAAGGGAAAATATAACCCAATTTCCCAATAATGGCTTGCCAAAAAGGTGCCTAAGGGGGCAATACTTGCATTCAATGTCTGCAACATTTGACTTATGCTCACCCTGTTTACTAAATACATCCCATAAGCTCTAAGCAACATATTGAAAACCTCTACTACAGGCCAGTAGTCAAGGCAGCCTGTAAATAATTTGCTGTTGTTATTATTAAGACTGTATTAGAACAGTAAATTCTTATTATTGATTGCTTTCTCTGGGTTATTCCATGGGTGCTTAGAGCTTGAATTTTTATTTACATTACAGTCATTATTAAAACAGTACTTTACTGAATTTGATAGGAACTGGAAGACTTCTAAAGCAAAGAAAACCCACACTGTGTTTATACATGATATTCTGAGTTTTATACTTAATTTGGCCAAGAATTATAATTATATTATTTGTTAATTATAAATAATTCTGACCCATGACATGCAGCTGTATATCATGATACTGCTGTGACTATATTATTCCACACCAGGTTATATTTTCTTCACTTCTATAGTCATTGATGGGGTGGGGTCTTTATTTTGTTAAATGAGTGATTCCTTATTAATTTAACATATTTACAGCCTGACAGAATGCAATATTTCATCCGGTTTTGCTTAGGTGTTAAAATGCTGAAGCTCTGCAATTATATACATGGCTCTCTAAAAGCCATTTGATAGATAATCCTGCTGGGGATTCTGAAACATTTTGTTAAGGACTGCATTTTGCACTGGATGAACCCGGCATCAGAAATGAAGGTGGAATAAACTGTTATTTTCTGTTTCCAAATCTGCTTTGTCATCATAACGTCTGACAAGCAGCAATAAGAATGACCTGCCTTGCTCAAGCAGAAAAGAACAGGACTTACTTTGCTGAAAAAGATTTCCTCTGCGTATGGCGTCTCCAAGTCGACTGTGTAGATGTGATCCCTAAAAAAAATAAAACATGGTAAAATGGGAAATGATTATTGTCTCTTTTAGCATTTGAATTATGGTTCTTGCTTGGGGGGAAGCAAATTTTGTGTAACAGGCCGATATCTTATGGAATCAGTGCAGCATGGTCCCTGGTGACCCCCTAAATGTTATAAAAATGAAGTTGCTATTATAGTACCCTAGACTCTGATTAACCAGAGGACTTGCGAGCATGCTCCAATGCTAACTCCCTAGGACCCCAGAGATGCTAAAAACTGTGCCAATGTGAGATACTTACTGCTTCACATAATATATATATATATA